>JADHKR010000018.1:244888-446623 GCA_019925305.1 Sporothrix cf. nigrograna | reverse complement strand
TAAATAAATAAATAAATAAATAAATAAATAAATAAATAAATAAATAAATAAATAAATAAATAAATAAATAAATAAATAAATAAATAAATAAATAAATAAATAAATAAATAAATAATATAAATAAAAATATAAATAAAAATATAAATAACAAGCATCGTAAATAAAATAAATAAAAATAAATATCCGGGTGTACGATATAACTGGATAAAATTAATAAACGGCAAAAAGCTTTATAAAAGTAAATAAAGGCGTTAAATTTTTATAATCGCCCGCTACACGCCGCGACGATAACTTATTAAAACCGCGGCGACGTTTTACGTACCGGTTATCTAAGTAAAGGTTAGTGGTTTAATATAACGTTTTTTTCAAGTTTACGGACTCGTCGTTTAATAAAAGGTGCGTTACTCGTCCGACGGTGTTGATTAATATTTACTTTTTTTGTTAACTTATAAAAGTGGCGGGAGTGATTTTAAAAGCGGGGGCCGAGTTTACGGGGTCTTTCGAGCGGCGAGGTTTATTTAAGTACGTTAAGATTTAAAGTAATCTTTATCGCAGTTATATATTAAATCCCTTACGCCGTTTATTAAAGCGGCGCGATTAATTTATTAATCGTTATAATACGGATAATTAAGTTATTTAATTAAGTAATTTACGGTAAAACTTTTACGCGTGTTTTAAAAGCGGTACGTTATTAACCTTTCGACTTTATAACGATTTTAATCTCTTTTTTCGCCCGTAACGTTAACGATTTAAAATAACCGGGTTAAAAGACAGCACGTTACGACCGTAAATGTCCGGATTACAAAGTGTTTTCGTTAAATAAATTATATTAATAATTAAGTAAATCTTTCATATAAATAAAAACGTAAAACTGTACGTTTATTTAATACGCTCTTCGATTTTAAAAAGGCCGGTACGTATTAAAAAAATTTCGGGCGTAGTTTACCGGGTAAGTAATAAATAACCTTAATAAAGGTAAGGAAATATTATATTACCGACTTTAAATTTTATTAAACGGTAAGCTTTATTATAATAGAAGTTAATTACGGCGTTAATTACGTCGATAAAACTTACGGTGTCGCGTTAATAAGTTTCGCGTTAAATTTCGGTGGTTATATGAGTTAAGTAACCGGGGATAAATAGAGTATTTTTTAGAAACTTATAAGAGATAATATAAAGTCAATTATAAACATCGAATCCTTTAATATATTATAACGTGCCGATAGTTAATATTAACGGTAGATTAATAATAAAGTTTATAACTACCGTAGAATATAATAAGTTTATTATTTAAATAAATTAAAAAGACCGGCGGGCTTAAAACGGAAAGTTTAATTAATTTAATATATAAAGTAATAAACGACGTAATTTCGTACTTTTTTATATTTACTAAAAAAAATACCGTTTGATCACGTTATAATACGAGTAACCTTAAAATAGTACGTCTTATCGTACATTAAATTTAAAATAACACGTTTTAATACCGCAGGGATATATAACTTAAAGTTATTATACTGGTCATAATAATAAAGTAATTGATTGAATATAGTCTAAAGAGTAAAGCGGGAGTGCCGTCGTACCGTAACACCGTTAAAGAGAACCTTATACGGATTATTATTTTAATTATTATTTTTCGTTAATAACGCTTTATAAAACGGTTTAAAAAAAGTCGTTATAATAACCCTCGATTAGTTTTTTACGAAATTAATTATTAAGTTATACGGCGACTAAGTATTAATTTAAAAGGCTATAAAGTATTAATCTTATTAAATAATATCGGCGTAAAAGTATAAAGTAAAAGTAAAAGCGGTAATTACGTCGGTCGCGTAAGTGATTATCGAGTGTATATACTTATCATAAACGGGCGAATAATTACTAAATACGCGGTAAGCGTCTCGTTATACGTAACTTTTTTTAATATATAGTTATCGCCCGGCACGGTATTATAAGCTTACGTAAAAAGCCGTAATAATATGTTGGGAACCATGCTCGCTTTATTAAAGACATATGGTATTAAAATATTAAATTAAAAAATATATAGTTAACGGCAGAGGCGAGTTTAAAGTTCGCTTTATTTAAATTTAATATCTTTAACGAGGTATATATAACGATTCTTTTAATAGAAGTATAATTTATTAAAACGATAGCCTTACGATAGTTTAATTAAAAAAGCTTACGTATTTTATCGAAAGTTTATAGAATATTAACGACTTCGAGTTCCGTAACGGCGTAACTTTTTTTTGCGGGAAGAATAACGTCTTAAAAGAAAGGTAATTAATTAAATTTTAGTTCATAAAATATCCCGTCCGGGGATTAAAAACTGTTTTACGGAATTATTAGTTAAAAAATAACTACTCCGATACCGAGCTTATACGCGTTTAATTTAACGAAAAGTTAATTTTCGACGTTATAATAATAAAAACGTATTTATTTATAAAAAGATTTTTAAAGTGAGTAAAAAGCCTTGAAATACCTCGTTTCGGGCTTGGTAAATAACTTTAACGTATACGTTTATTTTTATTAATACCGTTAATTAGTTTACGTTTAACTTCTTTTTTACGTTATAACTCGGTTTTAAACTATTATAAAAGCTCAATTCTAATATTATATTATAAAACATTAATACGAAAGAAGTTAACTATTTTAATATAATTAAAAAGATTGGAAAACGTACGTAAAAAACCGATTTTTTTAAATACCGCGATACGGTTATCCGTTCGCGTAGTACCCTCTCCGTCGACGACGAAGCCGAGTAAACGTAGAAATTAATATACGAAAAACAGTTTTTTATAAAAACATATAATTTATTATCCGCGAAAATCGAAAAGACTACATTTAAATACCGTAAGTGTTTTTTAACGGTAAAGTTAAAAATAATAATATCGTCGATAAGAAAATTATCGAGTAAACGATTTATATACCGTTACGCGAATATAAGAGTATTACATAATCTTATTAAAATTACGTTAAAGCTTTTTGAGCTACGACGGTTAAAAATAATTAATTTTTAACGATAGCTCGGATAAATTAATAATTAATAAAAAATACCATTATATCGTATATAAAGAAAAAGCTTTTATTAATTATTACTTATATAATATCGGATTAATCAGGAAAAAAGTAAACATCGGAGACCGTAAGTTTATTTAACGGGCGTAAGTCGATTATAACACGGCTTTTCCGTTTATTATGAACGGTACGTTATACTACGAAAACGGGGTAACGATTAAAGCGTTTTACCGTATTTACGTTTACTTTATAAGTAAAGCGCGTTGTAACATTCGTCGATTAATTTATTATTTTATAAGTTTAAAAAGAATAGCTTTTACTTTTTATAATAATAATAATTTTGTCGGTAAAGTTATATACCGAGAGTACGTTTATTTTCTCGTTAATAATTGTAAGGTATATTATAAAGCCGTTCGCCGGCGTAAACTCGTACTCGGAAAAAGGTAAAAAAAGGTTATCGTAATAATTATACCGTAAGCGTTTATATTTAACGGTAATATAATACGTTAAGCCGGGCGCGAGAGTCGCGGTAATATTAAAGTAAACTTTTATTTCGCGATTTTAACCGGTGCGATTACGTTTTTACACGCGTATAATATAAATATTATCCGTTTTAATACGGGTAAAAAAACGGGGTTTAAAAGTTTTCCGTATAATATCGTAAAGGTAAAAAAGTTTATCTTTTTTAACGGGGTTTATATTATAGACCTCCCGTTTAACTTATAAATAACTAGCAAGTATACTACCGCTGCACACCGTCCAGCCTTTAAACTTTATATCTAACTTAAACTTAACCTTTGCTTATATTTTATATTATAACTTTTTAAGTTACGTCTTTATCTTTAACTCAACCCCAACTTATACTTTTTTATAAGACTAGTTATAACGAATATACTGCCGTTTACCTGCTCGTCTCCACTTACTTAACCTTTTATTTGCCCGCCCTAATATTACGTAGCTCTTTTTTATAAGTGCCGACGAGATGTTTAACCGCCCCCTCCCCCCGTTCTTACCAGACAACTTCGACTCTTTCCGCGATTACGTCGCCGCGTATCGGGACGTTTGATTCGAGTACTTTAATGATATATACTCGTATATTAAAAGCGCGTAAGGTAAAGCCCTCGCTTTGAAAAAAACGCTCCGTATTAAAACCGCGGCGTACGAGACGACCCGCCGAAATAACGTTATTAATTTGAAAATTAATTAAACTTTTATATAAAAGTAATTAAAAAAAGTATAAAATTAAATCTTTAAAACGCGTTATAACGAGCGGAAGGTTTTTTTTTTATATAATCCGATTTATAATACCGTTTACCCCGTTTATTATTACCGCTACTTTATTTATTTTTACTGTTAACACTCCCGTTGAAACTACCCTTTTTTTAATTATAATAATAAAAAAGGATACTTCGTTTATTACCGGATTTATTTACTCGACCCATTTCACCGAACGATTATTAAATTTTAATAAGTTTAAAAACGACCGATAAAACCTTCGCCGGTTTATTTTTTAAATTCGGGAAAAATTAAAGGTTAATTATAACCGTTTCTGAACCGTTGTAATCTCATATATTTTATATTAATAACCGGTTAAAAAAGTAGCTTTATATTTAAATCTTACCGTATACTTAAATAAACGGATATTAACTCTTCGATTATAAGGATATTTTAAAGATTTTAAACGCGTTTATAAAAATTCCGACCCTTATAACCGCGCCGGTATTAAATTATTCCGCCTCCGTTAAATATATAAAGACTTTATTACTTTTTTTGTCGAATTTTAACGTTTTACGTTAAAAGAAAAAACAACCTAGTTTTTTATTAACCTTTTTTTAAAAAATTAAGTAAAAAAAAACTTCGCGTTATACTTTTATATTACGACATTTCCAATTACGAATATTACGAGTGTATAATCTTATTATAAAACTTAAAAAAACCGTAAACGCCGCTTTAATATAACCTTTACCCCCGTTATTTAAACCGTCTTTATATTATTAATACCTCGATTAATACTTAAAAAACTTAAATTAATTCATAAAAGCGTAACTTTTAACCCCCGTTCGAAGGCCCATGTTAAAAAAAAAAAACAATAAATTTATTAAATTAACGCCACGGTAATTGAAAAAATTACTTCCGTTACGGCTCGACGTATTACTTCGTTATTAATTACTTTAAGTTTAACACCCGTCCGACTTAAATCCGCTTTATTAATATATATATAACCCTCGACGTAATAACGGCTCGTCCGAGTCCTCTAGCCCCTCGTCCCGATGGTCCCGCCGCTTTATTTAATCTTTTAAAAAAAAAGTCCGTTTAGAGTAAGTCGTTTTTAAACCACGCCCACTGCGTATTACCGTCTTTAAGTCCTCTTTTCGTTTACCGTTATTTATGAACTTTTCGTTAAAAAGAATATAATCAACAATTTGATTTAATAATTTTACTCGTTAAATTAACCGTTTAAAAAAAGGTTTTTTTTATTTACGCTTTCGTTAATAACGGCGTAAAAAAAAACCTTTATAAAATTAAATTAAACGTAAAAACGTTAATTATTAATATACTTTTATAATAACCGTTCGAAATTAAAGTTTTTAACGGACGCCCCGTTAAAAGTAAAATAATAATTTATTACGTTTAAAAACGGTTACGTATCTAAAAATTATATATAAATACTATATTTTTCGTTATATAATTAACTTATTACCCGATCGTACTCGGGATACTTTAGTTTAAATAATACGACCCAACTATCCGCTTCGCCTTATATATTATTATATTCGATAACGAATATTATCGATAATATTATATTATACCGTCTCGCCTTAAAAAAAAAAATAAACCTTACACTCCGTCCCGAAAAAAGCCCGCTTACACTTATACGCGGACCGGCCCGCGGCTTTAAAAGCCGTAAATCTTACCTTTATTTTTTTACGCGCCGTTACGATATACGCGAAGCTCCCGTATTACCGTTTATATATTATTACGATAAAGTAAATTAATAATCTTTTAACGGACTCCGCTTTACTTTAATTTAACTTAGTTATTTTATTTAACGTTATTACCGACTTCGTTAATATTTTCTTGCTTAAAAAGGTTAAAAAGCTTTCCCCGCACCGTTTATACGATTATTATATACCTTTATTAAAAAAACCCGCCATTTAACCCGTTTTACGTAATATCGCGTATTAAGTTAATTGTTTCAAAAAAGTGGTTTAACGAAAACTTTAAAAAAAGTTTATTCGTTTAAACGATTTTTATTACTTTTTTTCGTTTAATTCATAAAAAAGTCCGATAATGGACTTCGTTTTTATAATAATTACCGCGTTTTAAATACGGTTACGGTAAAAAACCGTTACCTTTTACTTTTAATAAAGGAACTTTATATACCTTGTTTAAAATACGGTATTTTTTAAAAATTAATATTATATCCGCGTTTAATAATATCCCCGTACGGTAAAAAAAGTAATATTTAACCGTTTTCCGCACCAATTTCGGCTTATACGAAAGTTTAATTATACCGTTTAAGTTAACCGGCGCTTTTATAACGTTCTAACGTTATATTAACGACGCTTTCCGCGAATATTTAAATATATTTTATACCGTTTACTTAAACGATATTTTAATTTATGACCGTACCCGAGAAAAATATATTAAATACCTCCGTTTAATTTTTTTAAACCTTACGTAACGCGGGTTTATTCGTAAAATAATTAAAATACAATTGTTTTATAATTAAAATAAAAGTTTTAAAAATTTTCGTTAACCGCGGTAACATAAACCTTAATAAAATCGTTATAATTACGAATTAATAAACTTTAAAAAAGTTAACTAATATATAAACATTTATCGGTTTTAATAACTTGTACCGACGTTTTATCCGCGACTTTTTAGAAATTATCGCCCCGTTAACCCGTTTAACGAAAAAAAACGTTTTATTTTTTAAATCCGCCGATTATAAAGCGGTATTCCGCACTTTAAATGCTTAATTTATTAAATATCACCGTTTTTAATTTATGTTATTTAAAATAAAAATATATTTTCAGAAATAAATTTGTCTGATTACGTATCCGCCGGTATTATTCGTAGTTCGACGACGATAATATCCTCCGCTTTATTATCTTTTTTTTTAAAAAAAAAAAAACACTCTATTATAAAATATAGTTACGAGATTTACGATAAAAAAATATTCGTAATTATCCGTTACTTTAAAAAATAACGCCCCGAGTTAAAAAACGCCCCGTCCCCAGTAAAAGTAATCACCGACTACCGTAATTTAAAGTACTTTACGACTATTAAACTTTTAAACCGCCGTTAAACCCGTTAACCCGAGTTTTTATCCCGGTTTAATTTTATAATCTTTTACCGCTTCAAAAAATAAAACGCGAAGTTAAATACGTTAATTAAAAGGTTATAAAACTTATCGGAAGATCTCTATAAATCGCCTCCGTTATTGAGGTTAAAATTTTTTTTAAAAAAAACTTAATACCGGCTTTACGTTTATAAACGATACATTTACCCGACGATTTAAAAAACTAAATATTTTAAACTTACTCCGACGTAACGATTACTTTAATTTTAATAACGTTACGTATAAACGCCGACTGCCACCCGTTAATAACCTTAATAAAATATATTATTAAAATCGTTCATACGTATTTAATAGCCCCGACTTAAAAACGACGTTATTACGTCGGTATTACGACTCCCCCGTCTCGGGTTACGCCGGCCGCTTAAAGATTTACGAGCATAATCCCGAGAATTTTATTATCTTAAAATATTATTTTATATAACTTTATAAGTAAAAAAGTATTAAATTTACTAATAAGTTTAACGACGAACCGTTTTTATAATATAAGCTTTTAAAACGCGAGATTAGTCGTGAATTACTTTCGCGTAAAAGTATTTAATTAATAATAAAACCATTCGCGGCCCTCGCTTTTAAAACGTAAAAGTAACTCGGCGGTAATAACGGTAATAATACCGTTAAAAAATCTCGGTTTTTTTAAGCTTAAGTATCAAATAAAAATTCCTTTATATAATCGAAAAAATCGGTTTAATCGTTTTCAGATACCGCCTCGTTACGTAAGCGGAAAAAAGGAAGAGATATAATTATTTACTTAAATTTTACTTTTAAAGCCGTAAACTAAAATATAAACGGGTTAAAGCCGTTATACGGTTATTGGTTACCGTAGTTCAGTGGTTAACCTTAAAAAAAAGGCGGTAACTTACTTAACTATTATAAAAAACTAGTTTAACATTCGGTTAATTAATTAAAGAGAAATCGACCGTCGTACCGGTTTTCAAGACCGTCAACCGGAAAACTTTAATAATTACTTTAATTTTATTAAAAAAGGAGTTTAAAAAATACGTTAAACTCGTTTCGGGCATCGTTTTAACGCGTCAAACGTAACGAAAAAGACCTCCGGTATAACCGGTAAAAAGTAATTCTCGAAATTAATAAGCGGCTGGAAATTACCGTTATCTTTTTAAAAAAGCCTTTGATCCGGTTTAAGATTTTAAAAAACCTTTAATAATATAAAGGTTATAAAAGGTATAAAAGCCGCGGGAGGTGTAAGAGTACGAGTAATCTTACGCCGGCGTTAAACTTCCGCTTTATAAACTTTAAAGATAACCTTAAAGCGTTTAAATGCCGGATAGTTAGTCTCTCGGGTTTTTAATACGTTATAATAACGTATTTATACCGTTTTAAATTTAAGTTAAAACTCTCCGTTGAAGAAGTTTACCGGGGTACCTTAATATAAAAAAGAGCGGGATTAACGCCGCGGTCCGTATTATAGGCTTCTAAAGCCTCGTTACGATTATTAAAAAACGTTATAATCGTACGCTTAAAACGTAAGGTTTTAGTTAACGTTAAAAAACCGTAACCTTCGCCGGGATTTTTAAAAGCTTATAAAGCCGGCGTTTTAAAACGGGCTTTTTTTTATTAACGAAAGTTTCGAGACGTTTTTAAAGTTTTCGAGGTTTTATTATTTTAATACCTCGTCGTCCAATAAACTTTAAAAAACGGTGTAAGAGCGCCCGCCGGAAGAGGTAACGGTTATAATAATATACTCCGAGTTATAACGACGGAAAGGCTCGGTTTAAAGGTCTTTTAAAAGCGTTTTAAAAGGCGGGCTTTATCGAGTCGTTTAATAACGCGGAGGTAATTATAACTTAAACCGTACGCGTAAGTCACGGCTTTTTAATAAACAGCATACCCGTAAAAGTACGCGAGACCGTATAACGGTTTGAAGATTTTAAACTTCATAAAAGTTAAATCGTTAACTTATTAAAGTATTATTAAGGGAGTTATAACCTCGAAAGCTTTAAAAACCCGACGCGCGGTATATAGAGTCTTTTAATGCTTTTACGAGTTATAAAACCGTTATTTTTAAAGGCGTAATACGGAATAAAAAAAGTGTTTAAAAATAATATAAAAGTTATTATTGAATATTATACGTTACGTAACCGTATTTGACTTCGTAATATCAAATAACGGACCTCGGACAAGCTTATAAATAAATAAACGTCGGCTTAAACGAGTTATAATTTTTAAGTTATAGTATGTTAGTACGTAATAATATATATATAACTTTAAATTAATTTAATACTGTCATGTATTGTTAATGAAAAAAACATATTATTTAGCAAAAACATATGTCTTAGACAACGAAAGTTCGGCGACCTGGCGAATATCTGTGGAAGATACACCAACCGAAAGAAGATACTGGCCAGCCCGAGCGACCCATTGATAACTGTCCGTGTCGTCGAAATAAGCAAAGTCACGAATTTTAACGGTAAGATGGGCTTCTTCAAAAGCAGCCGGGGCTAAATGCAACTTGCTGTAGCCCACCAGTGTTTTAACAGGATGCGCGTCGGGTGCCGCAGGCAACGTAATTGGGTCAATCGGGGTCGATGCATGGCCGATATATAGTTGCAGAGCAACACCGCCTCGAAGTTCGCCTGTGTTCTTAACGGGCACAGAGATCACGTACCCAGCTTCTTCGTCGCAGAGGCCACTCTGAAAGGAGATGACGGGCTCACCGACATCGAAGGTGGTGTACGACAGGCCGTGGCCAAAAGGAAAGTTCACCACTGACGCGGGTTGTCGGTCGTAGTAGCGATATCCAACAAAAACACCCTCAGCGTAGTTGACAACAGGCCTGGGATCACTTAGTTCGGCGCCAAAATTTAGAAAAGCAGGTGCATCCTCGAGACGTGCGGGAAAGCTGACTGGCAAGTGACCCTCGGGATTGATGGCGCCAGTCAAGACATCAACGACAGAGCGGCCACACTCCTGGCCCAAGAACCAAGACTGCAACACAGCGCCCACTTTAGACAGCCAAGGCATCGCTACAGGGGTTCCTGTGGCGTTTACGACAATCGTCTTTCCGGCGGGTGCGGCTTCAGCCACAACGCTCACCAGCTCGTCCTGTGTTAGGGGCAGGTGGAATGAGTCTTGGTCTCGGCCCTCAGTCTCCCACTGAGGGTCATGGCCCGTAAAAACAATTGCAAAATCCGCGGTGGAGGCCACTTCAGAGGCCTCCCGCAGCAGCGCTGCATCGGAATCGCGATCTGAGGCCAGTGAAAATCCCAGGCGTGCTCCTGAGCGGCCTTCAAGAATTGACAAGCCTAGACGAGCCAAGTCGACGGGCGGGTGCGAGAGAATACGCAAGCGATACGTGCGGCCTTGTTCAAACAAATGGCGGAACTCCGGCTCGGTATTAGCGGCGAAGAGCGCACCCATGGGATCGGGTGCGTTTGTGGCTTGGTCGAACACCAAGGCACCGTCGATAAAGACTTGAGTCGGACCGATGCCAGAGCAAGACAGGCAGTGGTTTCCAGACTCAATGGGCGTAAAGTCGCCGATGATCTCGATGACTTTGTTGAGCGACGTCTGGGACCCCAATGGCGAGTAAGATGAGGACGGGTGGCCGTGCACCACTGTGGGCTCGATGCCGGGTACGATACGGCCTTCAGCGTTGGCAGGATGGAAGAGAATGGTAAATCCAGCTTTCTTATCGAGGCCATACACGCTGCCTGCTGGCTTAGTATCTGGATTGGGATCGTCGTCACGATCGCCAGTGCTCTCGGTAGTTTGCTCAAGGCTGCTGATGGGCGGCTGCAGACGTAGGCGGCGCACTCCCTTTGCATACATGAGGTTGCAGGACTCGCCCAGTGCCTCGTGCATAGCCTGCCAAGGGCTAACCTTATAATGGGGACGCACACTTGCGCTGCCACCGCCGTGAGCAAGAGCGTCCTTAGCAAGGCCAATCAGGGCGACAGTCGGCTTCTTCGCGGCATCCACGTTCTTGATGTTGAGCGGCAGGACGCCGTTTTCGTTTTTCAACAACACGATACCCCGTGACCCAGCGTCACGGATGAGACGGCGGTGCTCTGGTCGGTCAACGGATCTCTCCACAGTGGAAGATGCAGGCTTAGGTTCCTCGTCCCAGGCGCCAACGCGCTTGATAAACGCCAACACACTGCGAGCCCGCATATCAATGTCCGCCTGCGATATCTCTCCCGCTTGCAAGGCTGCCTTCACTGCCTCTGGCGTCCGCTTACGCGGGGGGCCTGGCATCTCCAGATCAAGTCCAGCCTCAATCGCCTCAGCCACCGAGTTGGTTCCGCCCCAGTCGCTGACAACCAAGCCTTCCCACCCCCACTCGCCGCGCAGGATGTCGGTAAGCAGGTGCTTGTTGCCGTCGCAGTGCGTCCCATTTAAACAGTTATACGATGTCATGACGGCAAAAGGCGCAGCGTTTGACTTGATGGCAATCTCAAAGGGGCGGAGGTAGATTTCACGTAAGGTTCGCTCCGTCATCCGAGAGTCGCTGGAAGTCCGGCACGACTCCTGCTCGTTAGCGACGAAATGCTTGATGGTGGCGGCCACGGTGCCAGTCGACTGGATACCGGAAATCATGCGTTGTGCCATAGTGCCGCTCAGAAAGGGATCCTCGCTATACGTTTCGAAGTTGCGGCCGCCCAGCGGATGCCGCTGGATGCAAACTGTTGGTGCCAGCAAGCAACGCGCGCCTTTTGTCATGGCCTCCTCAGTCAAGGCTTCACCTATGCGCTGGGCAATATCGCCGTCGAAGGTCGCAGCGATGCATGTGGCGGCCGGGAAGCAGGCAGAGCGCGTACTGCCGTCCAAGCGCACGCCACGGGTGCCATTGGGTCCGTCAGTCAGCGTCACCGGGGGCACATTTTTTTGGGGAATGGCGGTCGTATTCCAAAACGATGCACCGGCGAGGAGGGAAATCTGGGGTGTTAGTGTGATGGACCGGACAAGTTTGAAGAGACGCAGTGCAGGAGGCATGGAGATACTATAAGCCTTACTTTTTCGTCAAGAGTGAGCGTCTGCAGCACGGCATCGATATCAATGTCGGCCGGCATCGTGGAACGTGGTGATTTGTTGTTGAACTCGAACAATTTTTGCAATTGCACCCTGACAAACAGCTGTAGTGTATATGTTATGCAAGATACAAAATGCGAGAGAGATCCGGAGGGGCGGAGAGCAGAGCTCGGAGCAGATCGCAAACCAGACGCGGGGCCCCCGAGCTCGTGGAGGGCGAGGGTACTAATATGATGGAAGGCGGCAGGCCAAAAGACACGCCTGCTGTGGGCCAGCTCAGTTGGTAAGATAAGTGGTGCTTCCGCGGACTAGAAACGCTCCAAGGCTTCTCTTCCGAGATCTGACTTGCAACGATGCACAAAGGTTTCTACTACTAGCCTTTCAGATTGCCAAACGACATACTCGTACGGTGACATCGACAATCTCACCAGTGGTGACTCGATCACCCGCTGCAAGCTCCAGGACCACCGAAGGAAAGTTTTTTGTGCCGGCTGCAGCTTTACGAGTACGCTCTGGACAGTGCCGGCCAGTGTCCCAAGTTTCTAAAGGTCCTACGCTTCTGCCAGCCTGCGATGTGGATTCGGTTCGCACGTGAATGACCTTTCCGTTTGCGATGGCAGTCCAGGGCGAACTTTCAGCCGACGGCTGAGATCTTTACCATTACCGGCAGAAGAGCCTTGGCTAGGCAAGTGGTCCGGCACTTCCTCCTGGGCTAGGCCAAATAAGTAAGAACATCGCTGCCGAAGGCGCAGTAGCGCAAGGCTAGGCTTATACTATGTATGTACGACGTAGAGCCTCACGGCATCGGAAGAGAGTCCTAAAGGAATATCGGAATGCATCCGAAGGGGCAACCGAGGCAACCGAGGCAACCGAACTTTGGACAGCCAATCGGACCATTCCGACCGTTTGTGCCGACCCCGCCCAGAGCCACACGAGTAGTGCTCGGAAGGCTCACTCCTCGTAGACCCACTGGTGTTTTTACATTGCGCTTCCAGTTATTTCGCTGTTTCTGGTCATTTTATCAAGCTACAAGCTTCATTATGTATGAACTCTCCAGATTCATAGCACCACACATCGAGTCCGAAACTGGCATCACACACCATGGCTGGCGAGCCGCGCCAGAAGCGGCACAAAATTGGCATTGCCTGCGACATGTGCCGTGCGCGCAAGGTCAAGTGTGACGGGGGCCGGCCTGCCTGCGGCAACTGTTTGAGACGTTTAGCACTGGGTGACCGCTGTGCGTACAGTGATCCGGGAAGTGGAACGACCAGTGGACCGGCCAGTGGTTCCGGAAGCACGCCCATCTCGAGGAGGGCAGCCACCTCGGCCTTCTCGGAAGGTGTTGCGTTTCCGGACCTGCTCGTCGGCGGCGACCAGGATCAACCTCAGCACCTTCACTCCCACCCGCAACGCCCTTATCCACATAATATTCGGTTCTTTCCGTCCCAGCCCGGAGATGGACGGCCACAGGCATTGCCGCAAGGACCTCGTGGGCCGCACAATACGGCCAATCCACCAACGCATACGTCGTCTCCGAGCCAAGGCTCCGATGGCTCTCGTGACTCGCCTCTTCTGTTTCGACACGTGCCAGGCACGGGCCCTCCAACTAATCGTACAGCCATTCCGCCACGGTCTCCGAGCTCCGCAGTTGTCACGGGGCCTGCCACAGGGCCGGCCTCGGGGCCGTCGTCTGGCCCTTCCTCGGGCGTGGCTATGGTAGACTCTATGACTGTGGTTGGCGAAGAAGGCGCTCACACTCTGCAGTACTTTGGCAGCAGTAGTGCAGGCTCGTTCACGCGCCAGATCAAGGGGGCGATTGACGCGCGCATAGGAGCAGTGTCGCCAGGCTCAGCAGGGCCATCGGACACGGTGCAAAGTGTGGCCTTAATGCTCGCTCAAGGGGCTGACCCTAAGAGAAGGGAAAGCGCCGGCGACATCAACGAGGAAAACAACGACAATGATGAAGATGCCCTCGAACTGTTACCACGGCGTCGTGAGGCTGATCGTTTGGTCGATTTGTATTGGCGGTATGTTGATCCGCTTTACCCCTTCTTGGAACGAAGGACATGGACTCCCATCTACGAGGCCCTATTCGATGGGCCCAACCCAGACGAGAACGCCAGGGACAACAGTCCGCACCAAGTTGCCGATGACAGGGTTTTCATCTCCACGCTCAACGTTATCTTTGCCTTGTCGACACAGCTGTCTGAGGGGATTCAAGGTGAAAAACAATGTGAAAAGTCGCCTTCCACGCCCTCCCATCCCGCCCCCAAGCAGCACCAGCAGCGCCTTCTGCGCCAGCGCGAGCGCCGCAGCCGCCTTTATTTTTCGCGCGCACAGAAACTGTTACAAAGTAGCATATGGGAGGCCGGGTCCCTCGCCACAGTGCAATTTTTCTTGCTGGTCAGCCAGTATCTTCAGAGCACAAACAGCCCGCACCAGACGTGGATGGTCGTCGGGTCAACAGTCCGCATTGCCCAGAGTCTCGGCCTTCATTTGAGCGATGTGGGCACTGCATTGCCGTTTTCCGAGCGCGAATTGCGTCGCCGCCTGTGGCACGGTTGTGTCCTCATGGACCGTATGGTCTCGGTGACACATGGCCGGCCTGTCATGATCTCGCGCGAGCTGTGTGCCATGGTGCCACTCCCACTGTGTACAGCCGAGACGGATGAGCAAAATGTCTACTATGATGGGACCAGTCTATCATTTTTTGTCAAAAGCGTCAAGCTATACGAGATTATGAATCAGGTTATTTCTGCGTGCTATTCGCCAACAGCAGCTGGGGACGGCAGCAGCAATAGCAGCAGCGACAGCACTGAGAAGGATGACCTCTCCATGCTCCTCAAGCTGGACGAAGAGCTTCTCGAATGGGAGCGCGGCCTCCCCGAGTACCTGCGGTTCGACCAACTCGACCAACTCGACGAAGCCGAGATTCGGAAGCGTAGCCTTGAGAGCTGTAGACCACGACAAGCGGTGATTTTGTATGTCAGGTGAGTTATCACGATGTACCCGTCTTTTATATACGCCGTGGCCTCTGACGTCGTGTGCTAGGTTTTTACAAGCGCGTTTGCTGCTACTTCGCCCTGTAGCCACGCGCTTTTGTCTCGATGCCAGCACGAGCCCATCCGATGCCAACTCTGTCAACTATGCGGCCTCCGTGTCTGGCGCGAGCAGCCTGCGTACTCACGTCAGCAGCCTGCGCACTCGCATCAGGCAGGATGTTGCTGTTACTTGTGTTGAGACTGCCAAGATTGTGTTGGACGTACTGGACCGTTTTGGGCCTGGCGCCAACCCGCCCACCCGCGACGACATTGGCCTTTTGCCAGCCTGGTGGTATCGTGTCTACTACCTGTACTCAGCGGCAAGCATACTCGTACTGGCCAAACTGCGGCCGGACGTGTTCCCAGCTGCTGACACGCAGCGTGCCTGGGACCAGGCAATGCAGATGCTGGAAAGACACAAGCAATTTGGACTGGCTGCGCATCGTTGCATGGCAGCGCTGGATATCTTGGGTGGACAGCGACAAGCCCTGCAACAGCAAACGACCCAGCAGGCTCAGCAGCAGCAAACTGACCTCCAGCTGCAACATTCATATCAGCAGAGCGTGTCCGAGGCCGGCGCACCGGTTAGCATAGGTGGTAGCTTATCTCATGGTGCCGGCCTGTTCGTGAATATGCGTCCCGACCTGCTGCACCAGCACCACCAGCCGGGCCCCCATCGAGACCATGCACCATTCGTCGAGTTTGATTTTGCTAACCTGTCGTTCGACGCTCATGATTTCTCGGACTTCAATATGCACGCCTGGGAGGTTTTAAATCAATCGTAGACGAGGTTAATACAACTCGCCTAGGTCTGTCCGGCTGTGCTACCTCTCTTTGTCCACCTGCTCTCCTGTGCAAAACAAACGATACCCTATAAACCACATCAGCTAAAACATTAGGTATTGTTTACAATGTGCGAGTCATTCCTGCACAATTTATAAACTATATCACTCTCGCGTGAGGTGTGACCGCATGATGGTTACATTTTAGCTTCCGAAGCGACGTTTTCGCCTTTATTGTCTATACCATGTCGTGAAATATATCCACGGCTCATTCCTTTGTGATGATAGTAAGTCACGTTTTTTTCGCCTATGCAAGTGACAAACTGAAAGATCATCAAAGTACAATCCAAAAAGCCTGCAGCAGCAGCGCGAGAGACAAAGAAATACAACGCTGCTACGAGCTCGGCTCCATCAACCACCTCTATTCAAACACGATCTTGTTGCGCACACGGCCCAACTCGCTGATGCGCACCTCGACCACATCACCGTTGTCCAGGTACCGCGGTGGGTTCATGCCCATCGCAACACCTGAGGGGGTTCCCGTGAGGATGACAGTGCCGGGCAAAATAGTTGTGCCCTGACTGCAGAACCGTAGAATCGGGATGACGCCGAACAGGAGGTCGCTGGTGCTGGTATTTTGGCGCTCCTCGCCGTTGACAAAGGTCTGCAGAGTCAGTTGCGATGCAGCAGCAACAACTGTTGTCGACACGCCCTGAACTGGTTTCAGAGCTGTACCCGACACCAGCATGGGGCCCAGAGGCGCGTATTTGTCGAAGCCCTTGGAGAAGCACCACTGGGGCACACCGCCGGCCTTCTTGGGGTCACGCTGCCAGGCACGTGCGGAAACATCATTAGCAGGCATGTAACCTGCTACGTATGAAAGAACCTCCTCATCTGACACACTGTCGCTCAGATTTTTGAAAGGCTTGTCGCCAATAACGACAGCAAGCTCGCCCTCATAGTCGACAGTTCCGTCTTGGGCGACTTTGGGGATGGGCACGTCTTCTTCGTGGCCAGCCACAGACGTCGACGGCTTGATAAAGACGGAGGGATATGGTGGCGGAGTCCGGCCACCCTCTTTGATGTGCTTCATGTAGTTGAGGCCAATGCAGCGGATGATGGGGACGTCGGTTGGCCTCAGCAGGTCGCGTAGCGCTTTGACGTGCGTGCGTTCGCCCTCGACCAGGGGACCTATCGGTGAGCTGGCGCCGGTGTATCTGATAGCGAACAGGCCACCGGTCTCTAACAGCTCGTACAGCTGATCAGCCGTGTCGATGCACGGGTCGCCTAGGCTCTCGACGTCGTTGTCGTCGACGAACCGGATAAGACGCTTCCAAGCCATTGCGTATTTGGGGGGCGCGTATGATGACAGGTTTCTGGAATTATTTTTCAAGAGCGCCTTGGTAGAAAAGCTTCCCTTTGACGTGCCGAAGTGCAAGGGGGTGCCTGTTGTGACGTAGTTGGGTTGCAGCTGTTTTCGAGTTGTGCAAAACGCAACTCTCTGCATAAGAAAATAACCAAACAAGTCACGCACTAACTAACACTCGTGTCCAAGGCAGCTCGACTTTAACTTTAGGCGACGAGTATCTCTTTTCATCGTCTTGGGCTCACCTGGTGATTCTGGGAAGAGGTCTCGGAACGACTCCGCTCCATCTGCCCCGGAACACTAATAAACGACCGAAGCTGTATTATAGATACCACCGACCTGTTAGTTTCCGACTGTCCATCCGAGCATCGGTGACTCCACTCTAGGGGAGAGTCGACCGAGCCACATAGAGGTGTTGGTTGTTCTTCTAGCCTTCTGCTCAGATCCGAGATAAAAAAGTGTTGACCTTTAAAAGTATCAAGAGCCGGCAAATACCACGGCATCAGGATGCCTTCAAGGACGCCAACTGCTTTTGCAGAACTACGACCAGCACAATTACTATCATAATTTGCATGCAGACCTGCATATACTTTGCGTTGCACCGATTACATCATCAAGCGGCCAAAGCCACGAATCCATTACTGCACTAAGACACAATGGGCTCCTTGGACACTGACACCAGCCAGTCCCACATGAGTGGCTTCTTGGCTGAGCTGCCGGCAGAGCATCTGGAGCCACTTTGGCTGAAGATGGAGGCTATGGTGCCACCGCACCCAAACCCTGAGGCGACATCGCACCTGTGGCCGTATGAGCAGGCGCTGCCAAAGCTGCTGCGTGCTGCCAAGCTGGTTCCCGCGGAGCAGGCGGAGCGGCGCGTCCTGATGCTGGTGAATCCGGCGATGCGTGAGCCTCGCACCCATGTTTTTTGTATATCCCCACGTGATCAATGGGCCTCAGTAGCTAACCCTCTGGCCATGCAGAAAGCCCTTATTCGACGGACACCATCTACGGAGGCCTTCAGATTGTCAACCCCGGCGAAACAGCCATTGCACACAGGCACATTGCCTTTGCTGCGCGGTTCATCATCGATGGCGAGGGTTTCACAGCGGTGGAAGGCAAGAAAATGAAGCTGCAGCGCGGTGATGTGGTGGTGACGCCACCCTGGCACTGGCACGACCACGGCAACGAGAGCAACGGACCCATAGTGTGGCTGGACGCTCTCAACTTGCCACTTTTCCGCTATGCGCGTGTACATATCGCCGAGACGTACAGCGACGCACGCTATCCTAGCACACCGGCTGACCCGTGTGATTGGCGCATGCCCTGGGCGCCTGTGCAGGCCGAGCTGGATGCGTCTGCCGGGGCGTACAGCATCTACCACTACCGCCAGCCAGATGGTAAGCCCTTGTCTACGACGATTGGCATGCAAGCAGAGCGCGTGGCTGCCGGTGCGTCCACGGAAGTCCTCTATCATCCTAGCTCGTATCTATACCACTGCTACGAGGGCGAAGGCAGCACTGAGATTGAGGAGCCCAGCGGCAAAAAATTGACGCTGCACTGGCGTAGCCGCGACACCTTTGTGGTGCCAGCTGCTTCACGCATTCGTCATATCAACAAATCGGCAACTGCAGCCGTTTATCTGGTGGCGGCCAATGACCGACCATTCATCCAGAACCTGGCGCTCTGTCGGACTGGGGATACGCTGTGAAGAATTGTCCAGCGTAAGGTAGTGATGCACACGGATCCTGTTTGAGTATATGGCTATGAGAAGATCGAAGCTCTCGTGTATGTTGACGGGGGGAAGGGCTGCATCCGATAGAATACTAGTTTTCCTCTTTTTTTTTTTTTTTCAAGAGTGCCTACCGTCCAATCTAACAGTCTCAAAGAAGTACTATATATAATAAACAACCAGGAAGACGTATGCTTGAGGCCTTATCTGCCTTAGTTGGCCAGCTGCGGTTGCTGTCGACGGCGACCAAGCTGGGACTGACATCACCGGCTGCCTAAGCATCGCTGTCACAGTAGATTTCAAAAGAACCAGATAGGATTTTTTAGGTCTAGACTTCTAACTGTCGAAATTATCCTGTTATGCCTCATCCTTCTGTTAATTAAACTTGTTATCTTCTGCATACATAATGTTTTAATACGCCTTCTCCACCTGTGACAACTCAACCTTTCTGGAAGACGACTCGCCAGCGGTAGAGACGTTGGCTGGGCCGTCAAAAATCTCAGCGATTTCCTCCAGCGAGTGACCACGAGTTTCAGGGAAGAGGAAGTAAATGACAAAGAACAGGCAGAACAAAATGCCCAGGAAAACGCAGTAGTATTTCCAGCCGATGTGGGACATGGCAATGGGATTGACAAACTGGCTGATAATGAGGCCGATAAAGGTCGAGCTGTAGGTGATGGCGACACCACGCGAACGGAGCGCGTAGGGGAAGATCTCGACAGGGTAGGCCAGAAGCAGGGGGGACCAGGCAATGTCGTAGAAAAAGTAGCAGATAAAGATAAAGGCGACAACACCGGGGCCCAGATTATGATATTTCACGCTGTCCGTGGTAAACAGGCCTGAAAGCACAGTCCAGACGATGTAGGACACAAACATGCCAGAGACTGATGCGAGGAAGAGGGTCCGACGGCCTAGACGGTCGATCATGAGGGCGCCTGCAAAGATGGCGGCAAGCCAGTTGAAGATTTGTAGGCAGCCGTTGATGAGGGTCTGGTCGGTGGACTTGGTGATGCCGACGTTGTTAAGCACGAGTGTCAGGTAGTAGGACACGACACCAATGCCGTTCCATTGGGCGAAGAAGCCGACGACGACGGCAATGGCCGTGCGGCGGCGGTTGCCGGGCGTGCGGAGCAGGTCGAAGTAGCTGGAAGAGCGCAAGGCCTCTTGCTCGAGGGCGACGCTCTCGTCAATCTGGCGTACTTCGTGCTCGATAAATGCCACGGTCTCCTCGTCATTATCGCGGCCACCACCGTGCCACTTCATCAGCAGCGCGCGCGCCTCATTGTGGCGGCCCTTGGCGATCAGCCAGCGCGGCGACTCAGGCACAAAGAACAGCAGCACAAACTGCAAAAGAGGCAGGGTGCCCTGAAGAATTGATGGAATGCGCCAGCTCCACGTCGAGGACATGCGCGACGTGCCGTAGGTCGACCACGACGCATAAATGGAGCCAATGTAGTAGGATGTTTGATACATCGCCGTGGCCTTGCCGCGGTGGGTCGGAAAGGCCAGCTCAGCCACCAGAATGGGCGAGGCCTGGGCAATGAAGGCTGTGCAAAAGCCGAGCAGCATGCGTGCCACAATAAACATGGCCGTGTTCTGTGCAGCACCTTGCAGCGCCGTCGCGCATACCAGGCAGGCCAGGCCGCAAAACATGGGGCGCCTGCGGCCGTAGCGGTCGACCGCCCAGGCCGCCGGCCAGATGCCGAAAATCTTGCCCACGGAGAAGATGGCATTCATGGTACCCAGGATGGACGAGTTGGGGTGGTTGAAGTAAACCTTCCAGGTCACCAGGGACTGCAGACTGTTCATGAGGGAAGCATCGAAGCCAATGGTCGACGCCGACAGCAGCGGGACAGCCAGCAGACAGTTCAGCAGGAACATGTGCTTGGTGAGGTACCATGGCTTGGGGTTGACAGGGATGACCTGGTATGTTTAGTAAGCGGACAGATGAGCAGGCGAATAAACCTTCGGAAAAAAGAAAGGCGAACAATGACTTGGAAATTTTCTTTCGCAGTCAAAATGGGGGCTTACGAACATCTGCCAAGTTGACCACGACGGTCGGCGTTGGGCCGGCGGCAGCCTCCTTCTCATCCAATGTGTCCTGGTGCGCCATGGTGAGAGAGGACGGCGGGCGGAGAGAGAGAAAAGTTAGGGTAAAAGGGGAATAGGGGTGAAGGAAGAGAAACCAGGTGCGTGAGAATCACAGGATAAGAAGGAAGGCATAGGAGATTCCGAGAAAAGTGAAAGGGGGGAAGAGGGTTATTACTGCCATATATATGCTGGAAGGAATGGCGCTTATTCTGGAATTGATCAACGCAATAAACGAGGCGTGGGAAAAGCTCGGGGTTTTGGAGTCATGCATGCATACCCCAACTCTCGTTCCCCATTTTTTTTGGAGTCTGACTCTTTTGTCTCCATTGGGGTAACTGGCGGGTGTAATACGGGCTTTCCCCTCGGGGACCCCTCATGGGAGCAAGAAAATATTCGAAGGGGAGAGGACTACCGAACTTTTGGGGCCCCAGTTTGACAAGTGCCGAGCTTGAAAGAATGGTTGGAGTTCTTGGTATCTTGTGGGTCCGTGCTAGCATTCCGAGGTGGGCCCGGAGCTCCTTCCCCATTTCATTGGTTCCGAGCCAAGCTACAATCTCGTGTTTTGCTCGAGCCGTATTATTACCTATTCTGTAGACTGCTTATATGGGACTACGTGCGACGTATTATGGATCTCTTTCGATCACGCGGTGTGATTTTGGCACGTTTTCAGTATATTGGTGGCAAACTGGAGTTGGTATACGATGTGCTGTATACTCGTATGCACGTACGATATGTGTTGCGCTTCATCGTCACGACGCGATGACAGGGTACCGGGTCATGTCGTGGAGGCAAATCCACCATTACTGGGACACCACAAGCACGAGCATGTTGAACGATTCAGTTATCATTTGTTGCGCGACATACTCGTATGGCTTACAAGTCATCATATACTCGTATGGCTGGATATGTTTTGTAATCGCGTTACGACGGACGCTGGGCAGTCACAGACACCGATTCCCTTGCACGAAGCGTGGATGAAAAGCAGACTGGCCTGATCTTTCTGTTACTGTATTCTACAAAAGTGCTCTAGGCTTGTTTCTCGTCCTGCGGAAAGGTCGCGCCACCCTGCCGGCGCACCTCGTCTGCCAACTCCATGACGCGCAGTGTCTCCGCCCATGGCATCAAGTCGTTCTCCGTTTTCCCGGCCGCGATGCTAAGTGCAATCTCGTCGGCCTCCCAGTAAAAGCCCTTGCCGGGTCGATCAAATTCGTATTTCTTGGGCTGTGCGTCAGGGGTGGCGGTGTCGTAGACAGTGAAAAAAGCCGGAACCGACGCCGTGAAGCCCTCAACCACAATATAGCCCGATGAGCCCTCAATGCGACAAAAGGACGCAGGCGTCTTGGCGAGACTGGACGAGGTCAGGATGGCTTGCTGGGCAGGGGTGGTGCCGTCAGTCAAGTAAGTCAAAAGCATGGACGTCGCCCAGTCAATGCCGTTGACAATGCTCTGGGAGGCCAGTACTTGCGGCTTGCGGGCAGCAGCGCCGATGGCCGGGTCCAATGCGAGGAGGCCCCAGGTCAGGCTGTAGACGCCGACATCGAGCAAGGTGCCGGCGCCCAGGGCCCGGTTGGCCAAGCGCGACTCGCCCGTCTCCCCCAGCTTGTCCAGCGGCATCTTCATGGAGAAATCGCAAAACACGCGGTGCACGTCGCCAATGACCCGATCCTCGTGAAGCAGCCGGCGCAGCGTGCGCATGAGGGGAAAGAAGCGTGTCCACACGCCTTCCATGACAAAGACACCCTTGGCTGCCGCTGCATCAAAAACCTCGTGAGCTTCGCGCGCATTGACAGCAAACGCCTTCTCGCACAAGACGTGTTTGCCGGCGGCGATGGCATCCAGGCAGTTCTGGCGGTGCATGGCGTGGGGGGTGGCAATGTACACAATGTCGACATCCGGGTCAGCGTACACGCCGGCGTAGCTGCCGTAAGCCCTGACGTTGGCGTTCCGGGCACTGACATCGTTGGCTGTGATGTGCTTGGCAATAAACGCCTGCGATTTCTGCAGCGACGAGCTGCCCACAGCCTGGATCACATGGCGTGCACGCGCATCTGGACGGTCGAGGCACAGGTCGGTGACGAACCACGAGGCTACGAGGCCGGTGGCGATGATGCCCCAGCGCAGGGGCTGGCCGTCGAGAGGCGCGGTGCTGGCAGATGATGCAGGCATCCTCTGTCCGTCAACGTCTGCTTGAAGAATTCTAGGATGCGGGATGAAGGTGTTGGCTTGTCTACTGTAACTCCCAAAACAGCAAATCGATGTGATCGAGTAGATCAAGTCGAAACAAGACCAGACCAAACGGGCCAAAGCCTGGATCTGCCGTCGCAACAACCGAAGCTACTCCGTTCTCGCATTATAAAAACGCCGTCTGCTTCCGAAATACCCCACGAAAGCCCTTCCGAGGTCTCTTCCGAGACTAACCAAACGGACCCAAGTTACCCCAAAACTTGACTTTTGAGACAAGCAAGTGGAGACGGCCATTCTTCTGCTCGGACAAACTTGCTAACTTACTATACATAAACCCGAAAATGGAAAACCACGTTATTCTGACCAAAGGCGCTTTTTCCCCCTCCTAATCCAGAGGCTCTCTCGCATATCATATACAACATTCGCATACACAATGGCAAGCTCGACTGCATCGCCGTCGAAGGTGGTTCGTGTGGGCATCATCGGCTGCGGCGAGATCGCCCAGGTCGTGCACATTCCGACCTTGAACTTTTTGGCGAGCCGCTTCCGTGTCACCTACCTCTGCGATGTGGCCCAGGGCGCACTCGACACCTGCGCCGACCGTGTCATCCTGGGCGCTTCTGGCGTCCGTCCGGCCACCACAACCTCAGCCGAGGAGCTGTGCGCCTCGCCGGATGTGGACGCCGTACTGATCGCCAATGCCGACGCCTATCACGTCGAGCACGGCCTTTTGGCGCTGGCCCAGAACAAGCACGTTCTGATTGAGAAGCCTGCCGCGTTATGCTTCCGCGATATCGACAGGCTGATTGCGGCCGAGGAGAAGGCCAACGGTGCACGTGTCTTTGTTGGCACCATGCGCCGTTACGCCACTGCTTTTGAAGATGCCGTCAAGGAGGTTGGCGGCTTCGACCGTGTGCACTATGCGCGTGTGCGTGACATTATTGGACCCAATGCGCTGGGCGTGAGCCAGTCCGGCACGTTTCCCCGTGCCTTCCAACCGGGCGACGTCAGCGCGGCCGACAGTGACGACCGTGCCGCCCGCGAGCTCGATATCCAGACCCAAGCTCTCGGGACTGAGTTTGGCGTGCCTGTTAACGACGCCTCCAAGCGCATGTTGCGCATACTTGGCGGTCTCGGCACCCATAGCCTGTCGGCCATGCGCGAGATGCTGGGCATGCCGAAGTCGGTTTCCGGTGCCTGCTTGACAATGCCGAGCATCTTCGCTGTTCTCTTCCGCTACGACACCTTCCCCGTCACTTACGAGACCGGCCTCAGCGCTGTTCCCACCTTTGACTCTCACGTTGAGGTCTACAGCGCCAACAAGATTGTCCGTGTCCAGTTTGACAACCCCTACGTCAAGGGTCTGCCGGTCACCCTTACCATCCGCGAGCGCGTTGAGCAGGAGGGAGCCGAGCCGTACTACCAAGAGCGCATTATCCGGAAAACGTATACTGACCCCTACACATTGGAGATGCTCCAATTTTACGAGGTTGTCACCAACGGCAAAATCCCCAAGACCAGCGCCGCCGACGCTCGCAAGGACTTGGAGCTGTTCAAGATGATTCTGCAGGCTGGCTATAATGCGTGATGGAATTGTGGCTTTGCATCCCTGATTTTAGTACTATATACTATAAGACTATATAGACAGCTGGAGACAGCGTTTCAGGTCTCGCAAGTCTATAACGCAATAAAAGCACCGCTTTTTGACATTTTACCGGGACAACCTACCAGGTCCTCAAGACGGCAGCACCTCTAAACTACTCGTAAGTTACATTTAAACGAGACACCCCGGGCGATACGGGAACTTGCTTCGAAAGTGCAGTGCTATATCTTTCCGGGTGGCCACCCAAACACCCTCCTTGGAGGAGATATGCTCAATGAAGTCTCTGACGGCCGCGGCCCGGCCCGGCTTTCCGCTTATACGACAATGCAGCGCGACGGTCATCATGCCAGGGGTTCCTTCTTCTCCCTCTGCGTACAGGATGTCAAAGGCGTTTTTGAGGTATTCCGAAAACGCCCCAACCGATCCCCAGCCATGGGGTGCACAGTATTTCAAGTCGTTGCAGTCGTACCTGTAAAAACTATCAGCACTTCGAAACATGAAAAAAGAAAAGGACGGCTGTTTTCTTCCTCGGCGACGGTCATCACGTACGTATACGGCACCATCAGCATGCCCTTGGGCGAGCTTGTATTTTTTTCTGCCGGAACGTCTACCCAGTACGGGAGATCTTCTGCATATGTGTCGGCCTCCCAGACCAATGGAGCTCCGAGTTCCTCATGGACCTCATGAACGAGCGCCTTGGAGTAAGGTGACAAACGGCCATAGTACCATCCAACAGGATAGGCACCAGTGAGGGATTTCAGGCAACTCATCTGTTGGTGAATATAGGCCTTTTCTCTCTCGGGTCCGACAGTATGGTAGTCGATCCACCTTGATCCTAAAGTCAGAGCTGTTCGTAGATATTGACTGTGGCGAGACGGCAGGCCCCAAAACGGCCGCTACATACCTGTAGCCATGAGACGCGATCTCGTGGCCTCCGTCCAAAAATGCTTTCACGACTCCTGGGTTTTTTTCAAGGGCCATGCCAACAGCATAAATTGTAGCAGGATATTTGTGCTTCTCAAGGGTATCGAGAAGTCTCCAGACACCTCGACGTGACCCATAGTCGTAGTCACTCTCCACGTTGACGGCACGTTCACCTACTCGTGGCGAGATGTGGGCTTGCTCCCAGAGCATGTTCTCAGACTGAGAGTCGCCGTTGAGAACAGTTCTCTCTGCACCTTCCTCATAGTTGATGACGAATGAAACGGCAATCTTGGCTCCGTTCGGCCACTCCGGGTTAGGCGGGCGCCGGCCGAAGCCGACATGGTCTCGGGGAAAATCATATTTTGTAGATCCAAGAGGGTCTTTGTTTTCCGGCGTAGGAAAAGAAAGGGGTGTTGTCGAAGTCATCTTGGGAGGTTGGTTTAACACAAGAGCGAGAAAAAAAACAATGGTAGCTGCCTCAGTTGCACTATGGCAATAATGGACACGGCCTTGTCAAGACAACTCTCAAAAAGAGAGGATGGGATATGGTGGATCTTTTCATATCAATGAAAGCTCACGGAACCGAAAACAAAGTCGGGCATTGAACTGTGCTCTGACAAGTCAAGATAAGAAAGAAGGTGGGTTTGGTGACGTTGCTTTCTCGGTCTGGTGATAGGTACTTTGCCTCGCTCAAAATGGAACCGACGAAACGGGGATATGAGAGCATCAATGCCAGTGACTTTGACGACGACGGGTCCAGAGATGGCAGTGTCGCAGCCGACACCGATCGCCTATAAGCGACTATATATCAAGCTGTTATCGGTGCCGGGCGACGATACGACCTGGAGAGCAATTGCCGAGACGTCTGAGCCGACTTGGTCTTGGCCACCCTTTGATAGTGTGGCTGTAAGGACGACTTTGCGTGAATCCACACTGATAGCCCGACCCAAGCGGGAGGAGAGAACACACCATGAGAAAATGCCGATGCCTTGTAGATGCAGCTGTGTGAAACATTCTCGTGTGTCGGTAGGGTGTTGGAGACAATTTAAAAGGCCCCAGGGGTCGCGCCGTCGCTCGTATTCACCTCTTGCTTCATTTCCACAAGACGCAACGAAATCCTATCGAGGGTCTGGAATATCATCGACAACAACTGCAATACGCCAGAGCGAGACACCGACCCAGTGTTTGGCAGAAACGACATCATGGCACCGTCTGCTATCCTCCCAGAGTCGGGGGAAGAGCCTCAGTACGTTGAATTTTCGCACGACGGTGCCTGGGGCCATAAGCGTGAGGTCCTGAGAGGCCCTCGTGCCAAGCCAACTTTCGAGGAGATTCCGGTAATCGACATGAGCAACAGCTTCAGCGATGAGTTCGATGCCCGGCTGGAAGTGGCTCGGAAGATTGCGAGCGCGTGCGAAAACGTTGGATTTTTCTATATCGTGAACCACGGCATCGACCAGCAGCTGATGGACAAGACAATGGATGCGGCCAAAAAGTATTTTGAAAAGCCGCTGGATGAGAAAATGAAAAACCACATCTACAAAAGCAAAGATCTTCGGGGCTATGAGCCTGTCCACGGTGCCAACGTGGACCCGCGTACCAAGGGAGGTATGTCGTTCCGGACAGCTGTTGTGGAGGAAACCAGAATATGGCCCTCATATCCCGTTTTCCCCAGTTTGACTAGACAACACGTCACTCACAAACCCGGCGTTGTTTCTCGCCAGACCGCAAGGAGTCGTTCCTTCACAACTACGAGCCGGCCTGCGACCCAGTGCCGCCCAAGCTCACGGAGGCCCAAAGAGCGCTGCTGCATGAGAACCTGTGGCCAGAGGGCGACATCGCCTTCAAAGAGGCCTGCTACCAGTATGACAGCCGTATGACTCTTCTGATGCGCAAGATGGTCCAGATGTTTGCGCTGGGCCTGGGCCTGGACGAGCACCATTTCGACGAAAAGGTAACGCATCCGCTCGCGTCCTGCAAGATGATTCATTACCCGCCCCAGGATCCCTCCGTTAAGGACGAGACGGGAATCGGTGCACATACCGACTTTGTGTGTAAGTTTGAGACCTGCCCACGGTTTCCCTTCTTGTGTCTATAGCTTGCATTGATCAAATGCTTACTGTGTCAGGCTTCACCATGCTTCTGCAGGACGATGTCGGCGGGCTCGAGGCCCTCAATGCCAACGCCCACTGGGTTCCGGCCAAGCCGATAGAGGGCGCCTTTGTGGTCAACGTTGGCGATTTCCTGATGCGCCTCACCAACAACAAGTTCTTGTCCACGGTCCACCGGGTGTCCAACATGTCGGGGAGAGAGCGCTATTCGATGGCCTGGTTCTGCTCGTTCAACCTGGACGCAACTGTGGAAGTCTTGCCGAGCTATGTGACCGACGAGCAGGCGGCCGCATACGAGCCGATCACTGTGGCCGAGGTAAGAAGCCCAGGTGTGCGGCGGCGGCGCGAGTGATTTTCTGCATATTGACACACTGAAGTATTATAAACAGCGGCTCTCGAAGCAACGCACAGAGGCGATTGCCAAGAAAAAGTACACGGCGCAGGGAAACTAGGCTAGCCAGGAGTGAACGAAGACGCGGGCTTGTATGAGTCAAGGCCTCTGTGGGAGGAGGAGCCAAGGTGCCGGGTTGGAAACAGGGTGTTGCGGCGAATTCGAGTAAGATACGAACACGTGGAAACAGCATGCATGACGTAATCCAAGGCAGGTGCACTTGTGAAGAAAAAAAAGTCGGGGAGGAAGTTGCGACAGAATCGCTCGTGGCGCTTGGCCGCATTGGCCAACAGTCGCGGTCGCGACTGCCTTCCGAGATAAGAACATCGGACGTCCGCTGCAGGGCCAAAACAACAAAAGATACGCCTCGCAAGTGACCCACAGATAGTGTAGATGCCACGGACAGTATGGCGAATGTTTGTAGCACGGCGACCTTGTCAGGCGTCCCGCACACAAGCCGATGGTGTTTGCTCGCCTCGCCGGCACCGGGCGGAGGGTGATCAGATAAAGAGAGGCACCGGGTTCCCAAGCAAGCAGCATATGGACTCCTGGCCCGCCATACGGATCTCAACACGGCAAGAAACTGCAACCTTGAGCAAAAACATCTCACCATGGCCAGCGCGACCGCGGAGCTCTACAAGCTGACGGCCTCGGAGGTCGTGGGACGTATCAGGGAGGGCAGCCTCACTGTCACTGAATACGCAGTGTCGCTCTTGTCGAGAATTGCTGCCCGCGACGCCGACGTGCAGGCATGGGCGTTCCTCGACCCGGACCGTGTGCTCGCGGAGGCAGCAAGGCTTGATCGCATCCCAGCAGACAAGAGGGGCCCTCTCCACGGTGTGGCCGTGGCCATCAAGGACATTTTCCTCACCAAAGGTTGGTAGGCGACCCCAGAAACGTCGAACAACCGAGACTGGGTGCTGACCTAGGATAGACATGCCAACGGAATTCAACTCGCCCATCTACGAAGGAAATGCCCCTGAGCTGGACGCTTCCTGCATTGCCGTCATGCGGGCGGCGGGGGCGCTTCTTCTCGGTCCGTATATGGCCGTCCCCTTGTCTTCAACATTGCCATTCGGCAGGCGATTCTGACGGCCGCAATTAGGAAAAACTACCACCACTGAATTCGCGGCTACACACGTTGGCCCCAAGACAAAGAACCCCCATGACCCGCTTCGGACCCCCGGTGGATCGTCGACAGGTTCGGCGGCAGCCGTTGGTGATTTCCAGGCGCCGGTTGCACTGGCCACCCAGACCGGAGGCAGTACAATCCGGCCGGGCTCCTTCAACGGCATCTACGCACTCAAGCCAACCTGGAACGTCATCAGCCGTGAGGGTGTGAAGATTTACTCGCTCGCGTTTGACACCGTGGGACTTTATGCCCGCTGCGTCGACGATCTCGAGTTGCTGGCTGGCGCCTTTAACATCTGGGATGACGAGCCGGCGCCTCTGTCGTTTTCTGTCCAAGGAGCAAGGTTCGCTGTGGTGAAAACGATGGTCTGGCCACAGGCGGGACCAGGCACAGTTAGCGCCCTGGCCGCTGGCGTCGAACTGCTTCGCAAGCACGGAGCGTCTGTGGACGAGATTGAGCTACCGCCCGAGCTGGATGAGCTGCCCCAGTGGCATCGCGTGTGGCTGGCAGCCGAGGGCCGCGTATCCTTTCTTCCAGAGCACCGTGTGGATAAGGCCAAGCTTGACGACTTTCTTGTAGGCAATGTTGAGAATCGGTATGGCCTGACACGCGCCGAACAGACAAAGGCCTTTGACGGAATCGCTGCAGCCAGGCCCGTCGTCGACGAAATTGCCGGCCGATACGCCGCGCTGCTCACACCCAGCGTGGTGGACGAGGCACCTGTGGACATAGCCAACACTGGTAGTGCGGCTTTCAATTGCATCTGGACCGTAAGCACATCTTTACCCGCCCCTTCTTCCCCTCGTCCCGTTTTCTTTTCCATATTTGTGTTTCTGTGCACCACTAACATGTGCACTCTATCTCGCAGGCCCTCCACACGCCAGTGGTTAACGTACCCGGCTTTGCGGGCGCCCATGGGATGCCTATTGGCCTGTCCCTTGTCGGGCCACGGCACCGCGACCGCCATATCTTGGCTGTGGCCAAGGCTGTTGGCAAGATATTTGAGGCTGAAGGCGGCTGGAGCCGCACGGTATGAGTCTGGTAAGGGTCAAGGAGTACGACGTACGTGTAGAGCACACATGCAGTTCCAGGGTTGTTATCACAACTGGCCAACCTCGTGCTCGAGCCTTTCCAAGACGAATTGTGATATCGTGACAGATCCAGCAAGATAAAGGGGCGAGCCCTTGTACGGTTGACCAGAAGGACTGGGTTGCAAAAACAAACGGATACCCTTGATTGTTTCTATGGGGGCTGGCTAAGGCTGGCGATCCACATCCCACACTGCTAATCAATGGATGGTTGAGATAGTTTCGTGATACGGACTCTGGCCATGCGGAGAGGGGTCTCTCCGTGCCGACGAGCCAACGGTCACGAAGGCGATTGATTTAGACATTCCAGATAGCAGGCGGCCAGAAGAGCACTGTCTGTCTTCATCTGGGCGCGGGCGCTCGCTTAGATATGCAATCTACCAGAGGCCGGCTTCCACCCGCAAGTTAAACCCGGCCGTATTTTCTGCAGTTTGCCGACACTACTACTACTCTTGCTAGTCGCGATAAGAGGCTGCTCGTGGTTATCAGTGCATCACATTTGATTGTCGTCAAGCATCGAGCTTCGGTTTCGGAGAGCAAAGGCTCATATGGAGTCCTGCGAGAACATTACGACTGTTATGGGGGGGGGGTGTGCTGCCTGATACTGTGATTCTGATTCGACAGTTTTTTAAGAGACGGCAGTTCCCCTGACTGGGCATTTTCTTTTTCTTCCTTTCGTCTTGTCTTTTTTTCTGATACCCTGCTGGCACCGCTGTTCGATATTGTCTTGTTCTCTCGCCATTGCCTGGCATCTTTGCAGCACCTGGCCTGCTGTTCTAGTTGTTCTCGCACCTGTTTTGGTCAGCATGGCATCTTCCGTGGAGAAGAACGGCTTTGATGCCGCGATTCAGCCTCACACCGTCGCCTCGTCAATCGACCATGGGGTCGTGGAGAACCTGAAAATGGAAGACAAGGCCATTGACGACGCCATGGTGTTTGCTAGTCAGCACCGCGTTGACGATGTCAGCCCTGAAGAAGACAGGGCCATGCTCTGGAAAATCGATTGTATCATGTTGCCCATAGTACGTTACCTCTTTCTCGTGGATTCCATCCTTGCTTGTCCCCTTATTCCAGTAGGGCCTTGTCAACTAACATATTGGCCCATTCGAACAGCTCTTGGCCACCTACAGCCTCAAGTTCCTTGACCAGCAGGCTATGTCGTACTCAAGCAACTTTGGGCTTCTCAAAGACATGGTATGTTGGCTGTCGCCTCTTCTCTTCGCTGGCTTTGTCTCTAATTGCTGTCGCGGGCTAGCATCTCTCTCTGAACCAATATGCGTGGGCCTCTGGTTCGATCCTTAATCTTGGTACGTTTGGTCTCGAGTGTTCAATCTGTCTTGTCTCTCCCCTTCAAGATCAGTAAAAATTACTGACACCGGCCGTGCAAACGGTCCATAGCAATTGTCATCTTCCAACCTATTGCAAGCAGAACCTTACAGATCGTGCCGATTGGCCGGTTTGTCGCCGTGTCTGTCATGGTCTGGGGGGGTCTGCTGATGTGCACAGCCGGTGCCCGCTCCTTTGCGGCTATCGCGGTCCTCAGGACATTCCTTGGGTGTTCAGAGGCCGGCATCACTCCTGCAATGGTCCTCATCATCTCCATGTGGTACAAGCGCGATGGAGAACAACCCGGGCGACAGGGAACCTGGTTCTTGGGCAACGCCTTTGCTGTAGGTCCTTTGAACCCCTCCCCTTTGCCCCTTTTATTTCCTCCCTCTTTCATCACTGGCCTTGATACAGTACGGCTAACTTTGCAGCAAATGATTGGTGGCCTTGTCGGCTACGGCGTTGGCCATATCAAAAGCGATCTTTCCGTGGGCCCCTGGATCTGGTTTTTCATTATCGTCGGTGCCGTCACTTTTTGCTGGGGCATTGTGCTCCTGTTTATTCTGCCCGACAACCCCATGACGGCCAAGTTCCTAACTCCGCATGAGCGCGCCGTCGCCGTGGCTCGTGTCCGAGACAACCATACGGGCATCATCAACCACCAGTGGAAGTGGGCCCAGGTTTGGGAATGCCTCCTCGACGTCAACATGTGGCTGTACTGTGCAATTCTGTTCCTCAGTGCCATCCCTTCCGGCGGCGTTGCCTCTTTCGGAAGCATAGTGATCAAGCAGTTTGGCTTCTCGTCGCTCAACACGACCCTGCTAAGCATCCCGCTAGGTGCAGTTCAGGCCGTCTCTCTTCTCACAAGTGGCTGGCTCAACTCACGTTTCCGGAACATTCGCAATCTTGTGTCTGCCCTTTCGCAGGTCCCGGCTCTGATCGGAGCCGTTCTTCTGATGACCTTGCCCCAACACAACAAAATCGGACGGCTGTTTGCCTACTACATCATCCAGACACACACGGTCAACGATGTCATGACGTACGCAGTCTTCTCGGGCAACACGGCCGGATTTACCAAAAAGGTGACGGGCGCCGCCATGATGTTCATCTTTTCGTCTGTGGGCCTCATCATTGGGCCCCAGCTCTTCAAGTCGTCAGAAGCGCCCCGCTACCCTACGGCTTTTAATGCAGCAATCAGCTGCTTTGTCCTTCAGATTGTCCTGCCTTTTGTTCTGCAGGCCCACCTGTACTGGCTGAATAAGAAGAAGAAGGCACAGCAGGCCAACCTGCCCCCGGTCACGGAGGAGGAGCTTGCAAACGAGGGCCTGATGGACCGTACCGACAAGGAACAGCCTCATTTCCGCTACGTGTACTAGACAGAGGAAAATTTCTGATATGTCCCATGGCGGTAAGGGGGTTACTGAGACGAGAGACGGACTGCTGCGAGAAAGACGGCAGGAGACAGGAACATACTGGCTATGGTGACTATCAGTTTTTTGTTTCAAGGGTATACAGAATCAAACTGCGGCTGGAGTTGACCATTGAATCTTAAAACGAAGACAGTTGCCGACCTTGTTGGGGCTGGAAGGCAGAGTTGTTCAGACCTTTGGCACCGCCCTGAATGCGTTCTAAATTCTAAAAAACGAACATGCCCGTCGTATTCCTCATCACCTCGACAATATCTGCTCGCTTCCCGGTTGCGTTTTGCGTCCGGATGACGGCATCCAACAGCCTCCGGGCCTTGACGATGTGTGCTCCCCACTGCTCTGCCTTTTCAAACGCATGCAGGGCCCACGCTTGGTAGATGGGGTCGCGCGTCGTCGTGCCTGCAATCAGGGCGTGCGTTGGCCAGATGCCTTGAGGAGAGTTGGGCCGTACTGCCTCAGCTCGCTGGCAGAGGCGGATCATACGGTCGGCACACTCCTCTGGGCGCAGCATCTCCGGGTCCTGGGCCGTCTCGCCGGGGCAATTGTTGTGGTACTGAATGACGCTGGTGTAGTATGCAGCGAGAAGAAGCAACCGGTTGTAGTGAATGGGCTCCACCACGGGCATTGCGGAAAGGTCGCCCATGGCCACTCCGAGAGCGGCGCGGGCGGCATCGGTGTCGTCTAGCTCAATGTCCCGTCGTAGAAGGCCCAGGTTGGCGCGGACGGCGTCCCATGCACCGGCCTTTTCGAGCGAGCACGGGTTCTTGCTGCGCCCCAGAAATCTGATCTGGCCTGCGACGGTGACGTTCTGGAAGCTGAGTTTCATGCAGGTCTGCATCTCGCTCGGCTTTCTGCACCCCGACTTCTGCCTGCGGATCTGCTCGCGCTCCATAAAGACAATGTCTGGAGTACTGTTCCCGCTGCCCTCGTTCGACACGGACGATGCATCGACGAGCTCGTAGATGTATGGATATGTCTTGAGGCACCCCAACAGCCGACCACCAAGCCCTAGGTGGGCAGCTTGGCTGTCGCGAAAGCTCATCCACACCAGGATCAGCGAGCCTATGGGGCCAATGCGGTTCATGGCGGTCTCGGCATCATGGCTCTGCAGCTCAGTTCGGGCCACCTCGGCGGACAAGTCGATCAGCTCGCAGAAGCTTTCGACGCTGTCCGCTGAAATAAGCTGGTACTGCAGCAGGAACCACGCCGTTGCCAGGAGTAAGCTGGGCGCCACGTTTTTTCCAAGGTCTTCGATGAGCGCTGTGTACGCGCGCATATACCTCTTCTTGGCGCTGCAGTTGCTCTGTTTCTGCACGTGCGCAAGATGCAGCGCGGACCACGCCATCATGGCATCGAACAACGTACTGTGAAACATGCCCATGTTGAGCAAGATGTAGCTGTACAGGTTGTCGTGCATGCAGTTGCGCAAGATGCAGAAGCGCACCATGGTTGTTGTGAAGTGGTTCAAGACCGGCCGGTCCTCGGGGTGCAGCGTAACGTTGCGGTTGAGCACGGCACCGTGAGAGGGTGCCAGGTGAGAAGGGGCAGTATTATTCTGCAAAGGTCGGGCCGGACTGGGGATGGCAGGGGTGCCCAGCCCGGCGCCGTAAGAAGGGTCATGAAGAAACTTGTCGTCGAGCTCCGGCACCCAGCATTCCAGCCAGTTCACGTCCAAGAGGCCCTCGCCAAGAGACGACCACCAAGTCGACGACAGCTGCTGGTAATCGGAGACAGAGTTGGGGTCTGTGGAAGCATCGGAGCTGCCCGTTGGCCTCCCGTCGAAGGCGTGCACGCCATTGGTACGGAGCACAGGCACTGGAGAGAGGTCCGGGACAGTGGACGTGGACGTTGTCGACGAAGAAAACGAGGAGCGCGGATGTGTGCTCAATATCAAGCCCTGCGTCATGCCGTGCTCGCCATCCTGGGGTCTGTGCCCTGGAAGCCTGGGTGCCTTGGTAATTCCAGCTGGCTTTGGTGCCAATGCATCCTGGCTGATCGCGGCCGGGAACGTGCACGGCAGGCCGAGGCGCAGACAGGCACCACACACTGGGCGTTGTTCGTTGCACCTCACCTTGCGCTGTCGACAGGTGTAGCAGCCAGCTTTGGACCGCTTCTTTCGCGCTCGGGGTGTCTCGGCCAGCATATCCTGAGCCCACAGTTAGAATGCGAAGCGATAGGCGACTCGTGAGGCGAACGTTTCCAGCTTCTGTTCATGGCAACAATCTCTAGCCATGGGTCGGGCCAGTGTATAAACCGCCTTGGTGCAGTAATGGGAAGCCGTGATGCAGAGCAGCATGACAACCGACGTCGGGCCTTTCTTATCTTTCTCCATTCTCGTCGGAGGCCATCGGCTAATACATATCGTATGCCACCTCTCTCGGCTACGGGGCCCACTATTTCGAGTAAGATGAACCGTATTGACCAATAGCAGTACATGCTATTAGGTCAAAACAGCTATCTTGGACAGCCCAGAGATCCAAGGGACAGTTGTGTGTTGCCTGTTAAATAGCCAGCAACACAGTAAATACAGAAAAATAAGTCTATTCCTGGTCGGCGCTATACTGACAAAGCAGAGATAGCTGAAGAAAATGTCCTTGCACCGCCGGCGCTGCATAGGCAAGGACAAATGCTCTGTCGATGGCTGAGACTACAGGAGTTGGTTTGGTTTCCTTATTGCTGGAAGGCGCTTCCAAGGCCGGCTGTTTTCTGAATAAAAAAAAGGAAAATAAAAGAAAAATTATGGCCCAGGGAGCCCGGCCGCGGACCCGTTTTTTTGCACATCAAGAGCAACAAACCTGGTCGGTTACGCAGTAAAATCCAGCCTCTTCGAGCAAACAAAAAAAAAACGGGAGAGGAGCGGCAAGAAGGATTTTGGCGGGATTGGTTGGAACTGTCGGTTGCCGCAATGGTTAAGCCACTGTTATAACTCGCCACGTAGCACTTGTCCACCGTAATGGAGTCGACCGCCTAATATGGGTGGTGAATTATGCTCGAAACGAAAACTGACTCTAACATGCTTCTTTCAAATGTTTTTATCAGAATCATGGGTGTTTGTCCAGGTGCTTTTGTAATGTACGAGTAGTCTAACAATAAATACTACTATGGGTAACAGAGGCGTGGCTTGGAATCTTACGCAATCGAGATGGCGATGCTGCTTGTGCCCGTTCTCATCTGCGTCGGCCTTTTGTTACGAATGTCGTCTTCCTCTGTTTAGTTACGAGTAGTGAGTCTCTGGTAGCGTTTTTTGACAGTTGCCTCAATAAAAACAGCCAATAGAGTTTCGGAGAATCTCGGGCTTGCTCCAACCAATCAGGTACGGAAGGCGGCAGCGAATACGGTCACGTGAACAGACGCGACATAATAATAGTGATTTAGCCATATCTGGACTAGTAAGGAGAACGTCAGCCGTTGCCCCTTTATCCTTCCTGCAATCAGACGCGAAAGCGCGGCCCTTTCAGGCTCCGGTCTTACCGACCTTTCGATTCTTTACCACCGTCATCTGTCGATACAAGACAAACATTCGACACACCATCCACACCATCTACGCCTTCCCCTCCTTTCCTCCATTTCACTGCTGTGTTTTATCTTGCAACTGCTACTCAGCACAACCGATTGTCTGCCAATTGACATAGTCCACGCCTTTTGCGATGGACTTCTACGAGCTTCCTGGCCAGGTCACCGTCTGGCTTGACGCTGCCTCGAACACCTTTCAACGGGTTCCTGGGTCTGCCGTTTTGATCCGCTACGTCCGCTCCAGTTACCAGAATGACCCCGTCCGCTCCGCCATCGAGTTGATTCTCGTCATCTTCTTCATTCGCTACCTTCTCTCGCCGTCGTACTCGACCTCCAAGCAGAATTTTATTAAACTCTCCGAGGATGTGAGTGGCTGTTCCAATCTTGAGCTCTGCTTTCCTATATATTTTCTTGTAATATCGTTCATTCAGTGTGTGCCTAACGTTTGCACTTTTTAGGAAATTGACGAGCTGGTCGACGAATGGACCCCTGAGCCACTTGTCGCGCCATTGACGCCAATCGAGGAGATGGAGACAGAGAGCCTTCCTGTTATTGTTGGGTGAGATATCTCTTTTGCTGCTCCTTGCTCTTGGTTTTGCCCAGCTAACCGAGCCTTTCCACGGCCCCAGCCCGAGCGGCCCTAAATGCAAGTTGTCTAATGGACGCACTGTTGTCAACCTGGCATCCTCCAACTTTTACAACTTCAATGCGAACGAGAACATCAAAGAAAAGGCCGTCCACACTCTCCGAACATACGGCGTGGGGCCTTGCGGCCCGCCACAGTTTTACGGCACCCAAGACGTTCACATGAAGACGGAGTCGGACATTGCCACTTACCTGGGAACCGGCGGATGCATCGTCTACGCACAGGCTTTTTCGACCATCTCCGGCGTGATACCTGCCTTCTGCAAGCGCGGCGACGTCATTGTTGCCGACCGAGCAGTCAACTACGCCATCCGCAAGGGCTTGCAGATTTCTCGAAGCAATATTCGCTGGTACAATCACGGCGACATGGAAGACCTCGAATCCCAAATGAAGAAAATTGCTCTGGAGCAGGCCCGTAAGAAGAAGCTGACGCGGCGTTTCATTGTCACGGAGGCCCTGTTCGAAAACATCGGCGATGCTACAGACCTTCCCAAGCTTGTAAGACCTCTTCTCTGTTTCCCCCGACAACCGTCGCAAACACGCCCCTGGTGCTAATATGATTTTGCACAGATTGAGCTCAAGGAGAAATACAAATTTCGCATCATACTTGACGAGACTTGGTCTTTCGGTGTGCTTGGCCGGACGGGCCGCGGCTTGACCGAGTCTCAAAACGTGGACCCCTCACAGATTGACATGATTGTAGGCTCTCTGGCCGGCCCGCTGTGTGCAGGTGGTGGCTTTTGCGCTGGCGAAAAAGACGTTGTCGAGCACCAGCGTATCACTGCTGCGTCATATACGTACTCTGCTAGCTTGCCTGCCCTCCTGGCCACCACCGCCAGCGAGTCTATCAGTCTGTTGCAATCGAACCCAGAAATCCTGCAACAGTGCCGTGAAAACATCAAGGCGATGAAGGCACAGCTTGACCCTCGGAGCGACTGGGTCACCTGCACCAGCGCGCCTGAAAACCCGGTTATGCTTCTATCTCTGAAACCCGACATTGTTCGGAACAAGAGGCTTTCTGTCGAGGACCAGGAAAAGCTTCTACAGGAGTGTGTTGACGAGGTATGTTTGCCCTGCCAGTGGATATGACGCTGCCTCTTTTTGGCCCCTTTGGCACCTATTCGTGTGCTAATAACAAACCAGGCTCTTGCAAACGGTGTTTTGATCACGAGACTCAAGACACAGCCTATTACCAGCAGCATGACGGCAGCTGAGCTTGCTGAGTGGCCTGTGGCACCGGCATTAAAGGTTTGCGTCACTTCTGGTCTATCGAAAAAGGACATTGAGAAAGCTGGCGTGACCATTCGCCACGCCATTACAAAGGTGATGTCGCGCAGGGCAAGCAGCAAACTGAGCCTGCCTATTACCGCGTAACCGGACGGCGGTTTTTCCCCGAAACACAAACTCGCTTGCAGCAGTGATAACGTGTAGCAAATAAAGCGTTAATTTTGCGCCACGGAAGCATTGCGAGGTCCTCGCATAGAGGAAGAGAAGTATTCATTATGGTTTATAATAACGGGAGGACGGCAGGAATTGTTTCGCATTGGTGGCTAGGGTACTAACTATGTGGCATGACTTTGCACACCACATCGCCATCTGCTTTTTCCATTCTTTTGTATTCTCCGGGTTGCATTATACACATTTTGGGGTCTGTCGTTGTCGAATTACCTGTAGGTAGCATCACACCCCACCCAGAAGTCGACCTTAAAGCACATGAGTAATATTTAATATCAAACAATCCTTTCAGTTTTTCAGTTCTCGGCTCTAAAAAGGGGATTGTTCTTGGGATGTACGAATAAGATCGTTGGGTACTTTGAAACATCGCAAACTGTACCAGCGTAGATTGTCCCAACGCATTTATTATGACTATGAACCCTGGCCAGAATACACTCTCCAAAACAAACACACTGCTACTCATCTAATTCAGGCTGGATACAAAAATAAAAATCTGGAAAATCCTATGTACCATTGCTGCATCATCCCCGTCAAATACAAAAAAGTGATACCAAAGAAACGCGTAGAAGAGAACTTGACAAAATAAACCGCAACGGGAGACTGCACAGCGACTGAAAAATGATGGAATGAACGGATGAAAGACTTCGAAAACACCGCCCAAAACGAGGGCGAAAGCACAAAAGCAATAAAAAATCAACATGCAAAACTTGTCCGAATTAAAAATCCTGTTTCAGAATCCGCGACCTTGCAATAAGCCAGTTAATAATACCACGTATGTGCGTTAACGCAAACATAACCATGGCAATTCCACTTCTTGCACAACAGAAACCGTCCAGACTAGAGAGACCGCGTAGCTAATCGTGTGCCCAGCCGAACACGTCTCTCAGAAAAGGCGGATCTTGCTACCTCCAGATGCTGACGCACTCGTTGAAGCTGTTACAGTCGCCAAGGCGCCCGTGTAGTTAGCAGCACCGGTACCAGTCTGAGTATGACCCTCAGTGTCGTTATTGTTCTGATTGATGGGCTGGACCAGGTTGGTACTGTTCAGCTGGTTGGTGATGCTAGATGGGAACTTGTCGCCAGCAACGATGGGCGCGGCAATCAAGACAACAAATACAATGAGCATAACAAAGTAGAGGACAGCGTAGCGAATAACACGTCTTCTGCGAAGCTTCGATTGCTTCATCGAGTAGATTGGAGGGCGAATTTGACGACTTTAACACATCGCGTTGGTTATTTCAAGGTCATTCCACAGAGGAGAGAAGGATAGCGAATTGAATAGACGTACCTGGGACGCAGCCAGAAAAGCATCATAGAATGCAACTTATCAACCTGCGGGATGATAATGACGGGCAACATCATGAACAAGAGAATATGGCCCAGAATGAAGTCACCAGCGAACATCGAAAGCTCGGTAATCTTGCACAGATACTCACGAGCAGGCTGGGAGACGGAATGCCAGCCCATTGAGTACCACTTGCCAGTCCAGAAAGCGATGTTTGACTGGTCGCTCTTGAATTCTCTTGTCAGGGCAAGGGAGATAATAAGCTTGGTGATGAAGCGCTGAATAGAGACCACAGTGATCATGCCGAGAAGGGTGCGAGCAAAGTTGAAGCCCTCGAGGTAAAACATGACCTCGAAAAAGACCAGGAGCATGACAACAGCAATGCCGTGGGCAATGGCCGCAAGAACACTGCCGAACTTCTTGCAACACATGCTCAAAAGAGGGCCCATACAGCAAGCCATACCGAACATGGCTGCCAACGTTCCAGCATTGACGGCGATAGGCGCAAATGCCACAATGGCGACGCGAATAAGAGATGCTGTAGCCTTGGCACTGGGATTGTGTTTGAGGACGCCCGTCTGGGCGTTGATGTAGAGGTAAGGAATGAGCGTCACAACAACAAGCAGCAAGGGGGTTAGAATCTCGCTGAAGAAGATATTGGTGATGGCTGCGCGAGGCACATCTGCAGAGAGCTTGCCAGAAGGATCGCCAGCGGTCTTCCGCTTATAACCCGTGATGCGTGTCCGTGACAAGCGGCTGTAGGCGATCCAGGAAGATGCGTGAGAACGAGAGTTACCGCGGGACAACCAGCGGAGGAAGTCACGATAGTCGATGAAGAAGTCGTTCCAGGCAAACTGGTGCGGGTTGTAAAGGAATGGCGACACAATCAAAGCGAGCAAAGAAATCCAGAAGTATGTCAATGCAGCTTGCCAGATGGTGACAGTGGCGAAAAGAAGCATCATCAAGAGACGCGCACCAAAGTAAATAGACGGGCCGGCAAATCGGCAGAAGAGGACGCCAAACGGAATGCGGGCAGTTGCAAAGCCACGGCCGGTACCAATGTAGCGCGCACCTCCAAAGGACAAATCCTGCTGGACGGAATTGGCGTAGATTTGACAAACAAAGACCTCAAACAAGGGCGAGCCCGAGAAAAACTGCTTCAGGAAACGAGTCACGGCGCGCAAAACACCGCGTTCCGTCAATTCCTGAACGATGAGCGGAACATAAGAAAGGAAGAAGACGAAGAAAATTGACAAAATACAACGATAGACCCAGTCGTTGAGGGCGTCCGTATTTTGGCAGCCAGTCGGGAAGAGGGGATCTGTGATCGGCACATTGGTGTTGTATTCGCAGGGAATCGTCTCGTGGCGAAGAGCGCCCAAATTGATCAGACAAATCATGAACAACTGAACCGAGAGCATGATGAACATGTTGTTCAAGTGGAAACCAGGATGGGCGTAGTAGAAGGACAAGAAACGATCCAATGGAAGCTGGGTGCCGAGGTAGTAGTATTCGCGAGACAGCATCTGCTCGCCCATACCAGTACCAATTTTGGTCGTGAAATTGAGAATCGAACCAAAACCCAAATCACGACCCTTGCCACACTGGTAGTACTCGCAGTGCTTGATTCGGCCACCACGCAGAACAGCGTTCATGCCGGCGTAAATATCTTCGTTGAGATGCAGACCCTTCTGGGCCTTGGAGACACCGCCACGCGTAGTCATGAAAATGCCGTTCAGGAAATCAGGATGACCGTAGTGCAGCTTGCCACCAATCTGAGCCAGTGTGCGAGCAAAGAGAGTACCGAATGTCTGTTCCTTGCCGGCAGCGACATCACCGAGAATGCCAATGTTCTCCGAAAAGATGTATTCGCGGGCACCAAGAATAGCAACAGGGGCCGGCACGGGATTCTTGACTCCGGGAGTGTAAGGAGAGACATTTTCCGTTTTCATCTCCTCAAACTCGGCCAGGACGCTGCGGATTTTCAAGCATTCTTCGAGATAGTTGTCTTGGTTGGCGTCGATGAGCTGGATGTATTCGCCGCGGTAGAAGATCAAAGAATGGTTCTGGTTGTCGGACTTGCCGTCACCAAGGATAGGGTTGCCTGACAACTGAATGCGGAACTTGGGACGCCGCATGCCGTTCTCCATAATTTCAGAGTGACCATCAATAAGGGCAGAGTACAGCCGAGGTTCCTCGCCCTCTCCGACAGGAGGCTCTTCGTCCAGGTAGGCAATCTGCAGATCCGGGTACGCACGAAGCAGGAACTCGGCGTTTTCCATTTCTTCCTTCTTGAACTTTGCATAGCGCTGCATGGAAATGATCAGCTTGAACTTGCGGCGCGCCATGCGCTCCAGCTCCCGTTCCAGCTTGTCAGAGTTGCCTCCAAACATCTGAACAACCTCGGGGTTCTCGACACGGTAGAGAAGTTTGATAGCGCGACTGTAGTTCATGAAGCCGGAAACAGTGCGGTACAGGGTCTGTGTGCGGAGAGATGCCCAGATGCGTGTCCGCAGAGTATACTCAGGTGCCGATGACTTGAAACCAATGCAGTAGAACGGAAGGTCGTCAATTTTGCTCTTTGCCGTGTCCTTCTCGTTCTTTTCCTGGTCGCTTCCACTGTTGAATTGGGATGTTTCGTCGGCAAGAATTTTGGTGTCCTTGACAAAGCAGTCCCATTCATGAGGGTGAAGTTGCTTGAGGTATTCCAGTTGCGTAACACGAGAGTAGGGCTCATCCTCGCGAATGATTTCACGCAAAGACAACAAGATCTTCTCGCTGTAGTGGGGAATAAGCACCGTGAATGTAGGCATGTTGTCGACCGGAAGTGGCTCAGGGATAGGCGTCGACAACGACTGCGCGAAAAACGAAATGCGGCGCTCTGCTTCGCTGTGCGTCGGGAAAAATTCGGTCTTGAACGAGTGATCCTCCTGAGAGACAAAAAACGTGGGCGCACGAAGAGTCCGCTTTCCTTCCTGTTCTGAAGGAACCTGATGGTAGAGAAGCTTCTGGACATGGTCGATAGCCAACAAATGCTCCCGGTACATGGAAATGACAACAGCATTCCAAATTTGGGAGATCAATACTTTTGGCTTGTACTTGATTTCCATGTCGGTGGTGGCGAGAATCTTGGAGTAGATGCGCTTCGGAAGCCGGGAAAAAATGTTACGCCACGGTGTCCATATCGATGAACCGAGGTAGAACGACCTGGCGATCGAGAAGGCAGCGTTGAGCAAAACGTACCACAGGAAGGTATCCAAGAAGAAGAAAATGAGATTCGTGAATGCCATGAGACCAAGCAAAATCTTGGGCTGGTACTTGCAAAGATACTGCTTCAAGATCGTGTCACCGAGGCAACTGTCCACATTCATGATTTGGAGGTAGCGGATCGAGTCCCTGAAAGCGCGTGTGAGGTAAACGTAGGACTCGCCCATCTTGGCGCCAAAGACGCAAACCCAGAGGAAGTAGGACATGAGCAGATCGTTGCCTTTAAGTCGAGGATAGCTGGCTGTGAATGTCTGACTCGCAACATAGCGACGGGAGTTCTTGGTCAAGTAGCTGCCAAACAAGCCGCCGAGAGGCATAATGGCAAAGAACAAGAAAGTGACAATTGCAATAAAGAATTGCACAATACCAAGAACGAGCGCCGGCTTGCTTTTTTGCTTCTTAACGTACGCGGCGGTGTCTGACTCTGGCATAAAGACGTACACGCCAGGACCAAGATTGATGGCGAAAATGACAATCAAGAAAAGAAGGCGCTTCGTCAGATGCTGTGCACCAGCCCAGCGACGAGGAACGTAAGCCCATTCAGCAAGTGTGGCCAAAATTTGAATCAGAGACGCAATGGCACCGCCGAATCCGACAATGGACCACTGAGCGGAGGCTGGCGGAGACTGGTTGACTTGTTGTTCGTAGTTGGAGACCAGCAGCGTAGGAGCGTTGTGCGAAGTATAGAACCACCAAGCCGTCAAGTGGATGATCCAAATACGGTTGAAGTTGACGAGGAGATGGAACCAGGAACGCGTCTCCTTGTACGTCTTGAAAAAGCACTTCTTCCACACAACGTCCTTAAGCTTGAGGTACCGCTCGGCAGGGGGAATGTCAACCAACTTTGTCTTGTCCTCAAAGACAATACGCTCAATGCCCTCGGGGTACCAGAAAAGCTGATTGCAGTCGTCGTATCCGATAATCTTATTGTGGTCACGCTCACGACGAATGTAAACCCCGTTGAGAATCTCGTAGCCTTGGTCGCGCACATAGTTGTACAGCGGGGTGATGACGTTGTTGAGGTACGTCAATTCCTCAACGGGCTCGACCTGGTTTTGACAAGCAGGCGAGTTGAGGTAGTCGTCGGCGCACTTGAAAATGAAGCACAGACACTCAGGCATGAAGCGAACCTGATTGGCTTCACCCCAGCAAAGAAGGTAAAGAGCAACTTGACGAACGCGGTCGTGCTGAGACATGCCGTTCATGCGTGTCTTCCAGCGGTACTCGGCGGCTTCCAGAGACTGGTCGCCTTCGAGATCCTCGAGGACTTGGTCTTCGTTCTCGGCGTCAGCCTTCTTGTTCTTGCGCTTCTTGCGCTTCGGGTTGCGATCCTTCATGTTGGCAAATCCAACTGCATCGTCCAGGTCGAGATGAGCGGCAAAGTACCACTTCCGGTAGTTGGCGTTCTCGCCACCGATGTAGTCGGCATGAAGAGACAGAAGAGCTTGGTTGGGGGTCATGCGCGAGGCCCGGGAGTCCAGCAACGTCATGAAATGGTCGTACATATTGCGCATGCTGTCGCGTTGGAAACCAAACTTTGCCGTCAGATCCATAAAAATGTCCTCAATTTCCTCTTTCGAAAGGGGGATCTGGGCGTCTGCCGTCCAAGCAGGGTACGGCTCGCGAGAACGCTGTCCGGCTGGGAGAACATTGCCGTAGTCAAGGCCATAGTTGGGGGTGGAGGCGCCTGACGAGCGGTTGTTCCCGTAGGACATTTGCGAAGAAGGCGGGCGGTAGCCACGCCCACCGGGGGGCATCTGGCCATCGTTGTACCGCTCATCACCGCGGCCATAGTAGTCCATGTCAGTTGCGCGGGCCATGTCCGAGCGCATGGTGAAATCGCTGAACGTCTCTGAATCTTCCTCGGAGCCGTGGCGTTGACCACCTTGGCCATGGCCGCCAGACTGGTCGTAGCCTTGGTCATAGTAGCCGTTGTGACCACCATGTTGACCGTTGTCGTAGTATTCGTCCTGGTAATGGTCTTGGTTCTCGTAGTAGCCGCCGTCTTGATGGTACGGGTTGCTTGCTTCGGCGTTGTAATAGCCACTATGATTTGTGTGGTTAGCAAATTGGTGTTTCGTGGGCGGAAGAACAGACGAAAAACAAAACGGAGCATGGTGCTGTGCTGTTTGGGTCATTAAAACTCACGCTTCGTCATAATAGCCATCGTTTTGGTGATGGCCATTGTGTTCGTAACCACCATGTTGGTCATGATATTGCTGCTGATCGTCTTGATAGTACGGCTCGCCATGGCCTTGGTTTTGGTGATCTTGATGGCCGTAGCCATGATCGTAGTCGTTGTGACCGTGATTGTATTCAGCCATTTTTGCGATTCTTAACGTGTTGTTAGTCATGTCAAACATATTTAAAATGCGGAAAAGTCACCTGTTCACGATGTGAATTGGGCGTCGAAGGAATTATTGACATTTCGTGTTTGTTGACAAACAAGGTCGTGCAATCGGGGCAATGGGCTAAAGGGTGTGTTCGTTGTTTTGATTGGAGGGCGAACAAGTCCAGCGACTTACCAATGAGATACGCCAATGCACCGTTTCTGTACAAAACTGGCTGTTTTCGAAGGTCGATGTGGGGAGCAGAAGTGTAATGTTGCTGCAACAATTGACGGATGGAACGAGAGTCGAGTCGATGAACGGGGTCAAAAGCATCGAGGATCCGTCAGTATTTCACAGGTTGTGGCCGGCCACAAGCAGCAAGCGAGGCAAGAAGCTGACGGCGTTTGTCTTGGACTTGAATGAGCGGAAGTAAGGCAAAGCCGTAAAGCGAGAGACGTGTTTTGTTGCAAGGTGTTGCCGGAGACTAGACAGTCTCAAGGATGTCCTGTGCCGGACTGTTGGTCGCCGTTGGATTGACAGGTGGCAGGCCGAGCGATGCAGGCTCAGACGAAGAAACAGGTGGGCAAGGTGAGATGCGGTTGAAAAGAGCGAAAGAAGACGATGAAAAGAGCAAGTCCGTCGATCAACCGCGGCGAGCGTCCAGTCGGAAGCAATCGTCGCGGACGCCTTGGTCGAACTGTCGTTCCCCCTCGATTTCTTGGTTTGCGAAGAGGGAAGGCGACTGCTCGAGCCACTCGTGTCGCGAATCTTGTCAGGACGATTCGGCGAGGTCAAAGGCAGGCGATGCGAAAAGAAAATGAAAAGATGAAGACGCTGTCCTTGCCGAAACGAAGACGTGCGTGAGCGAGTGACGAAAAAAAAAGGAAGGGAGAAAGAAGGAAATGGAAAGAAGTGGCAGAGAATGAGCGCAAGGAGGAACGAAGAAAGGGGAAATGCCAGCAAGGGGCGAACAAAGGGGTGGAGAGGCAGGAACAACTGCGAGAAATGTTGGGCGTTGATTACGATACAAGGCGCCTCTGCTGAAGCTTCCGCGGGAAGTCAGGAACAGAGCGAGTGTATTCGGTGTGATTGGTTGGGCAGGCTGGTAAATCAGGATATCCATGGGCCAGAGGGCACCACACCACAACGGAGTACGATCGCAGTAAGTACAGGTACATTGTAACAGCAGCTCATCCATTCGTTTATTGTACTGCACAGGTACACGTAAGATACATAATCGTACGAGTACAATACGTAGCGACTCGACGGCGTTTCTGACAAAACATAAGTACATATATGTACATCGCACTCGTAGCAGGGCCGCTAGGCAGCGTCAGGCACGCAGGAGAAAGTCGAGACCACGCGCCGGGTTGTGAGGCAGGCGCGTTCGACAGCGAGTGGCAACAGAAAAAGGGGTGATAATAAATCCGCAAACAGAGCTAGACTGCCCGCTAGGGAGGTACGGAGGGAACTAGCAGTTGCTAGGGGCTAGTTGCAGAAGCCGCGAATCTAAGTTTAGCAGGCGCACAGGCCGTGAAACAGGAGAGAGGGCGTGCTCAGCGCCGGAACAGCAGGAAATTGAGTCGGGAGCAGCATAACTGCAAGAACACATTCTTACGAGTACATTACGAGTATATGTATATGTACAAGTACTCGTAGTATTCGTGCGCTATTCAATGGAGAAGCTGCCATGCACAAAGCAGGGGCTGGACATCGACCTGTCCCACATTAATTGGTGGGCTGGCGGGTCCCTGAAAATAATAAGATACCTTATGGATTCCACCGACATTGGGCAGCTGAAGGTTTCATGCAGGTATTTCAGCACAGTGCTCAGTACTATTTGCCGACGCAAAAAAAAAACAAAAAAAAAAAAAAAAACCAGCCACAGCGTGAAACTGTCGACTGGCGGCGGTGTCCCTTGTCCGGGCTGGCAGAGGCGCTGGAGGATCCGCCCGAAGGTATCTCACTCCGTACTTGTAAGATACGAGTATTGTTTTTACGTACATATACATATACATATACATATACATATACATATACAGTACGAGTACTCGTACTGGTGCAGTCCCGAGCATCCACTGTCTTGCGTATGCTTCATAGCTTTCTTTCGGTGGCAAAGGCAGGGCGCTAGTACCTTGCATGCCTGGCTGAGATGGAAAAGGCAAGTTGGCAGGACGGGAATGTGGATCGGGAGGAAAGGCGAATTTGCCGTGTATTCAGTATGAAGGCCAGCAGCACATTTCTTATCGGCCTGTCCGTCATCCCAGCACGATACGAAGCATACGAGTCCGTCGTGTGACTGGAAACATACAGCGTAAAGCTGCACTGAGATGGAGGTGCACAGGCAGTGCCCGTGCGACACAGCAAAAATAACAGTAGTGTACTCGTAACCTGGCCACGCCGCTCTACGAGTACTCGTATGGAACGAGGACGACGACACCGGTGATGTTTTGTGGCCACTGTTATCTTGTGCCAGCCAGATGCGCCATTCCTCGTCTCGTCGGTACTTCTACCTGGCCCGCTGTCCACGCCCGTCTTGGGATATTGCCACCGTACGGCCCCTTATCCGTGGCGTGCATTGGCGGGATGTAAACCAGCAGCGTCGTGCGTTTCGAAAATGGAGCCCCTGTCCAGCGCACGACTTGTATTCGTACGTATATGTACGAGTACTCATACAGAGCGCGACAAAATTGGAGCGGATTGGTGGCCCCAATTACTCGTAAATACTGTGGCTTGTAAGATATATGCCTGTACGAGTACATAAGAGTACATATACTTATAGAGCCCTAATGGATCCGCCCCCTTTTTGCTGCGTCGTCTTCTTTCCCCTGGGCTAATTGGCGGACTTTCACACTTGTCCCACCTCCCAGTCGCCCCCGCTAGCTTGTATTAAATCTTGAAAGATACAAAGTACGAGGAGTCGCATAAGTACCTTCCGTGCGCTCTCCTGTTCATTCTATTTATGTTCGTGCCGCTAACACCAGCGCTTGATCGCGCCGATCGGCCATCGTTGCAGACGTGTAATAAAGCGGCCTCCTAGCCACTGCAAGCTGTACTCGTACGTCGTACTTCGTAATACAAAACTGTCGAAGGCACCATAAAAAGCAAAATCAGGGCACACGAGGCCGGAAAGTTGGCACAGCAGAGCCCGGAACGAGGAGGTCGTCGGCCATTCTGCAAGATAAATACGTCGTACATACAGACAAAATACGAGTAGAGCGGACTTGTTCATTCGTCGTATGTACTTTGCTCGGACGTCGGGATGCGAAGATAAAGAGAAAGAAGACAGCTTCGCACTCGACGAATAGTTGCTGACACAAGCTCGTTTGTACACAGTACGCTGTGAAAGTACGTACTCGTACATACTCGTACGTGTACATACCGGTTAGTGGCAGCATCCTCGGTTCAACTTTGAGATATTTCCTGTTTCGCCTTGCTATCGTAAAAACAGCATGCCTCGTCCGGAAGTCCTGCTCGAGATATCGTGTCGGAGAAGGCTTTTTCGTCGAGTACGTAGGACCGAACCAAGCGTCACAACGTGCTGCTTCAGAAGTAATAGATCTCTTGCGTTATTGTGTAGATTCACATTCACATGTTCTCACATCTAGTACGGAAATCGCGTCTGTGATTCGTGTCTTATGATATTCTGTGGGCACACTGGATTTGAGATATCCCTGGTAGGTAATAAGAGTAGTAGCCTATCACAAAGGCGCCCGTGGAAGTGACGATGGACTTGCTCAGATGCAATGCATATACGAGTAGACTGGGGAAGTTTGGCACGGCACACGCCAAGTCCTCACCCTTACTTTATTTACGGAAAAAGATACAAGTACGTCCTCCTCAGAGGCATTCATTGATACCGTTTTGCAACGATAGGATGCCGTTTGCCATACAAGTTACACTATTCTCTTTCAAAAACGAGCAAGCTCGCCTGCGGACAGGATTTTACTTTGACGGTTTACCGTGTAATATTTGGTTGGACTTTGCATTCCATACTACTCGTATATGTACGTCGTAACCAGCCGTCTCACCGCTAGCTAGAGATGTCACGTGATATCGTCGTCTTGCCAACGGGACGTTCCGCACCCGCATTGGTAGCGAATACATACGAAGTAGTTTGGCTGGAAAGCGTCGTACGTAAACAGCAAAAGAGCCTCAAATACCACTCGAGTCTTTCGGCATCACAACGTCACACTTTTCCAGAAGTTCAGGATGTCTCCAAAAACGTACGGCGTGAGACGTCGCGGTGTTGTTCTCGACAGCGATGATGACATTAGCGACTTCCTATCGCTCCGGCCAAAATCACCGAAACCAACAGTTAAACCAACTTCACCTTTAAAGGCACCAGAGCGCTCACCGCCACAAGAAAAAGATCTCGGAAGAATGCCAAAGCCTCCCAAAGACGTCGCGGGAGACCGTGTGGTGGCAGCACCCCGCGCAGTCATGCGCCGGAGGAAGCTGGGCAAGATCAACAATGATGATTTGCTCCTTCGCCCGTTAGACGCCACGAAACGCCAGTTGTTGAAGAACAATGCTCCAGCACACTCTGAAGTATCGGGTGTTGATCTACCACTAGACTCCTCTCCAGAACCGGCACGACCGAAGCAAAGAGTCGAGCTGCGGTCAAAGAAAACGAGAAGAGTCTCAAACTTTCCCGCGGACAGCCCAGGCGAACTTTCTACGGAAGACGTGTCCGTGCTGGAAGATGTACTTCTGGAGAGCGAGGTTGATGACGCAAATGATGCAATTTCAAGGCGCCATACCAGATCAAGAGGCAGGCCCGGCCCGAGCAGCAGCCAAGAGTCAGGCAAAGAGGGCGAGGCCAGCCAAGCCTCTGACAAAATCAACAAAAGTAGACAAGACAACGGCTCAAGCTCAGATCCTGCTTTGAAGGTGAGAGGGGGGGAGGCCAAGGAGCAGAAAGAGAACGAGTGGTGCGATGAGGGAAAAGAGGGCGAGGAGGACAACCTCGGTTACAGTGACGGTGACAGCGACGCCTCGGAATTTCAAGCTTCGTCCATATGCAGTGATTCATCATTTGGCTCGCTGGTTGATTATGGCTCTTGGTCTCCTGCAAAGCGCACGGCGGCTGCAGGAGGCAAAGATTTGCGTGAAAGCGCGGGCGGTGGTTCTCTGCCTTCTCAACTTCAAGTCCCGCCAACTCCGCTGAGCCCTTTCTTGGCAGATGAGGACAGCTCGGTGTTTTTCTCTGCCGCAGAGTCTTTTTCAGACCGTCGACGTGAAGGCGAATCCCATCAGGATCGGTAAGCCATACTCACGCGTCCTATGCACAGATTCTGTATATCGCTAACGCAGAATGCCACGGTGTGCATTCATAGATCACCCGCTTCCAGCAATTCAATAGATGGTGCTCTGCCACCTCGGAACAACCGATCAAAACCACCACGACTTGATGTGCCTACGAAATTGCAGACATCACGTCTAAACTCACCCACAAAAAAACTACCTCGTATACCACAGACGCCTCACAAGCCAGTTATGGATGACTTTTGGAACCAGGAAGTCATTGACGATTGGAACATGGAACACTCGCCTCGAAAGTTGCTCTTCGATTCAGAGGGTGCCAAAAAGAGCAACCAGTCACAAGACGCATCCGAAAATGCGCCACATAAGGTTACTTCCATATCACAGCAGAAGAAAGACGAAAGGGCAGCGGCAGCTAGGAGAAAAGTCGACAAGGCCCTGTTTCAAGAGGTCAAACACGAGATGGCGCAAAAATTCCTCACTGAGCTGGACAATACCGTCACAGGCGGCCAGTTGAGTCGGCTTTCATCTACGACCGGAGGTGTGAGAATCGTGTGGACAAACAAGCTTAATACCACCGCTGGGCGCGCGAACTGGCGGCGAGAGACTCTTCGTCCAAAGAACCGCGCAAGTATCGCAGACGTCGACGATGGCACCGGAACAGGCAGAAAACCGGCTTCTGATGCTATACGCATTCACCACCATGCGTCAATTGAACTTGCCGAGAAAGTCATTGATGACGAAAACCGGCTTCTCAATGTCATTGCGCACGAATTCTGCCATCTAGCCAACTTCATGGTCAGTGGTATCACCGGCAACCCACACGGCAAGGAGTTCAAGGCATGGGCGGCAAAGTGCTCTCTGCATTTTGGAGATCGTGGTATCCAAGTGACTACGAAGCACGCATATGAGATCGACTTCAAATACGTCTGGACGTGCGAGTCGTGTGCTACGGAGTTCAAACGCCACTCCAAGAGCATTGACCCATCCCGGTATCGCTGCGGAGCGTGCAGGGGGTTTCTCAAGCAGACGAAGCCCGTCCCACGAGGTCGGTGTGCAAAGGGCGTGACCCCTTCGGGCGCGAACAATGGTGCGTCAAGGTCCGGACCATCTGAGTACCAAAAATTCATGAAGGAGCACATGGCCATTGTGCGCCGTGAAAACCCCAGCAGCCCGCAAAGGGTCATTATGACCCTTGTGGCGGACAAGTGGACCAAAGCCAAGGAGCAGAAAAAGACTTTTCTTGGAGCCAGGGTCTCCGACACCGACGCCGGTACAGGAGGTGGTGATACTGCAGGCTCGGATGTCTCCTTAAACCGCCTGGACAAGGCGTTCATCGACTTGACGTTGGGTTAGACGGAAGCTGGAGAGGCTTTGCAGTTGTGAGTGTAGTGCTTAGATGTTTTCAATCATATCCATGGCATATGAGGCCGCTTCTGAGCCACGTGATTGATGGCCTGCCCTCTGTGAGGTACGGTGTCTATTGCGGAAGATACTCTACTCGTATTAACATGCATTTTGAAACAGCTTCTCAATCTGGATTCGGTGCATGTTCATTTATCATACATGTTTTCGTCCGTGTATTTGTACTTGCACAAATACAGAGCCAAGCAGATCCCAAGGGGGGATGGTGTGTCAATACTCGTAAACAAAGCAAATAGAAGGAGAAATAGACTGGTAAAACCGGCACAACGCGTGATATAACCTGCCGCTCACACGCCCGCCCTGATATCTGCAACCGATCAGACGGCCGGGGCAGCTGCGTCCAGCGTGTTCCTGAAGCAACAGTTACACTTCGTTGAAGAGATTCCAGTCCTTCACCTGAAAGCTTGTCCAGATACGGGATGCATACTCCACGGCATCGCCAATAAGCTGGCCCTGTTTCCCCATCTCCAAATCCACCTCGTCCTCGTCGTACTCGCCCTTGATATGGGGAACGTTTATTGTAATGAGAATGTCTGTTGATTCCTTCTCAAGGCGTAAAAGTGTGAGGATGATGGCTGTGAAATCCGGCTCGCTGGCGACAGCAGCCTTGGGGTTTGAGCGAGGTGTGAGTGTCGCAATCAAGCAGTATGCAGGAATGTCCTCGCTTCAAGCCTGTCAGCCGGTGCAAGATTCGAATGGAGACAAGACAAACGATAGAAAGACGGAAAGGATGAGAGGGAAACGCACGGAAGCTCGGAAAACTGCGTGTCGGTGGTGCTCCATACGCGGACCGTATTGGCATCATCTTCAACCAGCTCCTCAAGATGCGTGGAGAGCGCTTTGGCGTCAATCTCTGCCGTTGTGCCTTTGGGACCAACACGCTCGCAGATTTCGAAAATGATGCTCGTAAAGCCGTCCTTGTCGATGTAAACCTCCTGGTTGTCTGGGACCTGGCGCAGTTTGCTGGAGGGTGAATGTTAGTGCGGCTACAGGAAACCGTGACCGCGCTTGTCCCAGAAAAAGAAAATAATAATCAAGAAACGGAGGCTCACCCGACATCAGCAAAATTCTCTGGCAGGTCTACAACGATGGCCGAGCCAAAAAGAGGCTGCGACACAAACTTTGTCTGGCCCATGGCGACTCTGAAGTCAACTGGCGATAGCGCTTGAATATGGGTATCGACACGGAAAGGGCAGCCGGGAGTAAGTAAATGCGATGGGAGATGCGCGGTTGATCAGCGTTTTGATATGGTTCATCGGTTGGACCACGTCGATGAGGAAACTCAGTGGTAGTTCATACTCGGCCCAGAGAGGCGCAGCCTTGAAGTCAACGGCTGCGCGCCATGGCGGGGTCACTCTGACGTCGCTGTCGCCCTGGAAGTTCATATCGTACAAACCTGAAAAAAGTGGACCAGCCTCAAAGGGGGGATATATAAATCGAAATAACAGAAACTTTCTAATTGGAGTGGGACTATCCTAGCGAACTCACCTCTTGCCTTTTACCAGAGATGACCGTGGGACGGCCCAGAAAACTCCACTCTCTAATCTTTGGCACCCAAACTTGAATCCGCTGGATTCGATTTTCACTTTTTTTGTCGTACTTTTTTTTGCTGTCCTTTTTTTCTTTTCTTTTTCTTTTTCTTTTTCTTTTTCTTTTTCTTTTTCTTTTTCTTTTTCTTTTTCTTTTTCTTTTTCTTTTTCTTTTTCTTTTTCTTTTCTTTTCTTTTCTTTTCTTTTCTTTTCTTTTCTTTTCTTTTCTTTTCTTTTCTTTTCTTTTCTTTTCTTTTCTTTTTTGATGTAAAATAAACGTCTTCATGTGACACGACGAGACAGAAATGCCTTAATTTCCTGTGTTTTTACACAAAGATTAAAATAACAGTGACTGTATGTAGACACTCGTTCCATGTCGCTCCGCCTACTTTTTAGTGTCGTGCAGTACAGCTCGTCGCCCAGCGGGGTAGCTCACTGAAGTCGGATGTATCAACCTCCCCTCGTTTTGACACGACCTTTCATCCTTTTCCCCGCCGTCGCGCCGTTTCCATCCTGACCTGTCTTGCCACACGCGCCTCGCCTTTGCTGAGGCCTTCCGCTCTGATCAACGATCCCGGCATCTTTCCCAGACCTGCTCTCACAATGGCAGCCTGCATCTTCTGCAAGATCATCAAGGGTGCGCAAGTCTCGCCTGCCATGGGCCCGCCATCGTGGCCTCTCATGTGGCTGATAGTCCCCAGGTGAAATCCCCTGTTTCAAGCTTTACGAGACCGAAAAGACTCTTGCCTTTCTCGATATCAACCCACTGAGCCGGGGGCACGCGGTGAGCTCGCAACGCGCGCAGTCCGTTACCCGAGTACCTCTGCTAACCCATGCGTCTTCTTTCTGCCGTCCCCGACAGCTTGTCATCCCCAAATATCACGGCGAGAAGCTGCTTGATATTCCGGACGAGCACTTGACCGATATCCTGGTTGGTCACTCCGTCAATTGCAAACGCGGGTGCTGACAACTCGGCTAGCTAACGCTGTGCTCCCAGCCTATTGTAAAAAAGGTGGCCAAGGCTGTGGGTACCGAGAACTACAATATTCTTCAAAACAATGGCCGGTTGGCACACCAGGAGGTCGATCATGTCAGTATCATATTCTCGTGTCTCTGTTTTTATTTTCTGTTCGTCGTGGCTGATCTAGGATAGGTTCATTTCCACATGGTAATTTCCACGCGGGGTGACGCATATTGCAACGATGCAGCCCTGTTTGCATGTTATGATGTCCTTTCCCAAGGTATATTTGCTAACAAAGCTACAGATTCCCAAGCCGAACCAGGACGAGGGCCTTGGAGTTGGTTGGCCCCAGCAGAGCACCGACATGGGCAAGCTCAAGACCCTATTCGAGGAACTCAAGCCACGCATTTGAACGACTTCTACTCGTTCCAGACTGTACCCCAGTGGTCCTTTATCAAGCATAAGGTGTTTCCAGAGTGGAGGGTCTTGTTTGAACATGTTGGTCTGTTGACCATTTCTTTGCAAATAAATAAATAACATTTGCATGCTACTTCCGTGGAGATGGGCCGTATGTGACAACACTCATATATATTGTGTTGAGAACAGATCTAAATGCTTGAAAACCTACAAACCTTTTTTTAACGCTGATTGTAGCTCATATAGCCACGTAGTATTAGTAGGAATAACGAATCACAGAAACGGCGGCAGAGTGTTAATCTGCACCGACTGTAAAGCTATGGACAACGAAAAGCCTAACTTTTTCCAAAAGCACCAAAGCAACAACTATACAACAAAACACTATATACAGGTATGCAAGCCACGCCAAAACCAGAAACAACGCAGGCACAGCAAAAAATCAGCCGAGACCTGACGATGAACTAGCTGGAGTTGGCCACGCAGCGTTGGTTTAGTCCACATCGTCTTGGGCAACAGCATTGCCGTTGGTCTGTGTTATCTCATCCTTTTTGGTCTCTGGATAAAAATTGACCGTTCCGCCCTCACAGAGCATGCCGGTTCTGTCATACAGCGAGCGAGCACGGATGTAGGGATCCAACCTCCAGTAGTGCTCGCGCAACTGTTTGGCAATGTCCTCTCTTCTTGCCTTCGATATCTTGGCCTGCTCATCGTTGGTGCTGGTTATCCACTGGGCGGTAGCCTCTTCAAACGCACGGTAGAGATGCTCCCGCTCTGCAAGCAGTGCGTCCCGTGTCTTTGTGTCCTTCATTTTTTCGTTCTCACCAGGCTCAGGCTCGATGTATGTGTATTCCCATTCCTCATCGCCGTCGAGCTCTTTGATGATTTTGTCTTTGCTGATGAACTGCTCCATATCCTTCACATTGTTTGTGAAGTGCACCTTGCCGGCCACAACCGGATCAAGCCAGCTGCGAATTATCCTCCAGATGCCTGTTTACCGGTCAGAACGGGCACGGTGAGAGCATGGGCATAAAAAAGGCCAAATCATAAAAACACTTACCCTGGAAGAGCCAAGGTGCCTTGTGCACCAGGACAGCACCCAAACACTCCGGGTAGTTTGCTTCGAAGCACTTGATCATAAACTTGACCGGAGAATAGTCCTGGTGGATTGGTTAGACCCCTGAAACAAGCCAAAGTTGCTGTACTGCCGCCGAAGCCGTCGGGCAACTCACCATATTGGCCAGAGAGAAACCCGTCATGTCAAAAATGATGGTCTAGTTTTTACACGCAAAGTTAGTGGCATGCCCGGTGACAGCATCAAGAGGCCTGTTGCAGGAAGGACGGTTGCTGTTCTTACCGCCGTATCTACTGGTGGGTGAAGAGCCATGCGAGCCGTCTCGATGGTGTAGACAGTGCAGCGCTCGACGCTCTCTTCGACCTGATCGCCTTGGTGATGCAACCGGACACGGACAATACAAATGGGCCGGCCCTGCTTATCAGAACCGTGGAGGAAACTCTTGCCCATTCGCATCTGTGCCAAAAAGTCTTCGCTAACGGTTTTGGCAGTCTTGTCCGACGAGGTGGCCACGTCCTCGACCGCGCCGCCTTCGCCCTTTGCCATGATGTCGTCGTCCACGTGCATGTCTTGTGAGCGCCAGTGCATGGTAGACACGAGCATGACAAGCGCCTTGTCGACGTCCCACTTTCTCGCACGAAGGAATCTCAAGACGAGAGCATCTGGATGGTCGTGTTTGACCATGCTCCAGATGGTGTCGCGAATGGACTCGGGAGACTGGCTGGCCAAAGCCTCCTGAAAGAGCTTGCTTTGTCCATATTTGTCGTCCTCGCTGGCGGCGGCGAGGTCCACCGCCCCAACTGCCTTTGTCACCGAAGCGACAGACTCATCTTCCGGCGGGTTGGCATCCTTCTTGGACCGCTTGAACAAATTCCGCTTCTTCTTTTTCTTGTCCTTTTTCTTGTCGCCGGCAGCCACGGAGCTGGTTGAATCTAGTACACTGGCCTCGCCGCCATCGTCGTCAGCGGCGTAAGCAGCTTCTGAACCGTCTCCCGATTCGCCAGAGAGATCGATTTGGCACACTTTCGAAATAGCGGTCCACATTTGCCGGAGCTTCTCTTCTTGCTCGGGAGTTAGGTTTCCCACCCGGCCGGGGGCGAGTTCCGTAGCCATGCCTTCGGCAATTTCCACAGCAAGGCTGGCTGGGTGCGTTTGTTGTACAGCGCCCGCCGAATTTTTTGGTGCAGAGGTTCTCTCTATCGCCGCAGGCGGGAAAAACTGGTGGGCGAGGTAGAGGGAGAGCGCGGTGCCAAGGGCCAGCGATGCAGCTGTTGCAAGCCCGAATGCGCCGCTGGATGCCCTTAGTATCGGCGCCGCAGGAGTACAGCCCGTTGACTGCCTCTGACAGAACGGCGCAGCAGATGTAAAAGAGGACTTCCAGATCAATTGGCAATCAAGAGCAGGTTGAAAGAACAGGCCGCGACGAGGACGGGCCGCGACAGGGATTTGTGAATATGTGCTGCGAAGAGTGCGCGCAAAGCAGCTCATAGGGTGGTTGTAGCAAGAGCCTATGTGATAGAAGAGGTGATTGTTAGCTTCCAGGATTGGCAGAGGCAACGATCCAACAGAACTACCATCAGGAAGCGAGTATGTTAAACCAAGCGGTCGTTGGTAGAAGTCAAGGAGGTTGCATGGCTGTGGGGTCTGGAGAAACACGGACGGGATGAAATGGCACCGGTAGGTTTGCACTACCTCTCGGCACACCAGCAACAGGAATGGAAAAGCCCGCAAGCCAAGGCGAGAGCTGGGTTCTCAATTCTGCAATGTTGGTACTTGTGAAGGGACGCTTGAAAGAGGGGAGCCGAGGCCGAGATTGCTTGAGGCGGGAGAGAGAGGAGAAGCCCAGGGCGAGACGGCGCGCAAAACGAGGCTCAGATGTTTTATCGCCGCGGGGTACATACGCGAGAGGGGAGCAGAGGTAGGGCGATACTGTTGGCCAGCGATGCCGTGATGGTCCTGATGCGCAGGGATCTGTGAGTCTTGTGCGCAGGGTGCAATGGGATCTACTCGGGCAGCACGAGGCACCAGAATGCTTTCTTGGGAGGCGGCACACCTGGCAAGATGCACAGCGTTGCCTTCGAGGGAACTCTCGCGGTCCCCCTGGAGTAAAACAGGCGGGCTTGGTTGAGAGTTGTATTTGCAGGCTGGGGACGTTGATAGGGTTTTCTGGTCTTCCGTACACAAAATTGCAAGTAATACGAGTAATCTCGTACAGCGGCGCTTGGCACTGCACGACCGCCGGCGCATCCGGGAGGCGCTAACGTCATAGCTGAGCTTCAACCAAGTGCCTCTGTGTGTAGCGGGCCATAAGTGTACTTACGCGGCGATTATTACTGAGCAATACGCTGGTATTTGTTTACAGTGTTCGCCTGGTATCGTTTATTACTTGGTAATACTCGTACTCGTAGTTGCTGTTGGAACTGGTTGTTGCTTCGCTGGATCTAGGGCACGTGCCCCGCGAACGCGACATGTGTTCGTGGCGCGTTGACGGCCTGCCCCGCTATGCAGCTAACGGGGAGAAAAGTAAATAGACCACAAGCACGCTGTAGCATCGCCATGACAGAGACTGTTGCTTCATGCCCGGAGTTTGCACCACGTGCCGCCCACCGCCGAATGCCACAATGTCTTCCGAACCGCACGGATCGTCAGCCCGAAAGCGGTCCACTTCTCGGACACGCACCTCACGCCCTACCACGCCCTTGCGGCCCTCGTCGCGCTCGTCGTTCCGAGAGTCAGCTCGGGACAGCGTTATTGGGGACGCGCTGTTTCCGCTCAACGCGTTCGAACCCGCGTTCGCCGAGTTGTCAGATGCCATGGCTGACCTGGAGGCAAATATGATGCACTTTCAGCTGATGCACGAGAGCCTCGCGCGGTTCAGCGAGAGCTTCGCCAGCTTCCTGTACGGCCTGAACATGAACGCATACTGCGTGGACTTTCCCGAGGCATGTGTACAAGACCCTGAGCAGCTGTTCAGCGCCCTGAGCTCCCGACTCATGATTGCACGCGGCTAACCGCAGGCTTCCCCTCCAGGGCCCTGTCTCCGAGTCGTTCAAAAGAGCAAAGCAAAGGGAAGAGGCCTCAGCGACTGAACATACAACCACATCGATTGGTGGTGAGTGGAGGAGGCTTCCTGCTTTCTCGCTGCGTGGCTGGCTATTCGTGAAACTAATGTACAAAGGAGCTGCCCGTGCCCCAGACAAGTCAACCGAAGACTTTGACGGAGAGCTGACTTTTATGTGCGCCCATGCTCCCTCCCAACGTGCAAAATTGCTTTCTTCCATGCTAACTGCAGCTCCCTGCATCTCAGGACCACGGATACTTCGTTTGTCGACAATCCTCCGGCGACTGTGTCTAGGAACTCGTCGCGCCTCCAGACTCCAAAGCCGGCTCGGGTCGCGGGAGCCGGCCGAGGATCTGCGGCGACTCGGCGTGGCGGACGAGGTGTTCCGGGCACACGAGGAGCACCCAGCATGCGCGGTGGCCGGCCTAGTGGGCTGGCAAGGGTGCGAGGCAGGGGCGTATAACAGGAACACGAGACATTGACAGCTTTCTTACTCGATGTTGCTGCGGCGAGCTGCTGCCACAGCAAATTTCGGTTATATGCATACACGTCCCCGCTCACGGCCGGCAGTTCGATATGTGCACATCATGGTATCAGGTGCGTTTTTTTACCTGAACTCGATATTTTCGCCTCCACGCAATCGCCTGTGCCAACGCGTTTCCCATCCGCGGTAAAACTGGCTTGATTTCCCTCGCTTCCCATTCAACTCATGTACCCTGCCATTCGCTACGCAGCAGCGGCCACAAAAACTGCCAACGGGACGCTGTACCTTCAGTGCCATGTCAAACCTGGCGCCAGCAAGGTGCGCGAAGGTATCGTGGCCGTAACAGAAGATGTGGTCGAGATATGTGTTTCAGCGCAGGCACGTGACGGGGAGTCGAACAAGGCTCTTGTTGGTGTCCTCTGCAAGGTGAGTGGGCGCTGTTGCAGAGTGCATCTTTCAAAGCGGTACTTTCGTACATGCTAACTTTTGAGGCGCTGGGCGTTCCAAAGTCGAGCGTGAGCATTACCCGCGGTGCAAAATCACGAGACAAGACCATTGCCGTGGTCGGGATGGCCAAGGCTGGGGACACTAGCGATGATATCTTGGACCGTGTTCGTCGGATGCTGTCAGATGCGGCTGCGTAACAAGGCCGCTTTTCGGCTGGCTCAAATAACGGCCCGATTGCAGCGCAGCGAGAGTACAAGACACGCCGCCTGGTGAGAACAAGATATTACGATCGCAGATCCAATGTGCTGCTTCATTGAGCTCTAAACAAACGTTGGCTACTGCCGTTTCCCCCGGGGGCGCTCGAAACTGTCAGTGGCTTGCTTTACAGGTTCTGTTTTAATCATGGATACCTTTTTTGTTTTTTTATTTTATTTTATTCATTTGTTTTATGAGGACAATTCTGTGGCAGTGGCAGCCAGCCGTATTTGCAATGCATCTCGGCATGCGTCAAAATATTTGTCCCCGCTTAAACGCAAGGGAGCTGTACAAACAGATTAGCGGGGTAATATGGCAACTTCAGAGTTGGCCTGGCAACTCGCAGTACGTCATTGGACTTGCCATTCCCCTGGTTAGTTGCTCTTTCTCTCTCGCCGAGCGGAGACAACTTGAATTATTTTACCAACAGCATCACGGCAGACAATTTAGCGCACTCACCGACAATTCTCCCCGACCCCAGCTCCAGCTGTCAACATGGCCTCCCGCTTCGTCAGACCAACGGCGTTGGCTGCTCGCTCTGCTTCGGCGTCGCTCACTCGCATGGCCCGGGCCCCGGCTGTTCGCCGCCTCCATGCTGGGCGGCCCCTGTTCGTCAAGGTTGGCCAGGAGGTGCCCGACCTCGAGGTCTTGGTCGAAGGCAGCCCCGGAAACAAGGTCAATCTTGCCGAGGAGTTCCAGAAGGGCGACGGCCTTATCATCGGCGTGCCCGGCGCCTTTTCGGGCGCGTGCTCGCAGACTCACGTCCCCTCGTACATTACACACCCCAAGCTCAAGGATGCGGGACAGGTGTTTGTTGTCTCAGTCAACGATGCGTTTGTGTGAGTGCCTGAGGATAGCTTCTTGCTGTTCCATAACCTACGATATTGTGGAGTGCCTGCGTGTGCTCACTGCCCCAGGGTTGAGCTCGTTCTGACAAGCTTCGCAGCATGAAGGCATGGGGCGAGTCACTCGACCCAGCGCACGAATCAAAGGTAGGATACGCTGTGTGGAGTGTGGGATACATCCAAGACGGAACAGCTGAATTCCGCAACCTTGCAAGCCACAACGCTGATGCCTCGATGCTGATAGATCCGCTTTTTGGGCGACCCGACCGGCGAGTTCACCAAGGCCTTGGACCTCGACTTTGACGCCTCGGCCTTCTTTGGCAACGATCGCTCTAAACGCTATGCCCTCGTCATTGAGAACGGCAAAGTAAAAAGCGCGCACGTCGAGCCCGACAATACAGGCACGGATGGTGAGTTATCTTTCCCACCTAACAACTGGGACCTATCCTTTTTCTGTCTTTTTATCTTGCTTTACTATTGATTTTTGTCGGTCTCGTCTCCGTCGTTTCGACTCGGCCAAATCTGACACTCCTCCATCTAGTTTCCCTGGCCAACAAGGTCCTTTAAGTACAAAAGAATCTGTGTGTGCCGGGTCTCTAGTATCTAGCATCTCTCTTTATAAAATGTAAACAAAAATATATAAAATAGAATCCGGCAAGGTGGGCATCTACGCCGTATTACGCCGTGCTTTGTGCTGCCAAGCGAGCTGCAACGCAACTTATTGATGACTCGAGTGCCGTTCGGCTCAGAGCAGTGGCCAGTGGCAGCCCGCCCCTGCGACTTGACGTCTCTTGGCGTGAGTGGCTGTCATGTGACTGCGTGATCCTTCGTGGCCTGCTCTATTATGACAAACTGCCTTATGAATCCCACTAATACTAGAGCCCCAAGCACTATAATTTCACAGAACCGCCTAAAGCAGTCGGCTGCGTGGCAAAGCCAACCGGAAACAGTGAGATTCCTGCCACTGCTTCGTTCGTTTCCGCCCCTCGACGGACGCCTGGCCCTCTCCTCCCTTGCCTTTTCTCTCTATCGATCTTGTCATCTATCAGCCTACACATTGCTGCCTTGTCCGCGCCCTACGCCCCGTCTTGTCGCCTTTTCGTGTCTTGACATCCCAGACTCTCAATACTCTTCTCTACTTTGTGCTCCCTTCCTTGCCATCAAAAGACGTTGTTTCTTATCTGCCGTGTGGTGCGATAATAGGCCTCAAGAGCGACGCCCGCGTCTCGCGAACAAATCGACGCCCAACATCGGTCGAAGCCTTGTCTAACCCGTCCGTTCTTCGACCCCATCCATCCATCTACATCAAATAATCAGCTCGTCAGTTTACTTGGCGAGCGCAGCACGACTCTCACCATTCCTCGACCACCAAAGCGGAAAACCGCTGAGGCGACGATACCCACCGAGGGCCGTTCTCTTCGCCGGAGGAGACTCCCCCCCGAGGGTAGCAGTCAAAGTATTGACACAACAACTCCCACATCGACGGCGCCACAAAGTGCTTCTGTAGCTGCTACAAACACACAGCCTTCAACGCTGGTTGAGGAAACGTCAAAGACAGCGCCGAGTCTGGTGTCTCTTCACAAGGCCCCGCCCACCCCCCAAACCTCCGCATCCGTCGCGATGGACTCTGAAGACGACTTTTTGTCCAACATGTCGAGCGAGGATGATGCCATGCAAGATGACAGCGATAATGGCATGCTCTCTGGTGGCGAAGGTAAGCAAAATAACCCCCCCCCCAACCTGTCTTGTGTGTGTTTGTCGATTTGTGCGGGACTAACGCATCGATCTGATGTGGATAGACTTTGACGACTTTGACGAAGAGCCCGACGATATTGACATGGACATCATCAAGGATGTGGCGGCAGACAATAAGCGGAAGGCGGCTTATGAAGTGGATTTCAAAGTTTATGAACCCAAGGATCTCGACAAGCAGCAGGAAGATCTCATGGACGAAGTCAACCTTATCCTCGAGATGCGGCCAGAGGACGCGGCGATCCTCCTACGCTATTTTCGCTGGAACAAGGAGCGACTTATCGAAGAGTACATGGACCGTCCTGCCAAAGTCCTCGAGGCCGCCGGGCTCGGACCGGATGTTGCTGGCTTGCCGAAGCTTGAGACCATCCCCGGTTTCGTTTGCGACATTTGCTGCGAGGATGGCGAGGATTTGCAGTCCTTTGCTCTAAAGTGCGGCCACCGATACTGCGTCGACTGTTACCGCCAGTATCTCACTCAGAAGATCAGGGAGGAAGGGGAGGCTGCAAGAATCCAGTGCCCGACTACCGACTGTGGCCGCATTATTGATGCCAGGTCTCTCCAAGTTCTTGTCACGCCCGACCTCTCCGGCCGTTACCACGAACTTCTCAACCGCACATACGTCGAAGACAAGGAGTCGCTGAAGTGGTGCCCGGCACCTGATTGCGAGAATGCAATCGACTGTCGCATCAAGAAAAAGGACTTGGACCGCGTTGTCCCTACTGTTGAGTGCGGATGTGGCTACCGCTTCTGCTTTGGCTGCAGCCTCAAGGATCACCAGCCGGCACCTTGCAACCTTGTCAAGCAGTGGCTGAAAAAATGTGCTGATGACTCCGAGACGGCCAATTGGATATCAGCCAATACAAAAGAGTGCCCCAAGTGCAACTCCACCATTGAGAAGAATGGCGGCTGCAACCACATGACATGCCGCAAATGCAAGCATGAATTCTGCTGGATGTGCATGGGTCTCTGGTCAGAGCACGGCACGAGCTGGTACAACTGCAACCGTTTCGAGGAGAAGAGCGGAACAGACGCTCGAGATGCACAAGCCAAGTCTCGGGTATCCCTGGAACGGTACTTGCACTACTACAACAGATACGCCAACCACGAACAGTCGGCGCGTCTCGACAAGGACATTTACACGCGCACGGAGATGAAGATGGTGCAGCTGCAGACCTCGTCTGGCATGTCGTGGATTGAAGTTCAATATCTCAACGCGGCGTCTCAGGCGCTGCAGACTTGCCGCCAGACGCTCAAGTGGACATACGCCTTTGCGTTCTACCTCGCCAGAAACAATATTACAGAGATGTTTGAAGACAACCAAAAGGACCTCGAAATGGCGGTTGAAGCACTGTCCGAAATGTTTGAAAAGCCAGTCAGCGAGCTGTCGGAAGCCAAGATGAAGGTTGACATCATGGACAAGACCGCATACTGCACCAAGCGGCGAGTCATTCTTTTGGAATACACGGCGGACAATCTGGCTAATGGTAAGTCTACGACTGCTCGACTGACCGACGGACCGCGTACTGACATCTTTTGTGTAGGCCGCTGGACTTTTAACAACGACACCGCCAATGCTCCTTTGATGTGATTGTGCTGTCCCTGTTCACGCAGACGCCTACACCATAGTCTGCTTTCTGCTGTACGCAGTCGAGCAAATGCCCATTACTTATATATGTTTGGAAGATGCAGAAAGGGCGGTGGGGGACGATTCATTACGCGTGCATTGTTATTTTAAAGGCTGTTGGCCTGCCGTTTCGATTCTTGATTTGTGCATCGCGTTATGGAGGGATATATGGGGGAGTTTCAACATGTCGGTGTTTTGTGTTTCCAAGTCTGCCTTTCTGCTCTTCTTGTTTACTTTCCGAGCCTCTTGACGGGCACAAATACGCTCAGAGAAACCTTGCCAAGCTCCAATAGACGCAGACAGAGAAATAATAGAAACATACCAGTATCACGTGATATAAATTCCCGAAAGGGACTGCCGAAGCTTGCGCGCTTCGGGTCGGGTGTCCTCCGTCAAAACGACCATCCCTGCGGATAGCGGGTGGCGGTGGACGGCCTTTTCTCCACCGAGCCGGGTTCTGAGAGCGTTTTAGCGGTTCGTGCCAGACAATAGCCTACAACTGGGGAGGCGCGCCTGACGGATTGCCGAAGACAATAATGCGAAGTCGGCGAGGGAAGGCGAGGGCTGGCCTGGTGATTCACAGCGCGATTTGTTGCGGGCGGTTTGGCACAGGGGATGGCAGTATTCTTTGTACTGTAGGGCGGTTCTGGCCACGGGATTATGGTTCGGCCAGTAGCGGCTTCATTAACCCGCTATGCCTGGGCCCGCTCGGGGTACACGCCTCGGGGATTGGCCGTCGAGCTCAGCTGGGCCTTGTTAGTGTGCATGAACGTTTAACCGTGCTGTATTGCGCCAGACGTGTACGGAGTAATATTACAGTAGGATGCTGTACTGACGGCGTGCCACTGCTCTCCATGTCGGATTGTCTTTTTGCAGCCGTCGGCGACTCGCCGGCTGTGCGCTTTCCGTCGTCCTCCGTTCTCTTCCGGATCAACTCTCTGCTGGAATCTGGGCCTGCGTCTTCCAGTCCTCTCTTTCTTCTCCCCCCTGGCTGTTTCCGCCTGTCTTTTTTTGCCTGTTCTGGCCCGTGGTTTGTTTGTTAGTCCTTTCTGCAGCCTTCAAACGTCACTTGTGGGCGAATTATTGTTCCTCAGATCTGCCCCCTCCCTTCCCCAATTCTTTTTCCATTCTCGTGCACTGGAGCTCGTAGCCCCGTCTTGTCTGTTTTCTCTCTCTTTGATCCTCCTCTCCTTACCTTCCTTCTTTTTTTTTATTTTGGTTTCCAGTGTCCCTCTGACTTTGCCTTGTTCTCTCTTCCGACCTAGAACACCCCCCAGTTCTCCACATTCCGCCATGCGTTCCGCAGCAACTTGTCTGAAGGGCCTACGGGCTTACTCAAAATACGGCAGCAATGTAAGTTGATCGTAGGAGGCTGTGGGGGACACGGACGGGGAACGGTCAGCAGCGTTGTTCCCGGCCTGCCTTTGCTGATGGCTAACACGGCCGATAGCATGCGGCGCTCTTTGCCCGTTCGTTCTCGGCCTCGGCGCGGCGAGCCGAGATCAACAAGGTGTTCCCGTCTGCGGCCGAGGCGCTCAAGGACATGCAGCCCAACTCCACGCTGCTTTGCGGCGGCTTCGGCCTGTCGGGCGTGGCGGACACCCTGATCGAGACCGTGGCCACAATGCCACACATCAAGGGCCTGACGGCGGTCTCCAACAACGCCGGCACCGACAGCAGCGGCCTGGGCAAGCTCCTGCAGTCGCGGCAGGTCAGCAAGATGATCGCGTCGTACATTGGCGAGAACAAGACGCTCGAGCAGATGTACCTTAAGGGCGACATTGAGCTGGAGCTGACGCCCCAGGGCACGCTTGCCGAGCGCTGCTCTGCAGGTGGCCGTGGCATTCCGGCCTTTTTCACGCCTGCCGCCCTCAGCACCGTTGTCCAGACGGGCGAGCTGCCCCTGCGCAACAACCCCGACGGCACGCCTGCCCAGCTCTCGACCCCCAAGGACCTGCGTGTGTTCAACGGCAAGGCGTACTTGATGGAGCAGAGCATTGCCGGTGACTACGCCTTTGTCAAGGCCTACAAGGCGGACCGCCTCGGAAACTGCCAGTTCCGCCTGGCAGCGCACAACTTCAACGGCGCCATGGGCCGCAACGCCAAGATGACCATTGTCGAAGCCGAGCACATTGTCGAGCCGGGCGAGATCCCGCCCGAGTCCGTCCACCTGCCGGGCATCTACGTGAAGCGGGTCGTGCAGAGCACCGTGCCCAAGAAGGTCGAGAAGTACGTGTGGACGCTGGACGAGGCCGAGGCTGCCGAGCAGGCCAAGAAGACGCTGGGCACGGGCGACACGGCTGCCAAGCGCGACCGCATTGTTCGGCGCGCGGCCAAGGAGTTTAAAAACGGCATGTACGCGAACCTGGGCATCGGCATGCCCATGCTGGCGCCCAAGTTTGTGCCCGCCGACGTCGAGGTGCAGCTGCAGAGCGAGAACGGCATCCTCGGCCTGGGCCCTTACCCGAAGAAGGGCGAGGAGGACCCCGACCTGATCAACGCCGGCAAGGAGACCGTCACGCTCAAGCCCGGCGCATCCGTGTTTGGCAGCGAGGAGAGCTTTGGCATGATCCGCAGCGGGCGCATCAACCTGACCATCCTGGGCGCCATGCAGGTCAGTGCCTACGGCGACCTGGCCAACTGGATGCTGCCGGGCAAGGTCAAGGGCTTTGGCGGCGCCATGGACCTGGTCAGCAACCCGAGCGCGACCAAGGTGGTAGTGACGATGGAGCACACCGACAAGAAGGGAAACCCCAAGATTGTCAAGCAGTGCGCGTTCCCCTTGACGGGCAAGGCCTGCGTGTCGCGCATCATCACGGAGCTTGTACGTTTGATTTCGCGCTCTCATTGCGCCCCTCTGCCCTCCTCTTGCCGTGATCTTGGCTAACACGAGAAAAAGTGTGTCTTTGACGTCAGCTTTACCAATGGCCTGACGCTGGTCGAGATCGCAGACGGAGTCACCGTCGACGAGGTCCGGAGCAAGACCGAGGCGCCGTTCACAGTGGCAGACGACTTGAAGCCGATGCTGTAAGATGAGACGACGCCGTCAAAGGAGTTGTCCGTGGTGCTGCGCCTTCTCTTGGCACAAAAAAGTTATGTACTGAATATACGCAGTGAACGCTGTTACGTTGGTAATGCAAATACAAATAGTCAAGTTACGGACCGTATGCAGTGATGAAACTACAAGCAGTCACACTGCAAATATGATGAATATTAGACTCCATCGGCTACCGTGTGAATTGCCCCACAAAAACGACAGCCTCTACACCGTAGTCTGGCCCCAACCGATGGCACCGGCTGAGTATACTCGTACAACATATTATTACGACTGCGATGCACTTCTGTACGCTTGCTGCTGCTTGGCCTACTAGCCGGGGCACGTTTTCGCTGGGCCGGCTAGATGGAACAACCCAAAAAGCCAACGTCGTCCGAAGCTCTTCCCCTCAGTTCCGGCGAGGATGCTCTCCGCAACCGGAGAGGTAGGCCGGGAAAGGGGCCGCGTCCACTGGTCGCCATGGCTCTGACGGCCCTCGGCAACAGCCGAACCGCTCTCGCTGCAGAACACGTCGCGGTCCTTACGGACAAGCAGCGCCGTGCTCTGCGTGCCGTGTTGGAGAGGAGGTAAGACTGCACGGCATGCCGCGACCTCTGTCCATGACGTCCTGCTGCTGACAGCTTCATGCGCGTACGCAGCAAAGACCTGTCCTTGCCTCTATGGAAGCTGTTTTTGCCGTCCAGGCAGGCAGCCACGGTCCCGGCCACAGGCCACGATGCTGCCCAGAAGGGTGTCGAGCCCGCCGCCGAGCCTGTCTATCTCTTCTGCACCCAGCACCGGCGGCCGGGCCGCTCCCTCGACACATATATATCCGCGCTCAGCGCCGCGACCTATGACTTTATTTCCCACGTTCGAATCATCTCGCGCGCTCATGCTGACTTTGGGGTCTCTGAGCTGATGAAGCTGGCCACGCTCCCGAACCTGGGCGTGCTGGAAATCATGGAGATTGCGCCCGACTGTGCGGTGGAAAGCCAGGCAGGACCTGGCAACGGCGAAAACCATCCAGGAAGCGACGGGACGCTCCTTGATGCAAACCAAGTGAGCGACCGCCTTCTCCGGGGATGGAGCCTCACTCAGCCGGTCTCATTTCCAGCCCTCCGCGTGCTCCGGCTGTGGGGCTGTGGCGCAACGGCATTGACCCCGGCGTGTCTTCGATATGCCGCGCAATATCCACTGCTGGCACACTTTGAGGTGTCTGTCGGGGCTTCTGTAGGCCAGTCGAGTGCGAGGTCGTCTGCCGTGTGGTCCCAGAGCGCATCGAGCTTTAGCTGGACGAGCTGTGCCCACGAAGCGCCAAAATCTCGCTACGACCTGCTACAACACGAGCCGCTCAGCGCTGCCAGCTCTGCAATTATCACGCTGAACATGGTTGAGGACCATAGTGTGCCCGTCGAAGCTCTGCACTGGGGCTCGCGCTTGTATTCGTTCCTGGAGAGCTCCGGCTACGACACGCGCAGGACGAACACAGAGACCTCCGCACGAGCTGCCACGGGCGGCAGTGCTGTGAGAGAGACAAACGCGCCGCTTAGGGGAAACTTTGCAATGGTAAGCCTCGGAATTGACCAGACTACGCAGGGTCACAGCCGCGCTCGAGGGTCAGAGCATACGTTCTGCTTTGTCAGGCCGCGCGAAGCTCTTACCGCGCATGCAGCGTGCCGGCGAGAACAGGCAGAGACAGCCACGGCGACGGCGAAAGCATACAAACACACAGGTTCGCGGCAGGCTGCTGCCGGACGGCAGGGCATTGATGGCCAAGGCAGAGATATCGAACAACCCCAGCCTCTGGTAAAGAGACGGAAGACGGGCAGAAGCATCACCAGTCTGCTGGGCGATTTTACGTCGTGAAGACGCCGTCTCCGTCGCGCATCCATGCATTGCAGCTCTGCGCGTTACCCATGTGGCTCCTACCATAAAAGGGCTGTACGGATGCATTGGCTGTTTGGCGACAGAATCACCTGCTGTCACATTTCCCTCCGTTGCAGGAGAGAAAACGAAAACAAGGCCCTCGCGGGGTATTCCGTCGCCGATTCTCGCAAGAAAGTTCCTCTGTCCTCCAATTTCCCCTCCAAGACCTGCCACTGATATAGACGGCTAAAGCCAGAGTGAATATGAAGGATCTGTTTTAGTTTTATGTTGAGGAGGAAGAGAGAAGGAAAAGAGACGAGGTTGAAATTTTTGGTGGGCCTGCATTTTAAACAGGAGCGGTCTGAAAGTGGATCCAACTTCGGTTCTTGCATAGTCTGATAAATGCATTTTGCATGGCTACGTGCACGTCGTTGACTCATTCATCAGACGCAACGTTTTTCCAAATAGCATGCTCCAATGGCGGGCAGGCAAATCTGTCGCTGCCGGCTCGTTGGCCCCAAAAGCGTGGTATACAAGGCCCTCGTACTACGGTCACGTGTTAATTTCATGAACCAGTAATACTGGGGATGACTTGTTTCTGAACAGCACAGCGCTACGCGACCCGCCTGAACCTTGGCGTCCACAGGCCAGTCATCGTACACGGAATTTGGCAGCAACGCCTGGAGATCCTGTCCACGTTGGGCAGTTGGAAGGTTGAAAAACTACCCCTCCTTTTTCATGCAAGCGCTTCTTCCACCGCGCGTGCTTCGTCGTTGTTTCGTTTCCATAAGGCCTTTCATTGCCGCCCCTCTCTGATTTTCTCCTGACGACTGCTTCAGCCTTTTTGCTTTTCATTCTCGGTCTCGTCATCTCTCGGAACAGGCAAACGCTCTCCGTCTCCGCAAACTATTTTCTACTCCACGCCAGCATCGCAGCCGAGACAACAGCCAACGCGCCGCGAACAACGCCGGGCTTTGCAGACACTGTCCCTCACCTTTTCGTTATATTCTCTGAATCGCAAATATGGCCGGTGGCCAGGGACCCGGAGCAAACTCACGCGGTCGTGGCGGCAAGTTCCGCAAGTACACGCGCGGTGGTAAGAAGTCCGCCCAGATGCCTTGTGCATGCGCCAAGCACCAGCTCGGGTCCTCGTTGCTAACCATGTTGCTCTGCAGGCGGCAAGCACTTCTCTCGCGACCTGCGCCCTCTCGATGCCGACGGTAACGAAATTAGCATGTGGGGTGCGGACGGCGTGAAGAAGGACGGCAGCGACGAAGACTCCGAGGACGACTCCGAGGAGGACTCTGAAGAGGAGGAGGACCCCGACAATGACAGCCCGGCATCGCGGGCCGCTATAGCGGCCGCTGCAGCATCCCGTGAAGACCGCAAGAAGGAGAAAAAGGCCCGCAAAGAAGCGGCGATTGCCCGCGCCAAGGGCCAGGCCGTGCAAGTAGGCGATCTGCCGTCGAGCGACGAGGAGAGCGAGGACGAAGACCTGCCGGCCAACCCGAACCATTCGCGTGCTGCCCGGAGCCAAACCAAGGCCCCTGCATCCACGGCTGGCGTGGACGCTGCTACCGAGGGTATCAAGGACCTCAAAGTAGGCAAGGCTGCTGCCGCAGCCCCCCAATCTCGCCGAGAGCGCGAGTCGCTTGAGGCTCAACAGGCCAAGGAGCGCTACCGCAAACTGCACGAGCAGGGCAAGACGGACGAGGCCAAGGCCGATCTGGCACGCTTGAAAGTTATCCGGGAGAAGCGCGAGGCCGAGGCGGCGCGGAAACAGGTGCGTTGCATGCGATCTTGCCGATGTGGGTAGCTCTGGAGACCTTTTGCTGACAATCTTTCTCGTACAGGCCGAGAAGGAGGAACGCGAGGCACTAGAAAAGGCGCGGAAAGCCGAGATTGAGGCACGAGAGGCCAAGTTGCGGGAGGCAGCGCTTGGCAGGCCCAAAAAGGCCAAAAAATAATTGCTAGGTGCACCGAATTTCACCAAAAAGACATGTTCCCCGACGTCAGTCCGAAGCATTTGCAGTAATGCCGCGAGAGTTTGCAAACGAGCAATTGCCATGTCTTCAAGGCCTACGGTATAATCGTAGGCCGTGGGCGTGAGTGAAGGAAAGAACTTTTTTATATTTTATGCACCCGAATCCTCAAACAGATATTGCCTCGCCCAAGAGTGAAGGAAGCCGACCAGAACTACACGCGCATCTGCCAATGTTCACACTGCCAGATGCCTGCGCGCCAAACCTCTCATGGACTCCGACCAAGTGCTTCGAGCTTGATGCCACCCGAAGAAAAGAAAGAAAAGAAAAAAAAAGGCAATACCAGCCTCTCACATCCCGTGGAGACCGTCTGTCCCGACAGAGTCGGCCCAGAGCTGGTCAAAATCAACGCCTTTCTCTTGAAACACCTCTCGCACCTGTTTGGCGACCTCTGCCTGTCGCTCTGCGTTGCCAAGGCCGCCGGGCCGCGTAGCTTCGAACTGGATGATCTCGATCCAGCGGTAGAACAAGTCTTCCTTGCCAAGCGCAGCAAGAGCATCGCGGAACTTGAATACCTGCTGGCGGCGGACGTCGTCGCTGCCCGAAGAATCGCCACCGGGGCCGCCTGCCAACAGCCGCAGATCTGCAATAAGCCAGCCGTAGTCATCGTGGTGGAGCAGCGTGAGCGTTGTGAAAGCCTCAAGTGCCAGTTCCTTCTTGTCCACCAGATGCGTGGCCAGCACCATCATGTTCCAGTCGAGGTCCCAGTTACTATCCATTGTCAGGTATCCCGTCTTCTGCTGGATGAGCAGAGGCGAGGTCGCCTGTCTAATGTGCGCGATCAGAAGACGCCGCGCATCCTCGTCATTTACGAGATCCAGCTTGGTGGTGCCGCTGCCGCCCGCCGGGCCGCCTGCGGCCGTGCTGTTCTTGGTGGACGAGTACCAGGAACGGCTCCGGCGGACATAGATCTCCTTGTCACGGAAGCCAATCTGCGTGCGCCAGCCAACCGGGTTCCCGTGTGTCGTGCCGAAGCAAAACTCCACGGGCCAGGGCCAGACAAAAATGGCTAGAATCAGGTCCAGCATGAAGGTGAACCCGCGGCGAAATATTATGGACGCCAACTGTGCCCATGACAAGTCCTTTGCGACAAAGGTCGTGGCATTGGCTGTACCGAGCGCGGACTGGAGCAGCAGGTAGTAGTATGGGCCAATGTACCACACGCGCAGAGCAAAGAGAAGCACAACGCCAATGTTCATGAGCACCGGCACACTGAATATCTTGCGCTTGAACGACGCAGGCTTGCTGTCAATGTGCGCAACATAGACATGTTGTGTAGAGAGACGTCCATAGAACGGCTCCAGGCTGTCGGGCGCCTTCTTGAAAGGCACCGGAGGGCTGCTGTTGGAAGACCCCGTCGCCTTGCGTCCGCCGGACGCCTTACCGGCTCGTTTGGTCGCCATAGCCGAGAAGTCTGGCCGTAAATATCAAAGCCTGGGACCAAGGGACAGACGTCGTTGTTCTCCGCAGAGGCTGATGGATATATCGGGGAGGATGTCGGTAGCTCGGAGTTGTCTAGAGGGCTTTCGCGAAGAGGAGGCTGCGCACGGAGCTACTGCCAAGCTTCACGACCACAGATCGATCGGTATCGGGGTAACCTCTCGCAAAAGGTCGCCTCTTGATTTTTCTCGGGGACCAAGAAAGACGTAGCTTACTTACGAGTAGTAGGGAGCAAATTGTCTTTACAGGCCCTGAATGTTAATAGGCGCGCTTTGTAGTGAGTGGGGACCAAGCTTGAGACTGGAAAAGCACTGGCGCGGCATCCCCATGTCCAGACGCCGCTGCGATCTGTTAATTGCATATTATAATTTACCACGGTTCGATTTTTCGTGACATCTTGACTGATGCGACAGAACAACAGACACAGCTGCAAAACAATGCAGAGAACGCTGCCTGAATTCTGCTGTCATGATACGCAGGAATCTGCACAATGTAAGCCAAAACGACGCTTTGACTCGCGCTCTTCCAAAACCCGGCCGTCTAATCGATTTTCAGGGCCCCCGGCAGTTATTTTTGTCGGCTTCCATGCCGACCCAGCTGCACCTGTTATCCGTGATATCGACGGTCAGGACGGCTTGCGTTTGCAGATCCCAGCTACGGTGGTATGAGAGAAGTCGGGCACAGGCACACAACTGGGGGCCGGAACGCACAGAGCCCTCCGACAAACCTTCGAGCCGAGACGCGAACCTCGGCTTCACTGGTCGTCCAAATCCTTTTAGCAAACACCCAGGTGGCCGCAACGGGCTTTCTTCTCGAAGCCGTGATCCTTTTGCCGATCTGACATCGCCTCCGGCTTCTGGCGGGCCATCAAGAGGCAGCAGCGCAACTGCCGGACAAGAGCGTGAATGGGGGCAACTGTCTCCGCGCTCACCTTTTCAGCGCTCGAGTGCTTCCAGACCCGGACCTCGAGGCTCCTCGTGGGGCGGACGAGAAGCAGGCCAGAATGAAGCGCTGTTGTCACCCTTTCGGTCCAAGCCCCAGCCGCGCGCAACTGGCTTACCCTCGGAGCCCATTCAGAAGGCCCGGAGCAACGATGCGCGAGCAGGATCTCGGGGGGGAGAGGGTTTCTGGTCGGAGCTGCAATCGCGTGTCAGTCGGACCGCGGAAGAAACCGAGGGTTCATCCCACGGACACGCCGATATTCGGGCGCATCGGACACGAGCGTCTTCGCGCGCGACTCGGACGGAGAGGGACGATTGGTCCAAGCCCAGTCGCCAAAGCACAGGCATGAGAGTTCCGGACAAGCAGACTATAGAGCCGCCACAACTGCAAGAACTCATACCCGAGCTCGAGGCGGTGACGCCGGACTTCTACTCCGTGGAACGCGACACTCCGTTGAGCTTTGAGCACCACAGGAAGCCTCGTAAAGAGAAACCTGTTACGTCAAAGTCAAAGCACGATGAGGCAAAGCAAAGGGAATCGAAAGCCAAGCTCAAGCACCGCAGCCGAGAGTACGATATGGAGGACAACGATGACGACTTTGACGAGGAGGCGGAGGAACGGCGGAGGCGGAGGGCGGAGAAAAAAAGACAAAAGAAGGAGGCAGAAGGACCTGCGCCGATTCTTCTGCCCCAGTTTATCAGCGTCGCCAACCTAGGCGCCGCCCTGCGCGTGAAACCACGCATCTTCCTCCGACAGCTGGCCGAGCTTGGTTTTGAGGACATCACACTCGAAAACGTGATGACGGGCGAAACAGCTGCGCTGATTGCGCAGGAATACGGCTTCGAACCTACAGTAGACAGCGGCGAAACGGTCGAACTGAAACGCAGGCCACCCCCAGAGGACCCATCGACACTGCCCGAGCGACCGCCGATTGTGACGATCATGGGGCACGTTGACCACGGAAAAACGACAATGCTAGACTGGCTGCGCAGGTCATCGGTAGCCGCCCAGGAGCACGGCGGCATCACCCAGCACATTGGCGCGTTTTCCGTCCAGCTGTCCAACGGGAAGCAAATTACATTCCTGGACACGCCCGGCCACGCGGCGTTTTTGACCATGCGCCAACGTGGCGCCAACGTCACAGACATTGTTGTCCTGGTCGTGGCCGCTGACGACAGCGTCAAGCCACAGACCTTGGAGGCGTTGAGGCACGCTCGCGCTGCCAACGTGCCCATAATCGTGGCAATCAATAAGATTGACAAGGACGAGGCCCGCATCGACCAAGTCAAAGCAGATCTGGCGCGGAACGGTATCGAAATCGAGGATTTCGGAGGAGACGTGCAGGTGGCCTGCGTCAGCGGGAGGACTGGAGAGGGCATGGACAACCTGGAAGAGAACATTCTCACCCTGTCTGAGATTCTCGATGTGCGAGCCGACCCAGACGGAATGGCCGAGGGCTGGGTGCTCGAGTCCAGCGTGAAGCCGATTGGGAGATCTGCTTCCGTTCTGGTGAAGCGGGGGACCTTGCGCAAGGGTGACATCGTCGCTGCGGGTACAGCATGGGCAAAAATTCGCATGCTTCGCAACGAAGCCGGAGCAGAGATTGACAAGGCTCCCCCAGGAACCCCTGTCGAAATTCTCGGCTGGCGGGAGCTTCCGGATGCTGGCGACGAGGTGATCCAAGCGCCCTCGGAGGCACGCGTCAAGGAAGCCATCAATTACCGGGTGGAGTTCAAGAACAGGTCAAGGGCAGCCTTTGAGCAGGAAGCACAGGAGCGGAGGGACAAAGAGAAGGCTGCCCAAGAAGAGGCTGCGGCTGCGGCTGCAGCCGTCGCAAATGCAGGGCGAGCGCGGAGATCTGGCACCGGTGCGGCCATTGCCGCAGCCGACGGAGCGGCGGCTGAAGAGAATCTGGGCCCAACCACGGTCAACTTCACTGTCAAGGGCGACGTCATGGGCTCGGTCGAGGCAGTGTGCGGCGCCATTGCAGAAATCGGCAACAATGAGGTGCGGGCGGCCGTGCTGCGGTCTGCGCCGGGCGCTGTCACGGAATCCGACATTGAGCACGCCGCCGTCACAAAGAGCATTGTGGTTAACTTCAACTCACCCCTCTCGGGCGCAATGAAGAAAAAGGCCGAGGATGCCGGTGTGGAGATCCTGGACCACACGGTCATCTACCACCTCGTTGATGAAATCAAGGACCGGATGTCGGCGTATTTGGCCCCGACGATAACGCACAAGGTTCTGGGCGAGGCAGAGGTGCTGCAGGTGTTCCAGATCAACGTGCGGAAAAAGGTCTACAAAAATATTGCCGGCTGTCGTGTGCGCAACGGACAGATCGTGCGGCGTGGAATGTACCGGTTGTTCCGGAAAAACAAGATCATATTCCAAGGTAAGCATCCTGCTCCGCAAGCACTGGCGGCGTTTTCCCGCGTCCGCAACACCAGGTGTCGATACTAACTCGTAACCAGGTAAACTTGAGACTCTGAAGCACGGCAAGAAGGAGGTGGATGAGATGCGCAAAGGTGGCGAGTGTGGTCTGTCCTTTGAAGAATGGGATGACATTGAGGTCGGTGACAAGATCCAGGCCTACGAAGAGGTTCGTGAGAAGAGGCGGCTGTAGATGGACGTTCTCCTCTTGTTATAATCCCCTTGTATTTGTACATGACAAAAATCTTTGCGCCCTGGATGTTGGGCAGGGCTGGCGCGTCGGTTGGTCACATATTTTGTGTTGTAGTGGACATGAAATACACAAATAAGACGGGGGCAGAAGCCTCCCTGTACTTTTATTCGAAGCTGTTTCATGCGCTCCGTTGATACTCGACTGCTGCCTATGCACGATCAGAACAGCATGCACCCAGAAGGCATGTCATCCATTCCTGCTCGCCGGCACAAAGCTGGACGTAAACGTTCGAGTTGATATCACCGCCTTGGCCTTCTCTTTCTTGAGCTTTGCGAGACCGGTGTGATCTGTGACGGGCGTGGCCATGATGATCTGATCCAGCTCCAGGTCGTCTGCGCCGTCATGGTCGTCATCGTCTGACGAATCGTAATTCTGGTGGTTGTCCGAGTCAGGCTCGGCATCTGAATCAGGCCGTAACTGTCCTGGCCGGGGGGGCGCTTCTGGAGGCTTGCTCAGTTCCTTTGCTGTCTTTATGGAAGGGCTAGAGAACGCCTTGGAGGCCAGCACTTTCCGGCGGATCTCCTCCATCTGTGCGTCGTCATCGCTGTCGTCGGAGATGGCAAAAGGGTCTTTGTCTTCATCCTCGTCGGCCGTGTCGTCACCATCATCTTCGCCGCTGCCGACGTCACTCCCATCCTCGGATCTGTCGCCGCCCTCTTCTCCGCCGCCGTCTCTCCCGGCACGGCCAGGGCCCCTCAGGTTCGCATTGCCTCCTTTCCACATATCCGTTGCGCTGGAGCTGCCTCCCTGGCGGCTGTCGCTGTACTCACGCTCCAGCTGGCTGATCCAGTCGTCCTCTGCTTGCTTCACTGACGCTGCGTCCGTACACGCGGCATACTTATCCAGGAGCGTACGGTTAATGTTGAGAAACTCCTCGCCGTACGAGAACGGCGCCAGAACGGTCTCTGCCCATTCCGGCTGCCCGCAGATGTAGAATGCCGCAGCCAGTGCCTCGACGCAGTTGAGCCGCCACGGCTTGCCGTAGTTGACCGAGTTGGCGGCTACCAGGTAGGGCAGCAGCCGCTCGCACTTCCCGCCGACCTTGTTCCATTGCACCTCATTCGTGCGCGCCCACGAGCACTCGACGACGGCGGCTCCAAACTGCACAAGAAGCTCGCTGTCTGCCGGGCTGACAACGCTTCGGCCGTTGGGCGTGATGATGACACCGGCGTGGCGCTGGCCTAGGTGCAGTTCGCGCATAAGGCCCAGTTTCATGAGCTTCTTGCCCGAGCAGCGCTTTGGATCGCAGTGGCCTAGATCCCAGCAGGCGGCCTTGAAGTTGGGTTTCCGCGATGCGCCGCCGGCGTCGTTGCTGTCAGTGCTGTTGCTGCCAGAGCCAGGTCCGTCCTGGGGCCGGGGCCGTGGCGGGCCATGGTGGAACTTCTTGCCCTTCCCGTGAAAATCTTTCTTGTGCCGGACCATGGTGTGCCTCGTCGGTGGGGTTAAAGGTTGTCGACGGAGCACTGGAGACGTAATTCGCAATACTCGGTATGTCGCGAGGATGCCCCAAATTTTGTGCTTATCGATTAATATTAGCGGGGCTCTATCATGAACAGTGCACATGTACAGTGCAATGTATATGAGTACTGTACTCGTACTGTCCATGAGGCCAGCTCCCCTCACCTCACTACTTCGTATTACGAGGCCATGCTCCCCTCACCTCCAGATTACCACGCACGAGCGACACCACACAGAGCCTGATTGCGCCCGTGTCCCGTTGCGACAGTCGGTATTCTCGGGATTGCATAGACAGCAACACGATCGATCGGCCTCGCAATCGAAAACCGCGTTGGCCCAGGCAGACGCCAATCTGCCTCGACAAGGCCCCGACGCTCGCGAGACCGACAGTCTCGGGCCTCGCGATCAGGTCCGGCACGACACCAACAACAGCTCCCGCCGCATGTGCTGCATGCCATGGAGGCCTCTTCTGCTCGCTATGCCGCGCGCGACCGCTGGAACGAGCTCGGGTACCCCGCGCCCTCGCAGCTGCAGCGGTTTATACAGAGCGCCTGCAGTCCGGAGAACTATGAGCCCAACCTTGCGCTGAATCTGGAGATTGCCGACTTGATCAACTCGAAAAAGGGCACGGCGCCGCGCGAGGCGGCCACGACGATTGTCGGCTATGTCAACCACCGCAACGCAAACGTGGCCCTTCTGGCCCTGAATCTGCTGGACATCTGCGTCAAGAACTGCGGCTATCCCTTCCACCTGCAGATTAGCACCAAGGAGTTCTTGAACGAGCTCGTGCGCCGCTTTCCAGAACGCCCCCCTCCCCGGCCGACCCGCGTGCAGCTCAAGATTCTCGGCGCCATCGAAGAATGGCGCGGCACAATATGCGAAACAAGCCGCTACAAGGAGGACCTGGGCTTTATTAGGGATATGCACCGGTTGCTAAGCTACAAGGGCTATACGTTCCCCGAAGTCCGGCGGGAGGATGCGGCCGTCTTGAACCCGAGCGACGTATGTGACAAGCTCTGCCTGACGCGTTCCACCCAGACGCCCAGATGGGGTCTTGCTGTTTGCTAACAGATTCATTGCAGAACCTCAAGTCCGCCGAGGAAATGGAAGAGGAAGAGCGCGAGGCACAATCGGCAAAGCTGCAGGAGCTCATTCGCAGGGGAACACCAGAGGATCTCCAGGAAGCAAACCGCCTCATGAAGGTCATGGCTGGCTACGACACGCGATCCAAGGTCGACTACCGCGCCAAGGCCGCCGAGGAGGTGGCCAAAATTCAGCAAAAAGCCCGTCTCTTGGAAGAACGACTTGCCTCGTTCCAGCCTGGCGAAGATACAATGAAGGACGGCGACGTTTTCGAAGAGCTGGCTTCCTCCCTGTCTAGCGCACAGCCCAAAATCCAGAAGATGTGCGAAGAGGAGTCGGACGACCACGAGGCCGTGGCCCGTCTACTCGAAATCAATGACAGCATACACCGGACCGTTGAGCGCTACAAGCTTTTGAAAAGGGGTGACATTGAGGGCGCTCAGAAGATTGCAAAGGGCGGCACCGTTTCGAGTGCACCAAGCAAAAAGACACCAGCGGCACAAGAGCTGTCTCTGATCGATTTTGATGGCGACGCACCGTCAGAGAGCCACATACAGCCAAGCGGAGCGTCTGCCTCGGCGTCCGCTTCCAAGTCGACTGGCATCGAAAACGACCTGCTCGGCCTGTCGTTCAACGAACCCGCGACCAGCTACAGCCAGTCCCCGTCGGGAGGCATCGCGCTGGGGTTTGGTGCCAACAACAGTGTGCCTGGCCCGGCACTGCTGTCCTCTGTTTCGCAACACAGCAGTGCCCGTGGTGTCTTGGGCACCCCGTCTCCGTCTTCGTCTCCGCTTCCGTCGGTTGCGTCAGCTGGCACTGCCGGCGCAGCGGCCACAATGCCGTCGGACGTCTTCTCCTCTCTGTTCTCTTCCCCCGCCATGGCCACCTCGTCAAAATCTAGCACGCCGCAGCCAAACTACCAGTCCTCGGCCTATGCGCCCCCAAAGGCGGCCTCGTCTGATCCATTTGCGGCTTTGGCCTCGCCCAAGTTTCACACACCTGCGCCAGCCAGCCCCGCGCCGGTGGCAGCGGCCGTAGCACCGACCCCGGCGACTACCGCAGACGACGACGAATGGTCCTTTTCATCTGCGCTGCCTCCAGAGCCTATAACGTCGAAGCCCAAGGAGCATCGCGCCGTCATCAGCAACGGGCCGGTCAAAATTGATCTATACGCTACTCGGGCACCGGCCTCGCCAGCTGCCATCCAGTTTGCCTTTGCGTTCTCCAACACGACTGCGCAGCCGGTTGCTGATCTTCACTTCCAGACCGCTGTAACCAAGGTAGGTCTTTTGTGAAGCTTTTTTTCTCTTTTTCTTCTTCTGCGTGGCCGTTTTGTAACGTTTTCTCTAGGGATTCGAGTTGAGACTGCAGCCACAGACTGGCCGCAGCTTGGAGCCTCACCAGACCCGCGGCGTACTGCAGACTTTGGAGGTGTCGCACGCAAACGACAAGAGTCGCCGGGTCGACACGGTCAAGCTGCGGTGGCGGCTGTCGTACCGTCTCGGCGAGGAGAGCAAGACGGACATGGGCGAGGTGCACGAGCTTGAATTGGCATAGACGGCGACTAGGCAAATGCTGCTTAGCCAGCGCGAGGCACGAAACAGAAGAGGCAGTGCCGGGGCGGTGCAGTGTCTGTTACGCGAGGAGCTGCCTGGATGTGTCTTCTCTATGCTCCAAAAAAGAGGTGGTTTCCTTTCTTTTCTGTCTCGGATTGTGGACATTTTGCTTCATGTGCTGCCCTGACCATGTTTGTCCAGGCCGGTATAACAGCTGTATATGTACATATCCTTTGCATTGCCTTTCGCAGCTAAAATCTTATATGTATTTAGATACTTGCCAGACAGACGTGGAGGCGGTCGCAATTAAAGATACGCGGCCAGTCGAGGGAAAGCAAAGACCGTCTGATTCACAATCAAAACCCCAATAGTGACGAGAAACAAAAAAAATGCATGTGCACAAAACTATCTTCAAAAAAGGAACTCCCCTGGGTGGGCTTGAACCACCAACCTTTAGATCGCCAGGACCATGAGGCTTAACAGTCTAACGCGCTATCCAATTGCGCCACAGGGGATTTGATCCCAACAGATGGAAATCCGCACCCACTGTCTGGCTCCAAAAGAAAGAAAATCTGAGGCGGACAGCCAAGTGTGACCCACTTTATTAATTGCCCACTACGAGCACATCAACGCATTTCACATGCAGGGGCGCACTGTCTCCACGCGAACAAACAAACATCGCCGCATCACGACACCTTCATATACTAGTCTGCCTGATACGGATTTCACAATGGCACCCCGCGGGTCGTCCCGCGAAGCGCCCCGAGAGCGAAACAGCGAAGACGAGCGCGATAGAGGCAGGCACCACAGCAGCCGTCAACATCGGACAAACGACGATTATGACGGGGACAAGAGCAGGAGGAGGCACCTCGAGCTGGGCCGGCAAGACAGAGAACGGGACTCTGGCAGGAGGAGCGACAAGAGCGACGACAGGCGCGAGCGTCACTCGAGGGAAGAGGACAGACGCGACAGGGACAGGCGAGACAGAAGAGACCGGGACAGTCGACGGTCAAGGTCGCGCTCGCCTGCTGACAGGAAACGGCAGCGGCGGGACGGCTCGCAGGAGGAGGTGAGCCGGAGGAGGAGAGACCGCGGTGACGATTTGGATCGCAAAGAGCGAAGAAGGCATTCGCGCGACGGACGGGACAGCCACCGGCGCCGCCAAAGACACGGATCCGAAGCCGCCAGCGACGGACATGGCAGCGACGGCAAGAAGGACAGGCAGGTGCAGTCCGCCAGACAGAGCGGCCCCCTGCCCGACCAGGCAGCCTCGTTTGCCATGGCCGAGGGCGGCGAGCCGCCCAAGGCGCCCAAGGAGCAGCCCAACTGGGGCACGACAGGCGCGCTGGCAGCAGCCTCGAATGCGGTGGAACAGGCCGACGGGTCGGCCATCACGCTCAAATACCACGAGCCGCCAGAGGCGCGCAAGCCCTCGGCGCGCGACCAGTGGAAGCTGTTTGTGTTCAAGGACGGTGCCATTGTGGACACGATTGACCTCGGGGCGCGCAGCTGCTGGCTGGTCGGGCGCGACGAGGCTGTCGTGGACCTTTTGGCAGCGCACCCGAGCATCAGCAAGCAGCACGCGGTTCTGCAGTTTCGGTACGTGGAGAAGCGCAACGAGTTTGGCGACCGCGTCGGGCGCGTGAAGCCGTACGTGCTTGACCTTGCGAGCGCAAACGGGACAAAGCTCAACCACGACGAGGTCGCCGCGCAGCGCTACGTGGAACTGCGGGACAAGGATATGCTTCAGTTTGGGCACAGCGCACGCGAGTACGTGCTGATGCTGGCGCCAAAGGCATGAGGCCGCGATTGCCTCACAGTATGCGCAGGCGGGCCATGAGAGACGGAGTTGCCCTTTGGCCTCGTGGGCCTGTCGTGCCGCATGTCACGTCAGTGTTGAAAAGGCTGGTGCTGCACGGAACAGTGGTTGGTGTTTGTTTGCTCTAGGCCGTTGCGGGAGCCCGACATGTCTGTGCGATCTAGAGCGAAACATGTGCCAGTTGCTAAGCACGAGGCTCCGCCTGCATCCGGACTTGCAGCTGTGTTTGGGGTATCAGAACATGCGACTCACACGCACGCATGCTCGGGAAGGATATAACGTTTCACGTTGCAGCCGCAACGAGGGTGGGTAGCGTCCCATGCCAGCATTTTCGATTCGGCTGATCAGCAGGTGATGTAAGAGAGCATATTTGCGCCTTTCGAACAATGGTAGCCACAAAGTGTCATCACGAGTATAGCACGATTGTCGAACGTTGCCGCGCTCGTCAGTTTGGTTTCCAGTTCCGCCAAATGGCACGTTGCACTCTAGTTGTTTCTCTATATATATCTGTCGGCCCATACGGGCGGCATTCGTGTGTCGTTCACATGTTGAGGCGACGTGGGCTACTTGTCCCGGAACTGCCTTGCTACAGCACTGTATCGAGCTAGCTATTCTGTAAGATATTTCCACCATAGCCTTGGCTTCGTAGTACAGGTACATACATAGCCATCTCCCAATATCTGGGACGATGTGACTATCACCCTCTGCCTGGGCGTCATCCGTGGGCTTTCTCCACCCACCAAAACGAAATGAGCAAGACCAACAGCCGAAGCAGGCTTCCAACGAAACGGTGCGGCTGGCACCCTGGTCGCCCGGTCCGTAGAACAACCGCCCCGAGCCGCGTAAAATGAATGGACCTTTGTTGCAGCCGGCGCGGCACTAACCCCAATGCCAGGCTAGCCAGAGAGCTAGAGTAACACCCCGTTTGATGATCGGCAGCCTGCCCGGGATCCGTGGCCAGACCGGCCAACGACAAGATGCAAGCAAGGCCACCCTCATTGGCGTGCCACAAAGACAGCGAGGGCATCTCGCCGCCGAGCAGTGCAACCCTCCCAGCACGCTGCTGCACTTTCACAGGGCATACCGCGAGGAGAGATTGCTGGTTGGCTGCCCAGAGACGCTCATGCAAGGCTGTCCAGTAGCAACCTTGAGCCCGGCAGCTGTTTGTGTTTCGACAGTGTCTTACAACCACACGACGCAGCCCCCATTGCTCGACCGACGTCCTCACCGAGGCTGCTAGTGCCAATTCAATGCCCGCCCACCAATGCATAGTAGTCTCCTTTTATGGTCGGTGGCGTCTGTCTGCCGCCTTGGTTGCAGCCTGCAGGGGCGCCCTGAATTGAAGGATACGTACTCGTAGGAGCCATCCTGGCACTCAACCCCATCACCGTGACCAGGGCCAGGCAGAAACATTTCTCGTTTTGACCCCCACCGGACCGGGCGGCGCTGCAGGCCAGACCGGGCCACGCCTGACTGCAAAGGCTGTCTTGAGCAGGCACATGGCTGCTGCCGGTGCTGTTTTGCTCTCTTGTTTCTCAACGGCTTGGCTCTGCTTGGGTCTACATTTGTTTTCAGTGGCATGCCGACGGTTGAAGACTGTCACAGAGCCAGCACGTCGTACGTTCAACAGAGCCTGATCAGGAAAGAGCCGTGTGAGCAAGTAATATGCCTGGGGCTCCTTCCGTTTTTGACTCCTGCCACCATCCCCACGAGCTGCCATTGCGGGGCGAGTCCCTGGCTCCTTCTTTGCTGTACATATCGTAGATGTTGACCCGCTTTTCCTCCACCGACTGTCAGACGACCAGCTTTCGTATTACTGGAGAAGCCTCAGCCGCTCGAGCTGTTTTCTCAGCCGCTCTTGTCAACTGCTCTTGTCAACTGCAGCCCCCCTCGCCTACACAGTGCACCGGTGCCATCGCCAGCCGCAGCGCCCAGCGGCATCCCCAAGCCTTCTCAATCACAGAAGCTGAAGCCAGAACTTTCTGGTTCAACCTCGCCGTGCGCCCGGCGGCGCGATAACAGGCCGCAGGCTCTCCGTCTCAGGGCTCGCTCGCCGTACTCGCCCTCCCTTCCATTTACAGCCCTGCGCCACGCGCGTTCCCGCCGCCGCCATTCATTACGTACTCGCGTCCAGCCTGTCGCCTACGAGTCTGCGCCTCGCCTCGCCGCCGGCCTGCTTCTGCTCTTGTCCTCTGTTTTCTGACTCTGCTGGCTTTGAGCCAAGTCCAGCCTTCTCGTCTCGCCTTCTCCTCCCGCCTTCTCGTCCCTCTGGCCTTCTCGTTTGCTGTTTGCTGCCAACGCGTTCCACAACCAACCCCTTATTTTCTCCCGGTGCCCTGCACCGGCCTTTTGTTTGTTCATATGATGTGTCTGGCCTCGAAGCGGCTCTTATTGGCTTTCCAGGATTGCCCTGCATGCACCAAGCGCCGGTGAGAAGCAGTATAAAAACAGACCCCTGTCTCCTGTTCGAGGTCCGTGACAGAGCTTTCTCACAAATCTCGACCTTTATGTGTTTGTTCTAGATCCGTCTCCCATTCTTTCTGCTCTCTGCCGTCTTTCTTGCTTCTGGATTATTTTGCCTCCCCACAAATATTTGGCGTTGTTTGATCCTGTCGGCACATAGCACGGTGATACTTGCTTCCACATCCGCCGCTCTTGGTGTCTTGCACCCCTTTGGTCTCTCTACATTTTGTTCCCTCCCTCTTCCCAAAAAACACACAGCCTATCCTGTTACAGGAGTACAGGTACACCGCGCAAAGTATTACACTCTAGTATATACTACCTCGATGCGCTGGATGGGCCGTGGTGGCTGCCTCTAAAATGGTAAGCGTGCTGTCTTCTAGCCGATCTTCGCAATCCCGGGGGGCCGAGACGCGCACTCGGTCCGTCCCGGCACGGCAGTCACCCTGGAATAACAAACTGACATCTCTCTTTGCAAAGGAAGCACGCCCTCTCGAAGGTTCCTCCCGGGGCCTGGTCAATCTCGATGTTTCTCGCTTCGAGGTCACGGCGGTCTTCACCCATCCCGACGCGCAGGTCGATATCATCCTCGTACACGGCTTGAATGGCCAGCCGAAGCGGACCTGGACCGCCAGCAATGGCCTCTTCTGGCCGGCCGAGCTTTTGCCTGAAACACTCAAAGAATGCCCTGCCAACATCCTCGTCTACGGCTACAATGCCGACGTTTATAGCCGTAGCTCAGATGAAAGCCCCAGCGACAACTTCATCTACCAGCACGCCATGACGCTGGTCAGCCACTTGACCGCCGATCGCAAGAGAAGGGGCACGGAAAACAACCCCATCATATGGATTGCCCACAGCCTTGGCGGCATCCTGGTAAAGCGTGCACTGCTTTACTCCAACGACCTCCGTGACGCCCAGCACGAGGCACTTCGCTCCATATATATCTCGACGCACGGCATCATATTCCTGGGAACGCCGCACACCGGCTCCGGCTTAGCCTTCTGGGGACGTGTCTTCCAAGGCATGACTGCTGTTGTCCCCAAGAAATTCTTCGACTCGGAGTCCATCTTGATAAAGTCCCTGAAACGGAACAATGAGTGCCTACGGGAGATCAACAATCACTTTCTCGACATATACCAACGCTTCCGAATCCAAATGGTCCACGAAAACCACAAAACCGACCTGAAGGGAACCAAGTAAGCCTTGGCCTTGCCATTCCATGTTCTTTCCTGGCCTTTTTAGGAAATATGAATAAGAATCTGACACCCTCCTCAGAGCGTTTGTTGTCGATGTTGATTCAGCTTGCCCCCAACTCCCCGGTGTGACATACTACGGTATCGAGGCCGACCACTCACACATGTGCAAGTTTGACGGAGCAAACGCACCGGGCTACCGGACAATGGCCACTGCCATTCAAGAATGGGTGACGGAGGCACCTGCAGTCATTCAGATTCGATGGGCGGTGGAGCAGGAGGACCGGGAAGCCCGTGCCCGTCGCGAGATGGATGAGCATCTCTTAGCATTTGTGAGTTTTCCAGCATCTTGCTTTTCCGCGAGATTTTATCATTTCAGAGCCAATTTGCTAATCAAACAAAGGAGACCCTGCACGCCAAATCCATGTCGAGCACTGGTAGGGATGCAGGCTCCAAAGCTGCGAATTTAAACATCGTCGCAACGGGCATCAGCACCACTGGCACCAGTTTGGACTCACCGTTGAGCCCTCATGGGAGAATAGTACAGTCACCCACCAGTATGCTGGATGTGCCGAGCGAAATAGCACCATCCAAAGCATCTCCTCCGCCCCCACTGGCCTCGCCTATGGTATCCGATGCCTCAACAGCCAAGCAGGATCCCCCGTTCTTGCACCCGGACAAATTCCGCCCAAACTCATATTTCTTTGGACGAACACAGGAACTCAAAGACCTGCACCAGAAACTGACTGACAGGGCAAGACGAGCAGAGGGAACGTCTGCTGTTTTGATTCACAGTATGCCTGGAGGTGGGAAAACACATCTTGCACGCCAATATGTATTCCAACACCGTGCCGACTACCCCGGCGGAATCTATTGGGTACGCGCAAAGTCCATCGCCGAGATGGAGCAGTTCTTCTGGACAATTGCACAGAATGGCGCCCTCCGAAACGTTGCCGAGAAAATGTTGGGCGATGAGCCTGACACCATGATGAGCCCCCCCAAAAGTCTGTGCGATCCTCACAACATTGCTGATATTGTGAGAACCTGGTTCAATGGATTTGACCAGTGGCTTCTCGTCTTTGACGGCATCGATTTCAGCGCGCCAAACATTGAGCGCTTCATCCCCGATGCCAAAAACACGAGTATCATTTACACCTCTATCCAGAACAGCGTCTCAGGCCACTACCAATTCGACAACCCACAGCTCATGAAGCTCGGCTTGCTTGACGCTTTGGAAGCACGAGATTTGCTGCTCACAGAAATGGAGCGTAAAATGCCTTGGAAGGAGGACGACAAGAAGCAGGCCCTTGAGATTGTCCGTCGAATGGGTTGTCTGCCATTAATGGTGCACGCTGCAGCCCGGCATATCCGGGCAACCCAAGAGCCGTTGTCAAAGTACCTGCGCACCCTCCAGACACGAATATGGGCAGGAGACCTTCCAGCATACAATCGGATTTGGGAAGAGCTCAAGTCCCGCGGCGCGAATCCGGCGTTGAACCTCATGTACATCCTTGCTTTTTTTAGCAGCCGTGTGCCTGTTGGCCTTTTGAACCTCGGTACGTCTTTACGCCATCTTATCTGTGGCAACCCCCATTTTCTACAGCTTTTAAAGAAAGATTTTTAACATATACAAGGCCTCCATGCACTGGACAATAGAACACCTGTGATGACCCGGGATGCGTCACACAGAGTCAAATCCCTCGGAAACAGCCTACGAACTCTCATCGCATTTGCTCTTATAGAGCGGTCAGAGGCTGGCTCTGTCTCGCCGTCAAGCTCTCAAAAGAGTTCCAAAAAGGACAGCGACTCACAGAACAGCTCAAAGTACAGAGACAGAAGAACAATCGAGTCTGTCGATTTGCTGGTCATTCACACCGTCGTCCAGCGTTTCTTTGTCGACGTTCTGGCCGATATCAAGGAGGCTCCGTTTTGGCTCGAATGTTCCGCAAAAGTCTTCTGCCGTGCTTTTGACGAAGCGGCCAAGCTCAACGGCCTCGGCAAGTATGGCCTGTTGGACGACTACCGCTGCTTCAAGATTCATGGCGAAAGGGTTCTCGAACATCTCTCCAACCTGCAGAAAAAAACGGCTCTCACGGGCGGGCTAGCATACGCAAAGGATCAAATTCAGCTCCGACTCGTTGCTTGTGGCCAGGCTATTGCAACACTGTCTCAAGTCACACAGTCCTCCATCGTGAACGAAACGGATTCTCGGCACGGGTCAGGAGACGACTTGTTTTCAGGGCGATCTGTCTTTGAGCGCGCAAACAGCTTTTCAGACTTGTCGTCCTGGGGGTCAACAAGCGAGTCAAGCCAGGCCAACGCTGATAACTCGGGAATCTCAAGCCGGGTCGGCACAGGGCTCGAAGGCAAGCAGGCAGAGGCCGCCACCATGCGTATGGATATCGACACAACAGCGGAGGTCCAAGGAGACGAGGACCTGGAAAGCATTACCGAGGATACAGCCTCTGGAAAAGGAAAAGAGCCAATGTACAAACTCTGGACCAACCCACAGATTGCTAATGCAAGTGGCGAGTCCTTGTTCCAGTCGCCGGAGCTCGTCTATTCCCCTTCAGTTGCTGGAGACCATGACCCCCAAGTTTGGCACTCGCCATATCCACTCGCGCAAAATACCATTCCGGCGCCGCCATCACCAGAGGATGATGACGAAGCAAGTGGAACCACGACTGAACTCCCGACTCCTCAGATGCCCTCTGGCTCGCCTAGTGTGGCGGGTGCTTCCCAAATGAATCCTGCAGCTGGATTCGGGGTTCGTGTCCCGGCTTCAGTCGAACCGCATCATAGGGCGATTGAAAGACACCATGAGCGGCGATACCGTGACAGAGCAGGGGCATGGAGAGCTATGAAAGTCGACGACCCTCGCAGAGAGATCCCAAGCAGTGTAAGTTGCGAGCCTGCTCATGGGTCTGTCATCATGCCTCGTGCCCAGGCCTCTGGTCTGAGCGCTCCAGAAAAGGGCCTTCCAGCAACTGGAAGTGTGGCCAGACTCTCCCTTGACCGGTTCAGGACTTCGTCCAGCTCTTTCTCGTCTTTGTACACCAAGGCAAAGGCTGCCGTTCTGAGCAATAACAGCGAACCGGGCCAGAAACCCCAAAACAAAAGCAGATCGCAGTGTACTGGGGCGCTGGGTGTGCGCCCTTTGATGGACCTAGACAAGAGCACACATGGCCAAAAAATCCCTGCCACGATCGAAGAAAATCAATTTGTATTGACCAACGACTCCTTTTCTGGTCAGCAACCTAGTGGAAGCGCATCGTCAGGTTCCCAACACTCGCTGAACTGGGTGGCAAAGTACCTCTCTAGAGGTTCTTCGCAGTCCTTCCGGGATCAAAATCAGCAACAGAGACCAGAAATTATCCCCGTATATGATACTCCGTCATCTGCTCCAGATTTTGGAGGTACGACGGACGCCAGTTTCGACGCCCTCCTGCGATCACAGGCTGGGCCGACTTACAGAGGCTCCAGGACCTCTAGGTCGACCCCGACCCATATCCATGGCCCATTCCAGCCGCCTGGGAACGACCATACTGCGGTCTACCACGACGAAAATGCCCTCAACCTCTACATGGACGGCATGCCAGGTTCTGTTGCACATCTTGGTCCATCAGTCTCTGCCCGACCATGGGAGAGAGAAGCTTTTCAACATGGCCATGAACGGTTGAGCTCGGCTGACTTGAGCTTTGGATTTCACGGCCAAGACCGCATGACTGCTTCCTACCCGCCAATGGACCAGGCAGCCGAACCTGGGCCGCCTTTTATGGGGAATAACTCAGTGACACAAGGATCGCCCCCAAACCAATGGATCCCACAAGAGGACGACCTACGAAGGCGTCTGCTCGCAGCTCGAAACGTGGGCGGATACTCGTCTCAACCAATGACTCGAAATGCAAGCGCTCAGTCTCAGGCATCCTCCCATGGCCACGTTCGAGTGTACCCCTCAAGTCGGCTTCCATCTATTCCGGCATACAATATGGAGCGGATGGATTCAGGAGGAGGTATCCAGCAGCGCGACCACAGCCTGCCGCAGTCGTTTACTGGCGGGCCCACGCAAGGCGTCAATATTCAGCAGATTCCGTCATTCCAAGGAGGAAGCCCCTCGTCACTGGTACAAACGGAGCCTTCGCCACACACAGAGAACCCCTTGGCTGATGTCGATACAAGCTACCGCCATTGGGGCCAACAACGAAACAACCCGAGCTTTCTTCGTATGTCTTGGGAGCATGCGGGTTCAGCAGGAAGCACATATAGACCCGCCGCTATGGCACATAGAAGCGGAAGTGGCAGCAGCAGTGTTGCTGATGGCGGAACCGGCAGTGGCGGTGTTGGAGGTACAGGCTCGGGCAGGCCCGACAGCATGGCCATGTTTCGGTCACAATCTAACCAGGGCCCGTGACATCTCCCCACGGCAGGAGAATGGGTACCTTTGACGGCCATGGGACTTCCAACGGATATCTGCGGAGTGCCCCCGTTGAACAACGATGAACGCGGATACATGTCTCTGCCCGTGTCGCGAGACGCTTCAAGCGCCAGCAACGAAAGTGATCAGGCAAGGGTAGTCAACGAAATCGCCAACGCCAGGGACCTTCTATTTCACAGAGACGGCAACCAGTTACGCCGTGGATTCTGGCGTCTAACTTGATCACCTGTTTTTTTTTTTTGCTTATTAGACCTGAAACCTTTTTTTTCTCCGTGTGCCGAACCGCATTTCAAACGGCGTTGTTTATTTTATGGCGGAAATGTATTGGCTTGCCGGACTGCAATTAATTCCGAGGTTTCTTTGTTTTTCTTTTTCTCACCTGCTGTTCATTATTCCATTTCTGGGTTGTTTTTGTTTCATATCCAAATCGAGCTCTTGTATCGTCATCAACGTCGAATGGAACAAGGTTTTATCAGGATGTGTGCTATGTTGTTTGGCCCGCAAACCCGGTATTTGTCTTTTTGATATATCAAAAGGATAGTGTTCCTGCTTCCCAGGCTCCGCGACATTAGTCACCAGAGGAATTAAGATGCAAAACCAATAGAATGCACAAACTGTCGAGTCCTGCCTGCTATATAAATGAATGGCCGTCCTTTCCTTGAACCCCTAACTCCTGATGCTACCGAGACAGAAAAAAATGCGTGTCCAACCAAAATCAATACAATGCGTCTGCCAAGAAAAACATTCCTTGTAAAGCAATACCAAGAACACGAGGCTGTCCGCTTTTGCCAAACGAGTCCCCGACACAGCCACTCGCACTGCCAAGGCTTCTTCTACACACACAAGAAGCGAGAAAGATCCAGACGGCTGCCTTGCTCTTTGGCCTCCCCCTCCTCCTCCCCGTCACTATCAGGGACGATTTGGTCTTCGCTGCCTTGAGGGAGGTTGAGGGCAGCCACTTCGTTCAAGTCGGCAGGAGGAAGAGGCACAAATGATGGATTGATCGGTGTGTACGCCTCCATGCTCCGTCGGGCCTTCTTCATATTGTTCCGTTGGTGCTCTGGGCGAGATCCTGGCTTTGCTTCTACGAGCTGACTAAGGCTTATTCTGGGAGACTTTGCCAGACGACGGTTTTGTTGGCGGGTGGTGGAGGGGGGCGTGAAAACATTTGGCCTGTTTGGTTCGCCGTGATTGACAATCAAGCTCGATTCGGGGGTCGGCAGTCCATAAGCCATTTGTGTGCCTCTAGCGTATGAGAACTGGCTCAGGGATAAGCGGCTCGCAGGCGTAGCCCCCGTCTGTTGAGTATTTTGGCTGGCAGGGCTTGCAGGAACCTCAATCCCATCGCTTCCCGTCGATTCGTCACATGCTTCCGTGGACTGGGTGTCCTCGAACACTTTTATCGTCGATCTCGATGTTTTGTTGGTCATTTGAAGACCGCAGCTGTCCATGTCAGGCAAAGTCAGCATTGCCTCCTCAATGGAGTCATCTGACATATACATGTTGTCGGTGCAAGACTTTGATTTCTGCGTGAGCGGAGAAGCAGGAGCAACGGTCGCAGTTGAAGGAAAATATTTGCTCCGCTCTAAGCATTTCGTTGGCGGACTGGCAGGTTCGGTCTGGTCGCAAACAAGCCTGGCTTTCTTTTGAGGTCTAGCCGAAGATGCCGTGGCCCCAGACAATGGCGACGAAGACATGGGCCGAGAGTTTGGAGGTAGCATGATTGACGGTGAGCGCCGAATTGCGCTGGACGAAGACTGGGGAGGCGAGGCTGTGAGCTGCAAAAGGCTAGATAGCGGCTCCGTCTGACGCCGTCTTAGCCGCAGATTTTCTCCGACGGGGGCCATGGGCCGTGAAGAGCCTGTCTGAGGAAGAGATGCTCGGCCGCCCTCGACATACGGTCGTGGTAGGGGAAACACACGAGGCGCCAGGCCATTTCGAGTCAAGGCGGCCACCCGTTGTTTGTCGACAGAGAAGCAGTTTGGGTCCATCGCACCAAGGGGGATTCGCTGCGCCGATTCGCGCCTCTCGGCAAAATACTCGTTGATCGGCTTGCCAAAGGACTCTGGGTTTCCTGTGCGAGAGAATGCGGGTGTAAAGGGAGACGCGCTTGGGTCGGAAGCACTGTTTGCCCGCCGTTTCTTGCCTGGGGACAAGGGCAGGACAATAGGCTCTTTGGTCATAGGATTCAAATCACCCAGAGCAACGCCCCGAGCAATATCGCGGTCGATCTTATGACCAATAAAGCGCATCTCCTCAATGTCGAGCCCGTTTGTCGGTTGTGACAGCGGTATAAGCTCCTGCTTGACTGGACAAAAGACTCGTTGATGTAGAAACGTTAACTCGGCCTGCCGGAAGGCTGCCATGTAGTTTTCGGACACCTTGAATTTCCCCTCAAACTGAAGCATACGGACGACCTTTTCAATGGTCTTGTGTTTCCGTATCATGCGGTACGCTGTCTTGAGGCCGATGTTGCCGACGCCCTCGAGATAGTCACATCCACTGAGGATTGCCATGTGCCGAAAGTTTTCGTCAGAAAAGTCTGTCAGGGAGATCTCTCTGCAAGCGCAGAATTCCCGGCGGTTGATTTCGATGCAGCGACCTTGCATGTCCAGCTTTGTCAAAAGACGTTTGGCACCGAACACGAGCAGATCCGAGTCTTCTGAAATGATGCCGCTGACGAGTCCCTCGCGCTCAAGATAGACCATCTGAGCATCGGCTTCGTACGGCGCCACAATGTATGGCAGCTTGAGTTTCTTGAGCTCCTCGATCAGACTCCTCGCCATTTCTGGGGTAATGTCAATTGCCTTTTGAAACTCGAGGTAGGCCTGCTTTGGGTTGCCAGCCTTCAGGAGCTCCTGGCCGGCCAAGCGACTCTCTTCCCGGCGTTTTGCGCGCGATGCCTCAGTCGAAGCTTTGCTGGGGAGAAAGTCGCCGTCGAAGACGAGATACGGCGTGATGCCAAAGTGCTGAACCATGCGCACACGATGGAGGACACTGTCAATGTACTTTCTCGTTGGCCGGCCCTGGGCTAGTTCCATGGCACAGCTGATAGCACCGCGATGCAGCCAGCCGTAGGCATCGACGGCAAAGGTCTCGCCGGCATACTTCTTCAGCTCAATCGGCCGCTGAATGGACTTGAGGAGTGGAAGGAGACCTTGAACAGCATAAGCATGAAACCAGACTCTGGAGAAATAGACAGACAGAAAAGAAGAAAAAAAGAAAAAAAGAAAAAGAAAAAAACATTGAAAGCTTACCGGAGATACCCATACTGAGGACTTGCTGGGAGCAGTGTCCGTCAGCAAAGCGAAGGTGTAGTTTGCGGCAGAGCTCAATCGGCCATCCGTGGGCTCGGCGCTCGTCGAATCTCTACGGCCAGGCAGGGCTGCGGCGTCCGAGCCGTCGAGAAAGACGGCAGACTGCACTGGAAGTCGAGAAAGGCCGACGTCTGCTATTGAGAAGGAGGATGCTGGACGGCCGTGGAATGTGTCGCTAACAAATTCTGAAAGAGTCAAATGAGAGAAGCGGTAACAAATACAGGCTGGTCGACTCGCGTCTGTCTTCGCGTGGATGTGCTGACGGAGGGCAGAAGAATGAAGGACAAGAAATTGTGGACGTGGAAAGGTCAGTACAAGAAGCAGACACAAGATGGGTGGGCTAGTTGTCGGAGAAGAAGGTGAGGAAGGAGAGAGGGCCGGTCCTTCCTTCCAGACGTAGACGCGACGAGGAAGGTGCTGCTCCGCGTCGAAGTGGAGGCAGCAGATGCCGTTCTTGGAAAGGGTCCAGGCCAAGGAAGGCGCGTCCCAGCGCGTTTAGAGCTTGGCTCCCGCGTACCAATCCAGACTAGTGGAGAACGGCACGGCATTTCCAGGGCAACTGGGACGGGTCGCCCCTCCCCCACTACGAACAAAAAATCCAGGTGGTTTACTGAAGAGAAAAGGACGCTAAGAAAAAAAAGTTCACAGCCTTGCGTTTCGATATTCTTCACCGCTCACCGCGGACAAGTCCAGTTTCGCGAGCACAACCGCCACCACCACAACCACCGCCACGATGCAGAGGTCACTCGATAAAACACGGAAGCAGATTGTGAAGAAGAAGGGGCCGATGGGCACGGTCCACGAAGGATCGCGGGACTCACGACGGTTGCGCAAAGCTCTCGCTCGCGATGGCCGCCTGGGAAAACTTGCCTCGAACCGGAAGAAGCAGGAGCAGCCGCTTGGTACGCAGGACCGGCTTCGATTTGCAGTCAAGGCTGTATCTGAAAAATACCGGCTAACACGTTGCAGTCGACCGTGCCAGCTTCTTTCAAGACTCGATCCGCGAGACGGGCATCGAGGTTTTCGACCCGGAGCAGTTTTTGGCTGCAGTGTCTAGGTAAGTTTGGGTCTGCAGCTGGCTGAAATTACTTTTTTTTCTGGAGCAATTATTGACAACGGGAAGCTTCGTGCACCAACACGACGAGGAGATGGAGGAGCTGAAGCGGACGCGTCGTGCAGGCCGGCCAGCCAGCACGCGAGAGGACGTGCTCAAGGTCAAGATTTCTGCCCTCGAAAAGGAGTTCAAGAACGGATTTTGTGGGTTTTTCCCGGCCACCCCGTTCCACAACTCAGGCCGCTTGACAAAACGGCTAACTCCCAAAAGTGGTTCCCGATCTCGCCCTCAAGGAAACTGTCTCCGCGCTGGAGCGGTGGGACGGCTCGTGGTTGCAGCTCAACAGTCTCACTTGGGTGCGCATCACTGAAGCAGGTGCTTCGCGGCCGGCCACGTTTCCCCCGAACAGGGAGTAGACGGCCGACGGCCAGCTCATCGCCTGCCTGGGCAGCGCCAGACGCCTCGGTCTGAGCCGCCGAGGCGAACTGGACCCCGGCAGAGCTCAGGAACAGGGGCACAAAGCACAATCCAATCCCCAAAGACCAAGCAGGCCCAGAGATGGGATTCTCTCGCCATTTCGCCTGCTGTTCGTCAGTCGGGTCCAGTGTGCAGCACCTACAGGCCGGGCGAGAAAGTCTCCGGATGCGACTGCAGTTTCAACGCCTGCAATCAATGGCTTTCCGCGTCGTCTGTCAGTTTATGCGGTGTTGGTCACGGCTGTTGGGGTGTCCGAGGGCCCGACTGCGTTTGGTGTTCCTCTGTCGCCTTGGAACCAACCCCTCGAAACGACGGGGAGACGGAACTATTGGGGCCGGGAACTCCGCAACTCGATTCTCCCCCCAGGTTTGGGGTAACAGATAGCGTGCAGGCCACGGGCTTCGGGACAGGCTTCTATCTTTTAACGGAAAAGCGTTGGACAAGTGGCAAACAGAGCCCTTGCTTCAGCACTACACGGCTGCTCGCATCTCCGCCGTGTGGCCCCCCTGCCTCCCTGTCTCCGGATCCTGCCAGTTCTTCTCGGCAAGCTGCAGCTGTGGCGCCGGCGTCTTGCATTGGTAGAATTTTTTGGTTATTGTGGCTTACCATGGTCGTGTCTACTCTGTACTTTCCTTGCATTTGTCAATGGCTGCCGCCAAGTTGGGAATATCCGCAACGATATCTGCAGCTGCCAACACATATGGCAACACAAATATGCAGCTGCAGCTGTGAATTTCCGAATAATAACGCCAAACTTTACAGGCCTTGACAACAATTACGCGCATTTTCTAGTATAGCCTTTGTTTCGATACACCAAAGTGCTATAGACGCTGGCGTTATCCGTCACTGGGCTTGCTCTGTCTCAGTTTCTGCAATGTCTCGCCTCAGAGCGAGGTCCTTTCTGTAGTGGTACGTAGTTTTTGTTTCCGTAGTCCCGGGATTTGGCTCTGTATAAGACCAGCCATCCTTTCTTGTGCAACCTCCTCTCCTGTCCCCGGACGAGGCTTTGTCTCGGTGTACACAAACAGCACTGGCGAGCAAATACCGCATGCGTCTATCCAAAGTTGAAACACAGCACTCTATCCATGACGGCACGTAATCAGTGAAAAAGAAATAAGAAAAAGCACGACAGACTCGTCGCCTATGCTTGCAAGTATGCTATTATAGCAGCATTAGCCGTTGTCCTGCACTCTGTGTCTCTGATACTTTGTTGCCTTTGATTATCTACTTGAAACATGCAGACCTGACTCCTACACAGGGTTTTTCTGTGGTCCAAGTCGCCCTGAGAAGCTTTCTTTTTTATATCATTTTCAACATTTCCGTTTTCGTCAATATAAACCAGCACTAGACTACCGTCTGCCCTACTCGTTTGGACTGTACCTCCTGTATTATACTGCGGTTTCCATGTGCAAGGTAAGTAGGCAGGTCTTCTCACCCTCCTCAGCTCCCGACTTGGCCAGACTGTTGCAGCCCTGGCATACGAATTATTCCAGTCACTGCAAGGAGGCGAGCGCAAGTCGGTCTATTTCCTGGGTTGTCTTTTCTTTGGGAATTATAGCAGACCTCTGAAAGTGAAATACGCTCTACTAAAGGACTCGTCTGTTGGGGAACAATGCAGTGGCTGGCATTTCTCACCTTCTCGAGGCAGAAATCACTGGAGCCAAGCTCCTCATTGCATACCTATTTAACTTCCGTTCTGATATTACTATTCGGCCACTCTTTCTTTTTATAATGACATATGCTCTCTAAAATGGCCAAGCGTCCATTCTTCTCGTATCCACGTACATATAAAGCCAGTCTTTTCAATCTAGTAGGCCGCAGCATTATAAGACTGAGTTTGAAGAGGAAGCCAATCTAGGCTATAAACGAGAGAGCATGTTAGTTTCAACGATTGATAAGGACGTCGAAAACTATTGCAAGCAAATGATCTCTTGCCCAGGCTTGCCTGCAAGTACATATGACAAGTGGTTCATCGTGACCCTGTCTCCCCACATGTCCAGACCTGGAAGTCTCGAAGGATTGCCTGCTTCTTGCAGCACCGAGCAGATGTCTTTTTTACAGCGACCCCTGATAACGCAACCTTCGGCTGCCACGCATCCTTCCCGCGAGACTCCCCCCCATAAGTAGAGCCATTTCTCTACAATTTTGATGCCCATTCCCGTCAACTGTGAGCCCAAAGCTAGATTGATCGACTCAATGACAAAGACTCATCGCCTTCTACGTCCAAGCACTCTGCTGTTAGGCGTCTTCCAATACTATCTCCAAGGTACAGCAGATCCATATCGAGAATATCGGGAAGCATGGGAGAGACCATACTAAAGCCGACAGACACAATGTGCCTCTACATCTCTCACATTCGCGTCTGCTGCCTTTGTGGCCACGAAGACACTGTTCTCATATCCGAAAATCTCTGCCCCGTTGCCCGTCACAGTGGTGTCTTTGGTAGCTGTGGAACAGGGCCTGGAATGCAGCGAAGCCCGAGGCGATATCAATGCTGGGGATGCAAAGAAGCGTCTGACCTTCGGCTGGCCCGGCAAGCAGCGACACACTGGCAAATTCGTCTCAAGTGAGGCATACCCGGCGCCGAGAGAAGGCTCCCTCGAAGAGCGAATAAACGAGGTGCACTGAAAAAAGGCAGGTACGAGGTAGACCAAAAAAAAACAAAGAGACTCTGGAGCGAAACTGGAGCGAGAGACACAATTATACGAGGCACTGTGGCTTGGGACGGGATATCAACGGGCGTCAAGGCAAACACACATGGATGACAGCAGGCATACTCGTATTGCTACGAGGGACAGGCGGGCCTATCCTACTTTACTCGTACGAATATATGTTTTTTTTAAAGTATGTACTCGCAGGTGTGCCTAGCGACGTCCACGCTGTATATCCTCTTGCTTCTTACGATACGTGTTTTTAATGGGCTGATGATCATGGCTTGGGAAAGCGATGACATGTGGTTCTCGGCACAGGTGGTGCAGTTCTTAGACGGTGCCATAACGGTATATATATTACCAATGTCTATGTATTTTTACTAAATCCACATATACGTCACGTGGCATCACAGTTAATGCGCAGAGCCTTCTAGTGGACAGTTATAGTGGGGCGGCGCCCCATTGTAGCTACGATATACTCGGTAGAAAATTTGGTAGCTCTGAAGATTTCAAGAACTCTCGATCGTCCCAAAGCATCGCCAATATAAGTCGTACTTTGCAGCATCTGATACCCGTTCTCTGCTCTCGCCTTGCGCTCGCCTTTCCGCCGACACATATAAGCACACACGCTACCGACACAATGATGTCCCTTCGCACCCTGTCCCGCACGGCGCCCCGCGCTGCTGCCCGGCTTGCCAGCGCCTCCAGCACCGTTCGTTCGTCTCTTCTCACATCCGCCGCCGCTCGGCCTTCGGCCCTTCTGGCCTCTGGCGGCCTGCGGTCTGCGTCTCTGGCGCGCACTGGCGTGTCCGCTTTCTCTTCGGCTGCTGCCCGCCAGTCGCCAGCTAACAATGAGGTCGACGAGGAGCTGTCGTCCAAGCTGGCCAGCGAGATCGCATTCGAGACGGAGATTCGTGAAAACGAGCCCGAGGCCACCAGTGTCCGGGACTTCCTCGAGAGTGGCCTGTTTGAGATTGAGGACGTGCCGGGCCGCGAGGAGGTTGTGCTGCGCCGGACCTACGGCACCGAGAAGTACGCTTGGGACAGAGGGAAGAGAGAATAAATTATGCAAAGGACCACCGCTCGCTAACCGGTCTTTTTTTTTTTCCCTCTAGGATCTCTGTGACCTTTTCAGTCGCTGACCTGGCCAACTATGACCCTGAGGTCTACGACGAGGATGCCGCCCTGGCTGACGAGGACCCCGAGGGCGGCAACGGCGCCCGCAAGGGCGACGAGGCTGGTGCCGAAGGCGAGGAGGATCTAGGCGACGACTCCGCGTCCGTCCCGTGCCGCCTGTCGATTGTGATTGAGAAGCCCGGAAAGGGCGCTCTGAGCGTGGAGGCGACCGCACAAGACGGTGGCCTGGTCGTGGACAACCTTTACTATTACAAGGACGCCGCTCATGCCCACGAGCCGACGGCCGATGCTGCCCATGAGGCGCAGCGGGTATACCCCGGCCCTGCCTTTGGCAGCCTGGACGAGGACCTCCAGGTGCTTCTGGACCGGTATCTGGAGGAGCGCGGCATCACGCAGGCTCTTGCCGTGTTTGTGCCTGAATACCTTGATGCCAAGGAGCAGCGCGAGTACCTGGGCTTCCTCAACAACCTGAAGGCGTTTGTTGACGCGTAAGTTAAAGGGAGATGGGGGCGGCATTGGTACACAACGGAACAAACAAATCCGAAAAAACGGGTATGGCAGTTAGGAGCGGGTTGATATGACGGCGCATGTATTTATGATCTTCACTCTGACTTAAAAATTTCTCTCTCAAAAAAATCGAATCAATGTATATCCTATAGTTTGGACAAAACCTGCAGTCTGTTATTTTTTTTATTTAGGTGCTACACACGACTTCTGCTACGACTACTGTACCTACTCGTGGCGTATAGTTTTGTTTCTGCCCATATATAAGGTATAGTATGTGATGGTCGGATGATAGGAAGATGAACGAAGAGCACCGGATCGCCAAGCACAGCTCTAGCCTTCATTGTACCGCATCTGGATGTGAGATGCAATCTGAGGTGCTGAAGAAGAGTCTCATTCAAAAGCTGAGAGATTGCCAGGCGTGACATGTAAAAGTAAATCAAAACAGCAACTATATGAGGAACAAACAACAATAACGCCGCTTAGATAATGAACCGAAGGGATCTCCGACCGCCTTGCAAGTCAGGCCCCAGCACCTTGCCTTTACATGAAAACCATGCATCTTTCACATCTAATGGTTGGATAATAAAAATGGGACCAGATCAAAGACACGCAGGCGGCTCTACTCTGGTAACAAACAAAGGAAGTCGTGGGTCGCGTCGTACTTGAAAATCAAGCAGCCTCTTCTGTTACATCGTCAGGGACGGTTTCTGCCACCCCGTTCGCTTTTGGTTTATCGTCCAAAATACCGGCCATGCTCCATTCGCCCCTCTGTGCCCGCTCGAGGACCTGGCGGCCCTTTTCAGACAAGTCGGGCTTGCCACCATTGCCAGTGACGTGCGTAAAGAACACAGGGGTCCAGGTTGCGCCGGTCCGCTCCCGTTCGCGGGCCTTCTCGCGCTGGCTCTCCTCAAGGTCCTGCTTGATGGCCGTCGCCTTGGAGAACTGCTTGGCATGGATGGCTTTAGTGACCTCGCCCCACAGCTGCAGGGACTCGTTCTTGAGCTGCTCCGTCTCTGGCGGTACAATCTTGGGCGCAACGGTAAGGGGGGCAATGTCGATGATGGTCGTCTGGGCATCGACGGGGTGTGCGTTCTAAAACATGTCAGATTAAGATACGACGTAGCGTGGCCACGCATTATGGACAAGGGAAACGGGATACAGAGTGTGGAGGAGCACATACAAATGGTTTTGGCCCCATTGTGAAGCTGACCTTCTCCTTCCACGGACCGCTTAGCCGCACAAGGACATCCTCGTCTGGCACATCGCGAATACGCATCTTGTTGTCGTTTTCAGGGTCGTAGCGGAAGATCACGCCGTCGACTTTGTTGGTCGACCGGCTCAGCCAGCCCTCGTCGTAGTACTGAAGAATGGCCTTGAGCTTGGTCTCGGGGCAGGTGATGTAGGCCATGTCGCCAACGCTGACGCTGAGGGCGCCACGCAACAAACCGCCCAGGTGAGCTGCCGGGTGGGTGAGCTGGTACGTCTCGTTGTTGCGATTCTCGAGGGTGATGAAAATGCCGAGGTTGTGCTCGCCAGGCATGACTTTGATGCTGGTGCCTGTGAATTTGGCGGTGATCTGGTCGAAGCCGCGCGCGTGCAGGCCGCGCTCGGGGCAGCTGATGTAGAAAGCACTGACGGGCGGGTGGTGAGACGTCTGCTCAGTGAGGTAGGAGACCCGGACAACAGGGTTCTTGGGGTTTGTGCCCGTCTGGGGGACCGATAGATTGGGGGCGGATACGCTGCCGCCGTTGCTCTTGATGCTGCCGCGAGACATGTTTGACTTTACGCTCGACGCGGAGCTTGACGCGGTGCCGTTTGTCTTTGCACCGTCGCCGCCGGGGCCGCCGGGGAGTTCATGGTGCACGATGCGTGGGGCGTTGTCTTCAGCATCCCAGTTGCAACGGAAGAACTCGCCAAGACAAGAGTTGTAAGGCTTGCAAGGACGGCCCTTGGCATACTTGAGGTCCTTGGTGAACCAGAAGCGCAGGACCTCGAGCATGCGATCCAACGGATCATCAGAGGTGCCGATGGCAATAAACGAGTTGGGCGCGTCGAGGTAATTCCAGTACTCGAGGTTCGGGGTGGGTTCGAGCAGCTGGGACGGCAGCGAGAAGCGGACAGAGGCGAGATCCGACACGCCGATGAACCTGCAAGCACGGTCAGAACAAATCCTGCCCCCAAGACGCGCGACACGGCCGTCCAAGATGTTGGGGTCCGCTACTTTTTCAAGATGGACAGAAACGTCCGTAGCTTGGAGCCATCGCTGTGGTCCTCGCTGTGTTCGGCAGCCACCTCAGCCATGTTGGCGGGAGAGCAGGAGGGACCTGAGGGTGGACGGAAGAGGAACGAAGGCGAGGACGCAAAAGGTAACGCGGCGAAACTGCAGACGTTGTCGCAGCTGTCGCCGAGGCGAGTTCTGGTTTGTGGCAGGAGAAGATGTTGGAGCGGTGTCGCTGAAGAGGGGCCAGATAAGTCGAGAAATAACCGCCCAGGCGGTTGGGTGCGCCAAAAAACAGGGAAAGAGCACTCCAAGCACAGCGCTTGGAGGGGAACGGAAAAGAAAAAGAAAAAGAGAAGCGCCAGGCGCAAACCGGGATGGAAGAGGCGGAAGGAAGACGACAAATATTTACGGAAGCAAAACTCGAGAGGAAAGAGGCGCGGCAGTCGTTGCCAGTTTCGAAAGCCCGGCGGTCTGTCCCTCGCTGTAGTCCGAATGCAGCATGCACGCGAGAATCGCTAAACAGCAGATAGGGAGCCGGGTGGCAAGGGAGCAGGAAAGACCCAGTAGCTCGACCCCTCTCTTTCCAGACGACTGACTGATAAGCTGATAAGAAGCAACGCAGGGCAGGCGCGACCGGTGATGTCCAGCAGAACGACGATGGAAAAAGGTTGGAGATATGGAAAACGAGGACGGCAAAAAACCTATGACAACGGCCGTGCAAGAAACGGGCGCCCTTGGCAATTTGTATGGACAGGAGAAACAGCGTCCATGGCAGCCCGGTTTTGGAATCTTCGGTACTTCCCCTTGCGATGCTGGATCTGTATAATTACCCCATAATCATTCTTAAAGGTCATCTATCCCCTTTTGGTCCGCCCTGTTGTAGCGCTGGGATCCTCGAATCTTACTACTATGTACTACGTCGCAAAGCCTTGCCGTCTCGCAAGCCAATCATTTCGCCACGGGCATCGGCGTGCAGACTCTAGTAGTTGAGCGAGGAGCGGCGGCGACAGCACACGGGCACGTTGTCTGAAGAGACTGTGCACGCGGGCATACCTATGACAAAGTCTTTGTTGCAAGCGGAAGCTTTTTCTGAGGTGTGTGAGTCTTGTATCGTTTGCCATTTTGCTGGACTCGGATTGGCTCTCGTACAGCGGTGCATCGGCCATTTGTCCGTATTTACTGTCATTAGCGAGTCTCTTTACTCCAAATGCTATTTTTCATCTAGTTTTATTTTCCGCTGCAGAAGGTGGCTTCCCTTGTGAACCCAGCATGCAGTGGCAATCTTCCTGGCATGATATTTGTAGGTTGGCAATGCATCTCGAGTAGCCTTGCCAGGCGACCTCGTGGCCGTGGGCTCAACGGTGTTTTGACAACTCGTCTTTGTTTATCAAGTCAAACGGCAATTTACCGAAAGGTGTACTTTTTCGTAAACGCCGCTTTCTTGTCGCTTTGGGCTGTCACATAATGTGTTACAAAAGCACAATACGGCCTTTCTTATCAGATAAATTAACATGCGCAGCAGCGACTTGGACTTTTACCAGCCAGTTTGCAAGTGAAGTCGCTTGAAAACCAACCGTCGGCGAGAGAAAATCCTTGCTAAAAAACAACGTTGCTAAAATAGAAAAAAAAATTGATGAGTCTCATAAGTTGTATTGTACGGTATATGTAAACAAGCTAGGACATTTGGACCCGAGATACTTTGCGAGCTTGCAGCGATGAATACTGAATCTCGGATGCGAACACTGATATCCAATGAGGAGCAAGTGGGAAGTAAACAACACTCTAATATAACGATGATTTACAATGGTGCTTGTGGGCTTTGGGTCAGAGCCCTCGTCTTCCCGGCCATAGCCCTGATTTCAAGGTTTCTAGATTCTTTCAATATTACAATAAGATAGACAGGGTCATGAAATACAGCAAAATCCATTTGTATATAAAGACGCATAATCGAATATCAATACTGGCTTTTCACCAGGCAAGCTCTCGGTTGCAAAATTACTCCGCATGATGTAATTTTTAGGCATATTTGCAAAAACTCGTCGAAAACAGAATAGATCCACATTAGATGGATCCCAAGATTTCAGGGACAGGAGGGGGGCGCAGATGAATATAAAATCCTTTGACGAGGTCACGGTGAGTGGTGGAGAGCATGTGCTTATCATCACTTCCCCATGAACATCATAGCATGGCGGTGTGCAGGCTCAAGAAATAAAAAAACTCGAAGTGAGAATGCGGCGTAGGAGTCATTGTCTTGGGCCAAAGAGTGTAGCATTTGCGCTTGAAATAGACCGTCGACGTTCAGCCCTCATAGACATGATATGACATAACTTGCCTCCGCTGAATTCCCGCCAAACCATTGACTCGTTGTGTGAAGTTAAGTTCAATCTACTTGACTGGAATAAGTTGCGGCTGCATGTACATATACGAGATTATCGATCATGCAGTTTCATGCGATTACGCCTCGTATGGCTTGGCTTCTGTCGAGGCCGGCTCTGGGGCTGGAACAGAGCGCGGCCCTGCAGAGTCATATTTTCTGGAGGCATCTGGGACTTTCAAAGAGGCAGTTCTACATCTTCGACGGGCTGTAGTGTTGGCTCTGAAAAATGTAGTCTTCTGGATTTCCACAGGACTCGTGTGTAGTCTTGTAGCTATGGCTCTATCACCTACCACACAGCATGGGCGACGGAGACAGTACATTCGTTCTCTTATGGGCATTAAGTGGTTTGGTTGCCCTGCAATACTGGTATCATCCATGGAATACAAGAAGACGGTCAACAGTAGAAAGAAGCGCGACTTAGACGAGATTGGCTATCATCTGATATATATATATATATCTTCTTATCTTTTTAATAATAGCGGCGAGTCCGAGAAGAAGTTCGTGTTGTGAACCAAAAGCGGGAAAACAAGACGATGACAAAAACAGGATGTTCACATCTTACTCGTATTGTTACAACTACTACGGTGCAGCTACTCGCACGGTAATTGAAGCAGAATATGTAAAATGTGCAGAAATGGTAAGAGGCGGAACACACGAAAATAGACGAAGTTGTCAAAACAACACAGTGATGGTTTGGCTTAGATCCGTTAACGAGGATCGCCTGTGATCATGGCAAGGCAGTCTGTGATGACTTGATACGCGGCGCCGTTGCATCGGTGCGGTGGGTTTAAAGTAAAAATAGAACAGGGTCCTGTCGGCGAGAAATGAGTTTGTAAGTTACTCGGCCTGGTATTCACGATTGGGAGATAAGCACTTTCGCAGTGTCACCCTTTTTCCCGCCATGTTTTGTGGATTTTCTGCATCATACTGCACATACTCGTACATATATGGCTCCAACAGAAACGGCAGGGAGTAGCAGATACGAGCCAGATGCGTTGATGTAATTATATGTACGTCGTACTCTTACATTTCATTCTCACTTGGCCCGGTCGCAAGAAGGACATGGCAACGCATGCTCGGTATTATTCGTGAGAATTGTGAACTATCCTCCCTGTATTTGCACGGATGAAGTAACAATGCGCCGAAGAACAGCAACGCCCAATATACTCATACGCGTATGTACTCGTACAGATTGTTGATATCTTTGCCATTGTTGACTTTGCTATATTTAGGCCAATACGACATTTAAAGTGCATTTTAAATGACGTCATCTATTTACTCGCATCATCACGACACCAAATCCGAGCAATCTGATACGAAGAAAAATACAGTGGCTTTGTATTACCCGAAACTTGTCCCATCAACAAGCGAGCTCCTTATAGTTTTTTCCATTCCTCTCCCTCCTCTTGTGTACACGTAGGTACCCCGGATGGAGGCTGTGCCTTTTGCCACATTCCCGTTTTAATTGCAGACGTTTCAGCAATATGAGGTGGAGACTTTGCACAAATCTCAAATGTTTTTCTCCCCATGTCAAGAACGGCCTGCAAGGCAAAAAGTACCCGCAAGAATGTTTCAGCGGAGCAAGGTTTGAGAGCTGGTACGGCTAACTGCATGCGTACTTGTACATGCTAAATCATATCAACCGTACTCGTACAGGACGAGCACGTATGTGTAGTTTGGCATCCTGACGCACGACGCGGCAACGGCGTTCAAATGTGACACCCAGCAACGCACAAGCACGTCTGTCTGTTGAAGGCTACGACGCACATGGCACAACACGAAGATGCGAATTGGCTCATGACATCATCGTGGAGAAAAAGGGATCCTCAACCGCGGCGTGTTGCAGCATGCGACACACCACACTGCTCTCAACTCAAGAGTGCAAGGAGGACGCTACTCACGAGTACGTATCTTCGCTACGACAGGGACGGGAGGATTTTACGTATGCGCCTTGCGCCGCGCAGCAGTTCGAGTTTGTTCCCCTTTTTTGGGTGCAGTGTGCGAGACGCACGGTATGACGTCATACCAGGAGCACGTAGCGCTAGGTGGCCCGCTGGCCAAAACAGTAGCGTGCAGAACGGGCACGCCACCCCACTTTTCATATTGGCACCCCCCGCCGCTCGTGCTGTTTGCCGCAGGCAATTGCGTCTTCAATTGTGGAGCGGACCAGCACACTGCCCTTTTTGTCTGCATTCCAGCCGCTGCGCCATGTTCGACTCTGGTACAAACCGTCATCCGCACAGAAATGCTGACTTGACTTGAGGCTGGAGGACAAACCAAAAAATGTGATTGAATAAATATACTTCTATAACTTATCAAAACTGCGGGTTTTGTATTTTTACGACAAATGTTTTCTTTGGGAAGGAGCTCCGCCGATGGTGATATATGCAGCATTTCTTGACCGCATCCCGCCGTCTCATACACACTTGCATGCATACCGTAGTATTTTTATGATATGGACACTGCAAATACGGCCGTGCGTTCTATTTGCCTCCAGCGCTTTGTTTACAGCTATGTACGTCAAATACACTCCGCATCATCTACCCGGAATCACTCCTGCAGCCATTGATGACACATATATACGAGTACTTCGTACACCTCGCACTCAGCTGCTTTCGAATCGATACTTTTCCTACGAAACACCTCTGTGAACCCTGGGAAAGCTGGAGGTGGAGGCCGGACTTTCGCACGGATGCTTCCCCGAACAGCGCTGCTTTAGAAGCCAAGAATGACGTCGGCGATGGACCCTGGCTTTCTTTGTGTCCCCTCCGGCCCCGTCTCTACGAGCACGAATGTGCGCCACACGCGCCCTCCAGTCTTCCAGTGGCCAGCTGGAACATTTCTGGCGCGGGCTGTTGGCTCAAGGCTGTTGGAAGTAACGTCAGTTCTCTTCCATTTGTTTGTTCCTATCGTTCTTTCGTTTCTTTGCCACCCGGTCACAGCCCTTACCGGCAGAGCCCTCCCGTGCCACGAGATACGTGTACTTGCGCATGTATACTTGGCCAGGGTCCAAGGCGAAGAAATGCAAATGAACGCAAAGGCCATGTCCGACCGAGTGAAACATCCATCTATTACGAGTACGCCACAGGCCGAGTCTGCCCAACCGCCAGCGGTTTGCTTCTTTCCTGCATATTAGCAACTGCCCCGAAAGAGATTCCACAGATTTTTGTCGTGTTATTTTTCTCTTCTCCGTACGAGACGACTACTCGTATCTCGTAGATTAGTTTCTTGAATTGTTGACGTGAGTTTTTTTTTTTTTCAATTTTACAAAAATTCATGGATTTTCCTTCAGTGTTGCCACTGCCTATCAATCTTTCTTTGTACTAGCGCAGCTCTAGCGCTGTTCCGTGTCTCTTTTCTCCTCCTCTCATCTGCCATACCCCTGTCGTAGTGTTTGCTAGCCCGGATCCTGTGACGTCATACAGTGGGAACGGATCAATTCTTTCTTTTGTGTTGCGGGGTGGACGACAGCCGGAGTCTTGATACGACATTCGTACTCGCAAGAACAAAAAAACAAATCGAGATAAATTGTCGCATGCTTTGCCGGATTCGACAACAGCTCAACATCTGCCTCCACTTGAAGCTGATGAACGGGATCGAGGAAAAGAAAAAGAGTCGAGTGGCGTTACAAGCCCCACGCTACTCACGGCAACATGGCTTTCCGTTTGAGAGTATCTGAAGGCCTCTCATACATACGATGTACTCGTAGATACGGAGGGGGCATTCCTGTCCGTGGACAGACCTGGTGGCATCAGTACCCGTAACGCGGCTAGGTCTCAGCCCTCCATATATCTCATATCTTCCCTTATTGCCCAACCGTCCAACCACTTATATGTTTTTATATTCATTAACCCAGCAGCATCGACAGGCCGAGCTGATTACTGCTTTCGTCATTGTTAGTTAAGGCAGTACTTTTGCTCTTTTTTGCCCTATGCCAAAACGTGGCTGCTTGCCGGTCTCTGATGTGTCGGAATCGCTCCCGGCAGCCAACGTACCTGACACTGACGACTCGTGTTAGCCACGGCTCGGTCAGGCGTCCGTGTCATCTGAAAGAACAGACCTGCATATGCTTACGAGTATAAACTTACACCAAGAACGGCGCGCTACGGACTAAAAACTCCTGGAAAGATGTACAACGTACGAGGTACGAGGGAACTCGTCGCAGCAAGCCGTGCGTACAGACCGTCTGTTTCAGCACCCCGGCTGGGCTCAAAACGGGCCCTTGTCGGCTCTAAATGTGCTTTGGGTGTTTGTTTTGCGGAGCATTTACGTACGGGCTCGCGAACAGCGTCGAGGGGATGCATCTATGCCTCGATGCAGTGCTGTTCCCAGCGCCAGCAGAGCTCTGGTGGCTCTTGCATGCTGCCGCTGATACGCCGCACGACTACTCGTGCCGATCTTCTGGGCCTGCGTGTTTGTGGAGGGGAGGGGCGCTGCCGCTCCACCGAGATCTCTTTGTGTGCTCTGTCTGGGTCTTCTTGCGGAGACTTGCAGGCGCGCCGTCGGCAAAAGAACTGTGCTCTCAAAGCATCGATACGAGTACTCGTACGAGTGCGAGGATGAGGCGTAGGAGGATGCGTGACCCCTATGACGACTGCATGCAACCATTCCTACGCTATGCATCTCGGACGAGCTCTCAGGAGCTTCGGGCGGCCCCCCAATATCCCACAACATATGAGTATATGTAAGTTCGTACTGGCTTGCGGTGCCCTAGCACAGTGTCCGCTCCAGCTGCGGCGCTCGTCTGAGGTGCTGAAGATCATTCCATGCCAATCGATTGCCCATCAAGCCCCAAATCGAACTGTCAGTATCAAAGTGAACACAAACAGAAGAAAGGCAGTATTGCAGGGGCAAGGATTGGCATGCAGTCGTGGGGGGCTCCATTGCAGTCTCTCCCGGGCTGCCAATGCTTCTTTTTTTTTTTTTTTCTCTCGATTGTCCTGTTCAATGATCTCCTGTGGTACACCCCTTGTGGTCCTCTGCCTCTCACCGTTTGGCGGCCCTGCTCGTCGCCACTTTTCATCACTTCACGCGCGAGTATGAGTATGTATTGCAGCTCCCTTGCGCCCACCGTCAGTCTTCTCCACCAAGCGACTTGCAATGTGGCTGTACGGCGGTATCACACTTACTCGTATGACTGCGGAATACATATACGTCAGATTGGGCTTGGCTTTTGCTGCGTGCAAATCAAGGGTCCTCTGACGTTTACTGCCGCATTGTGGCCTTCTTTGATCTACGTCGTACGCATTATTTCTAGCTTGTCGCAGTAGGCCTATGAACCGGATGAAGAAGCGGAATGTGTATTCTGACGTGCATTTCGGCCTATGGGGTACTTTACTGACACCTTTCCGGCACTACACCGCAAGCAGCGCGGATCAACGTCAAAAGCAGTGCTGATGTGGCGAACTATTGTATACACGAGCGGCTGCTTGCTCTGAACGCGACAGGCCATCGGGCACATCGATACGACCATTGGGCATGGTGGGTGCCCGGTTTTGAGGCTTGATAAGAGCAATGAGAAGATGCGGAGGGGAGCACAGCCGCAGAGCGGCAGATAGCACCTGCCATGCTGGCATCAATTGTCATCGTCTTGCCAGTCGCGCCTGCCTCTTTGGACGGAAGATCCCCACGACGTCGTCTGTCGGGGAAGGAAGCAATGACGAAATGACGACAGCGCCTCCCTTCTTGCCCTCTCTGCAGCCGCCAACGAGAAGTGCACCGGTCGTGGCGGTCCCTTTCAGGGCGCTAGGTATTATTATTCTAACCTGCGCCGTTGTAAGTGCACCCCCCGGAGCACACCACCGACACCGTCCGCCCCGTTACACCCACGCCCCAGACCCACCATTTCTGGCTCCTGCCCCGTCAGTCGTCATGTTTTTCGGTCTTGGGAAAGGAGAAATAATAATACGTTGAAAGTAAAAAGAATGGGTAATACTCGGGCCAAATAAGAAAGAGCCCGCGGTCAAGAAGGAAAGACGGGTTAACCGCATGTTGAAGACTGCAGATGCCAAAATAAAGAATGCCACTCTCGAGACTGAGTTCCTCCTCGCTACACCTCCCCGAGATCAGTCTCTGCTCGCTTTTATTCCTCTATTTCGCTTTTGCACACCCGGTCCTCGCTTAACATTATTATACTCCTGCCCCGTCCTTCTTTTTTTGAAATCACAACTCTACGGTGTACAACTTTGTATTTCCAGCCCTCGTCTCTGCGCCTTTCCTCCACACACCCAACCGCAAAGTCAAACCCCTACCGACTCGACGACATTGCTGCGATCGCCACACTCACTGCGACTGACCTTGCTTTTTTTATCTGTATATGTGCGATTAGAGCTTCAGATCCCGAGTCTTTCAGCCTTGCCCGGCCACCCGGTTTCCACCGTCACCTGCATCTCTGCCCTTGAGCCGGATCTCGACTCATCCAGTGTCTTGTCTTCCTCGCCTGTGCGCCTAGGGCCGTCACCAGCTTTATTGACTTGCCCCCGGCTCTCGTGTCCTCTACACATCGCTCTCTTGCCTTGCCTGTCCCGTCTCCTCTCGATACACACCCCAACCTACCCGGACTTGGATGATCGGCCTTGTCACTACTGTCCCTTCCTCGCAGTCCCAACGTGTTTCCTTTGATTTGCTCGTTTTCCCATCTTCCGTGCGACGCTCTATCTCGGCCGCGTGGAGAACCTCGTGGCTGCTCCCTGACCACCTCTTCCAATAATATCAAGGTGTTCGACATACATAAACACCTGCAGCTTCTCCGTTTTTTCCTCTCTCCCCTGCCTCTCTCCCTCTCTCTGTTCGCCCGTGTTCTCGTCTTGTCTTTATTATTGCTTCCTTCGGAACTTGGCCGCTTTGTTTTCCACTTCCGTCTTTCGCCCAGCCCTGACCTGTCTCCGTTCGCCTTCTAGCACACCACTCCGCTTTGCAGTTACAAAACAAGGACGCCGCTGCACGACACGGCCTGTTCCTGCTACACTGAGAGACTCGGCTTCCTCCCGACAACATTCGTTCTATGAGCCGCCACGGAGTAGCACACTACGAACACACCGCCAGCAGTGCAATACCTTTCGCCACGCACAGCAGTCGTACAAGACTGTGCCAGCGCGCACAAATAACGACCCAAACAAGACAGCCCTGCCATCTTAGCAGAGTGCACAACAAGCCGCTCCACGATGTTCCGTCAACGGTATGGAGCCTCTTATCTTTTCTTTTCTTGCTCTTCTGCTTTTTGGACATGCCACAACATAGACATTTCGCGAAAAATGCACCCTGCTGACTTTATTATAGAACAAGTTCACAAAAACCGGGAGATGACCTGCTCGCCAACTTCCGGCAACAGTTCCCAGAGGTCTCAGGGTCTCCGACAACCGGCCCAGCTCAACTACCGAACACGACGACAGCAGGCGTTGACAATAGCGAAATCTCGGCCATGGTCCCGAGCCAGGAGAGGTACATTCACTTGAAATACCCGACTTTTGCGTCTTCTAGACACCTTCCACTGACGACAAGTACGTAGAACACAAAGCATCAGCCACCCAGGCTTTCCCGACCAGGACCCGACGCCGCGAGCCTCAGCCAACGAACCATGGCGATTCACACCCTCGCTCCTTGACCCAAGCACATTTTCGTTCTCTGGATTTGGCAGCAGCGGTGCCGGATTCTACCCGGCGCAGACGCCTGGAGCCAACAGCACTCTCTTTCATACTCAAGCGGGCGACCTACACGCACCGGCACTGGGCCTTGGCATGAGCCTCAATGCGCCCTTATCCATGCCGGCAGCTGATGGCACGCTCCATTCCAGCTCAGCATCGACGTCCATGATGGACGTGAACAATGCCGGCTTCCACAACGGCCTGCACCCGCAAGCCTTCCACGCCTACCACCCCTTTGCACAGCCACCACCGCAACAGCCATCCTTTGCGCCTTCTTCCTTTGTTCACCACGAGCCAGCCGCGCTCGCCTTGGATCCGAATGCAACAGCTCTCAACGGTGCTCACCCGGGCGCAGTCACAGTAGCTGTCGCGCCGGCTTACGCGGCGCACCCCGGGCTCGTCGCTTTCCCCCCCGGCCAGCCCCCGCACTCTTTCAACGGAACCAGCGTCGTGGCCAACATGGCCATGCTTGCCGGCCTCCCCCCTACCGCTGAGAAATTTCGGTTCCACACGACGTTGAATGCGCCAACAGCCATGATAAAACATGCTGACGAGATCCCCGTCAGCTACCTCAACAAGGGACAGGCTTACTCTATTTCGATCATCGACACCGAGCCCGAGCTCCCCATTCTCCCCGGGACCCGGTTTCGGACGTACGTGCGCATCTCCTTTGAAGACGAACAACAACGTCAGAAGCCCGGTGTCTGCTGGAGCCTTTGGAAGGAGGGCCGTGGCACAAACGAGGCTCACCAACGCGGCGGCAAACTCCAGGCAGTTGAATATGTCGAGGCCGGCCAGCCACCAGAGGGCGACGAAAAGCGCACCCGGGTTGAGCTTGAGTCGGCTTCGTTTGACGGGTTTTCTGTCGTGTGGACGCCCGGCATCCACGGCACCGTTGAGTGCAACATTGCCGTGCGCTTCAACTTTTTATCGACCGACTTCAGCCATTCCAAGGGCGTCAAGGGCATCCCCGTTCGCCTCTGCACAAAGACCACACGCTACCCAGCTCCTCACCAACAAGAGTCTGCCAGCCCCAAGGACTCCTCGCCCCAAACACCAGAGATTTGCTTCTGCAAGGTCAAGCTCTTCCGTGACCACGGAGCTGAGCGCAAGCTATCCAACGACGTTGCCCATGTCAAGAAGACCATTGAGAAGCTCAAGCAGCAGATCGCGCAGGCAGAGAGCGGAATGAGGGAATTCAAGCGGAAGCGCTCGGGAGGCGCCGCCGTGTCCTCAAAATCCACAACGGACATGCACCGAGTAGGCAAGGTTGCAAAACACAAAAGAACATGGTCCATGTCGTCCGCCAGCTCCAATAGCAACGGGGACAACGGTACGGAAGACGGTAGCGGCGGAAACTCGAGCAGCGGCACTCCTCTCCGCGGAGCAGCAGTGAATGGGGTTCGCCCGGCAGTCGAGGAAGATCTGCACTGCAAGCTGCAGACTTTGCAAGACATGTTCACAAGCACCCGCCCCGTGAGCGTCCTGTACCTGCGCGGCGACGAGCTGGACGATCCCGATCTGCACCCCGTCTCTCTCCCCGGCGAAAACGGTGCCTTGGCCAAGGTCGAGTCGCGGGACAATCTCATGTCGTGGCGCGACCAAAGCGGTCGCAGCTCGGTCACAGGCTCGTCCATGGTGTCGCCGTCGCCCAGCTCCCTATCTTTGCACTCCCAAGTATCGTATGGTGCGAACGGGATGAACGGGGCCAGTGGCGCTTCGAACAGCTGGTCCGATTACCACGGAGACAACCTGGACCCGCATAGCTCACGGCAGAACTCAAACCAGCCCACCCGCATCCAGAAAACTGCCGACGCTGGGAACTTGAGCGGCTGGATTGAGGCTTTGGACGTTGATTCGTCTTATCGGCCAGCACAGTCTGAGCGCCCCAAGCCGGTTGCTTGTGTTTACGTCTTAAAACGCAACATCCCCAGCTCGACTACTGCGAGCGATTCGCAAAGTCCTCGCGAGCTGCACCGTGCTCTTTATCTTGCCAAGAAGACTCTTCACGAATTTGTTGGCCGCATTGCAGCCAAATGGAACCTGGATCCGACCAAAGTATCCCGCGCCGTCCGTGTGCTGCCTCAGGGTCTTGAGGTGGAGATGGACGATGATGCCGTGGCAGAGCTGCCCGAGGGACAGGACATGGTCCTCGACGTGGTTGAACGCCATGTCTCGGCCTCACAAGAAGGCGGGGACGTGAAAAAGGAATGGGAAATGGCCGTTGACAGTGGCGGTGCAGGCAACCGCGTGGCTTATGAGCTCCGCCTGTCGTTTTAGATGGCCTCCTCACGGACCTCTTTTTTGCGCTTCCAATTTTTTTGCTTCATTGCACAGTTACTGTTGTTTCTGGGGCCCTTTGGCCCCGTCGATTTGTTCGCCGTGGAGCCGAGCGAGTCCAAAAGCACACATACCCGGGAGGACTTGGGGACAAGATTTGGGATAACAAGAAACGAGCTGGCACAATGTTCTTTGTGTTTCATTTTGTGGTAATTTTTTTTATCGGGCTTGCGCTGTTCGTTTCTCTGGGAAAAACGAATCTGGGATGACATGAAAATGGTGGGAATTTTTGTTCAACTTGGTCACTTTCTGAGATGAAGCCTTTGCTAGACTTGGCTGTGATGTTAGAGAATGCATTGATGAGTTGCTTTCTGGTACACCTCCCACCGAGGGTCTCTCTGTGCTCCGAAGACTTGATATCACTTTCGAAACGAGTACCAAAGCATCAAGGGATGTATTACACAATCACTTACGGTACGTCTCGTTTACACCCACCATATAACACCATCCCCCAAACCTCCCGCCACGTACGACCACAGGCGCTGGAGAACTCGGGATCCCGTCCGCTCTCCCCTAGATAAGCCAGCAACCGCCGGATCAGTAGCTGGGTCGGTGACGACCAGCGAATCCCCGGTGTTGTACGTTACATTTTTGGCCCGTCTACGGAGTATATTTTTGCTATTTTGCTGCGTCTCGCGTGGAGTACTGAATAAATTGCCGGAATATCATACATGGCTTTCGACTTGGCGAGTGTGTAGTTCTTATTACAAGCCTTTTGTCGGTGCCAACAGGAATACTCATACACAGTACACACGATAAGTCGATTTCGCCTTTTTTTTCATTTAAATTCCTATCTTCTCTTCTCTTTCGTCGACCTGGAATTGTCTGTACGTTAATATAGAGGGATGTCAATACAAAATCAATGGCAAGCTACGCACGTCTTCGGCAACTGCTTTTCACAGCTAACATGGTGTTAATGATGTAACTCGGGCCAATCATACGGGATCGCAAATGCCAGCTCTTTCCTTATACGGCGGGTCGCTCCTCATTGGCCTGCCACGTACGCTAGTGCCCAAGCCTGAAGGCGCATAAATCAAATTTGTGTGTCGTTGAGCGGCGGACGGCGACCCATATAAATTGGATTATTAGCCAATCATGTGTCTCCTTCGCCTACCAAAACAGCAAGGCCAAAAAAATGAACTCCAAATAAGAAAAAAATAAAAAATAAAGGCTGAAAAACATCATCATCCACTTTTTGTCGCCTCTTCCATCCCCTCGCCTTCTCTTCTCCCTTCCCTCTCCAGCCCACCCGCACAGGTCAACAGCGCAGCACCGCCTTGTCAATTCTTTCCCCTCCGCCTCTTCGGTGTGCGTCCGGCAATCTTCTCTCTTCCTCCTCCTTTCTCTTTTCCTCATCCTCCAGCTGTCTCCCTCCCTTTCTTTTTGTTTTTCCCACCCATACGTCCATTTTCGGATTTTTGGGCACCGACGCACCTTTTGCACGGCTTTGCAACGTCGCGCCGGCTTTTCCTCGCTCAGAAGACTGTCTGCCGCCTCTGCGCTGCTTGCGACCGGTGTCCATCACCAGGCTTCTTGTTTGACACAAACGACTGCCTGTCGATCCAGACGTTGCTTCCGGTGAGTCCCATCGCATCGCATCTGGCTGGGAATGGGACAAGGCGGACTTTGACAGGGCATATCGACGTCCGTCGGAGACTGACGGTGTTCCGCTTTTGGGGCTCTGCGCTGCATCTTTTGTTCCTTCGTCCCCCTTTGGTTTTGCAAAGTGATCGCCCATTACCATGCCCTACCGCGCGTCTCTGTCTCTGCTTTGTTTACATATTGACGGTCCTTGTGCGCGCAGAGCCTTGTCGCCCGTTTTCAAGTCTTTTGGATTTTGAGGACGGCCGCCTTTCAGCTCGCATCCGCCGTCACCGCTCGAACCCGTTTCCCAAAAACCTCTGAACAGCTGATCCCACACCCTTGGCCTTGTTGCCTTCTTTTCGCTCCGCCCACCTCTCTCCGACCGGTCTTTCTGTGGCTTTCACTAGTCATGGCTAGCCCGTTGCAGTTTGCCTACCGCACACAGAAGGCCATCGGCGTCTTTGACGCCGATCCGGTTTACGAATCTCTTCCCGGATTCACCCCGCCCGAGGGGAACCTCCGGTGCTGTGTCTATTCGCCTTGTGGCCGCTACCTTGCCTGGGCCAGCAACGAGACTGTTGCTGTGTGCAACGCCTCCACTGGCCAGGTGCTTTCCACCCTCCAGATTGCGAACGTGCTTGAGCTTGGCTTCTCTCCGGCCGGCACGTACCTGAGCACGTGGGAACGGCCAGGCAAGGACGAGAACGGCGATGCGACCAAGAATCTCAAGATCTGGCGCGTTCTGGACGACGCTGCTGCGTCTGGAACCGAGCGCCAGCCGCTGGGCCGTTTTGTTCAGAAGTCACAATCTGGCTGGAATCTACAGTACACGCCAGACGAGCAGTTTTGTGCTCGTCTCGTGACAAACGAGGTCCACTTCTACAAGAGTGGTGATCTCGCCAGTGTTCATGACAAGCTGCGTGTTGAGGGCGTGACTGCCTTTTCCCTGTCTCCGGGAAAGACAAACTCGGTGGCGGTGTTCATTCCGGAGCGCAAGGTACGTGTTCATACTCAATGTGACTCCAGCCCTTGGGGCCTCAACAGAGCGCCCTTCGAGTACCAGGGCGAAATTTTTTCTCTCCGCAAAGAACAAAAAGAATGCTAACATCCTCTCCCCTTCACCTAGGGCCAACCCGCTGCTGTCCGTGTGTTCATCGTCCCTCAGTTTGGCGCACCCGTGTCGCAAAAGACATTTTTCAAGGGCGACAAGGTCCAGCTCAAGTGGAACCAGCAGGGCTCGAGCCTGATTGTCCTGGCACAGACGGACGTGGACAAGTCCAACAAGAGCTACTACGGGGAGACCACGCTCTACCTGTTGAGTGCCAACGGCGGCTTCGATGCCCGCATTACGCTGGACAAGGAAGGCCCAATTCATGATGTTTCGTGGTCTCCCAATTCGAAAGAGTTTGGAGTGATTTACGGCTTCATGCCCGCCCGCACGACCATTTTCAACCAAAAAGCCGAAGCCAAGCACTCGTTTCCTCTGGGGCCCCGCAACACCATTACCTACTCGCCTAACGGGCGCTTTGTTCTGGTGGCTGGCTTCGGCAACTTGGCTGGCCAGATCGACGTGTACGACTTGTCGAAGGACTACCGCAAGGTCTGCACGATCGAGAGCGGAAGCCCCAGCGTGTGCGAGTGGAGTCCCGACTCGCGTTTCATCATGACGGCGACGACGTCCCCCCGCCTGCGTGTTGACAACGGCGTAAAGCTGTGGCATGTGGGCGGAGGTCTGATGTACAATGTGGACATGGTGGAGCTTTACAACGTGATCTGGCGCCCTCTGGAGAGGGGCAGCGCCACCGCCGCAGCCGCGGGCGTTGTTGATCCCCTGGCTTCTGTGCCGGTACCGCATCCGTCTGCTCTGGCCTACCTTGGAACGCAAAAGACTCCGTCGAAGCCGGCCGGTGCTTACCGGCCGCCTGGTGCACGCGGTGCTTCCACGCCGCTGCACTTTAAGCGCGAGGACGAGGGTGGTGCGGCTCACGTTGCTAGCAACGGCACTGGCGGCACCAGCCTGAGCAGCCTCGCTGCGAACGGCTTTGGCAGGGCTCGCCGACAGGTGCCCGGCGCCGAGCTGGTCGAACTGTCGCCTGCTGCGCCTGTCTTTGTGCCTGGCGCCGAGCCTGCCGACGGCAACGATATGCTGTCCAAGGCAGCATTGAAGAACAAGAAGAAGCGCGGCAACCGCAAAGCCAACAAGGATGTCGACGGCAGCAATGTGGATGGTGGCGACGGCGCCAGCAACCTCGCTCCGCCGACAACGGAGTACGGAAATGGGTCCGCCGCAGACGGCCGTAGCCCCGAGCGGCGTGGCCAGTTTCAGGGCAATGGGCAGCACCAGCACTCGCGCAGCCAGTCCCGTAACAACGCGCCTGGCGGCCAGCGCAACCGGAGCAACACGCAGCGCAACCGCGATGGCCTTCACCAAAACGGTAGCAACGGTGGCGCCCCGCTGAACGACACGCCGGCTTCCGCACCTGCTTTGGTGGCTCCTGCTGCAGCCAACGACCCGCTTTCTCCTGGTACCAACAACCCAATCGCAAAGAAGATTCGCAGCCTTCAAAAGAAGATCCGAGCAATCGAGGACCTGGAAATGCGCCATGCGGGTGGTGAGAAGCTCGAGGACACCCAGATCAAGAAAATCGGCACCAAGTCTGCTGTTCTACGAGAGCTCGATGATTTGGAGAAGCAGGGTTTCTGATGTCGCCAGATCGTGGAGCTCACGGGGCAGCAACGAGTCGAGCTTGGGCATGGATAGACAATGTATTCAGGGACACGGCAGGAGTTTTTACGCAGCAAAGAAAATCTCTTTCTGTCGTCTTCATGGATGAGGCCTCTAACGTGGGATAAAAAATGAAAGGGGCCGCCGTTGCCGACTGACGGTTGAGCGATGCTACCGTTGGGAGCGCGGCATGCGGCATCGGCGTGCTGGGGGCCGCGAAGTTGACCCGAGGGGTGCAACCGGCTCCGGACCACACCAACAGTGGTGCGATCCGGAGCCGGTTGCCAGGCGCCAACCCCTTGAGCACCATTTAGCGGCCTCCAGCACGCCGACACCGCATGCCGCGCTCCCAACGGCGGCTTCGCTCAACCGTCAGTGAAGTGCGGGCTTGTTGAATTTTGAGCAATAGGGCCATCATTCGTGCAGGCTGGGTTGAGATGGAAATAAACCGACCTGGATGATAGTTCTGTCTCTGTGTTGTATGCATTTGCATAGGACATAGGATGGTAGGAAATATAGAGAGGGGGATGAGCAGATGGCCGGAACACAATTAGAGAATCGATAGAAATCGATACAGCACACAGTTCTTTTGTCATTGATATTCACGGCCAGTGACGCCTACTCGTACGGAATGCACGTTGGAGTAATAGCTCCATACACGTGACTCTCTTTAAAGAAAAGCGGGGTCTTGCTCCACCGCCTTTTTGGTAAATACGAGTACGAGTAAGGCCCGGCAGAAAAAAAAATTAGTGGGAGGAAAATTGGACTGGTGAACGCAAACCTCTCGCTCGCCGCCTTCACGCATCTCACAACCACCGCTTCAACGCGACAACTAAGATCGAGACATTCGGCGAGCTTAGAAGTCTCGTTGCTTCTGACAGTACATGTTCACACGCTAGAAAACGACAGCATCGCAACAGGAGAGATGGTGGACGCTTCGCTGCAGGTAAGATCTTCTTCTGGAACATGGCATGTTCGTGAAACGCAAAGCATGACAGTGAGCTTCGAGCTGATCCTTTCTGCGCGATAGAACCGACTGCGCGAGCACGCAAAAGCCTTTGATGGCTTGCTGTCGCTAATCCCAGCCAAAATATACTACGGCAATGGCGACGAGCCAAGTGTAAGTCCATTCTGCAGCAAAGAAGGCGAAAGAGAACGAGAGGGACGTTTTCTCACACACGACATCCAGGAGCAATGGCGGCGTAAAAAGCAGACAAAGGAAGAAAAGAATGCCGCCCGCCGGGCCAACCTCGATCCCGAGAACGAACTGAACAAGAGCGTCAAGGAAGTCATGGAGGAGCGTGCAGCCCGCAACAAGCGAAAGCTGGCGGAGATGAGCGACGGCACACAGGGCAGCAAGGCTAAGAGCAAGGCTGCCGAGAGCGTCTATCTGGGCGAGGAAGAGGAGGACGACGACAACGACGACAGTGACAGCGACAGTTTCTCGGGCGATATTGTCAAAGAGATGCCCGGCGAAGGCCTTAGGAAGGCCGTCAACGGCGAAAGCGCAGCAAAGAAGCAGAAACTGGCTTCTTCTGGAACCGGACAGGACGAGAAAACCGACAACTCTGACGAGGATGAGGATGGCCTGGGCATCAGCCTGGCGGACGCCAACCTCTCTCAGAAGCAACAAAAGAAGTTGATCAAAAAGCAGGCCAAGGCCGAAAAGCGGGCCGAGAAGCGCAAGAAGAAGTCCGAAAAGAAGTCTGAGCCGGCCAATGGCGTCAATGCTACGACGCAGAAAGAGCAGGAGGAGCAGCAGTCAAAGGCGGAAAAAACTGTCAAGGCAGACAAGAAGACAGAAAAGAAGGACAAACCCAAACCGCCAGCCAAGGCCACTGAGTCCAAAGCTGAGTCTGAAGTGGATGCAGACCAAGAACACGAAGAGAACAAGGGTGCCCTCGACAGTGGCATTGGGTTTTCTGCCCTCCTTGGCGACGAGGATGTCCCTTCGGCTCCATCCTCGCCGTCGCCCGCCCCATCAGACACCTTTGACACCGCGCTGCCTTCTACCGAAGCCAAAGAGACCGAAAGCACAACCACCTCCGTCTCGTCCGTCTCCATCCCCGCCTCCTTTTCCAAGTCCCTTCTCAACCCAGCCGCTGAAACGGCGTCCTCGACGTCTGGGACCCCGCCAAAGACCAAGCTCCAGGTTCCCGCTGACACGTCTGCCCTGCGTGCCCGCCTTGCCGCGCGCATCGAGGCTCTTCGTGCCGCTCGCAAGGCCAATGTTGACGAGCTCGACAGCAACGGCAATGTTATCCGCACACGCCAGCAGCTTATCGAAGCTCGTCGGCAGAAGCAGGTCGAGCGCAAGGCGCACAAAAAGGAGCTGCGCCGCGCCGCGCGTCTCGAGGAGGACCGCAAGCGCGAAGAGGCCATTGCCTCGGCGCGGGACTCTCCTCTTGTGCAGCTAGGCGGCGCCAGCAACGGCAGCATCAACGGCGCTGCCGAGGATGGCGAGGTCAAGACGGCTTTCTCGTTTGGCCGCATTGCCTTTGCGGATGGCACCCAAATGTCCCGTGACCTCACCTATGTAAAGGAAGGCGCCAAGAAGAAAGGCCCCTCGTCGTCTGACGTCAAGGCCCAACTGGCGCGTCTCGAATCCCAGAAGAAACGCCTCGCCAAGATGGACGACGCCCAGCGCCGCGAGGTCGAAGAGAAGGAGCGGTGGCTGGCGGCCCGGAAACGCGCCGAGGGCGTGGGCCGCGGTGACGGCGGCGGCTTGACGGCGGCTGCAGCGGCGTCAGGTGCCATTGCGACTGACGGCGGGCGCCACACGACGGAGCAGCTGCTGAAGAAGGCCATCAAGCGCAAGGAAAAGGCCAAGAAGAAGAGCGAGCGTGAGTGGAGCGAGCGCAAAGACGGCGTGCAAAAGTCCATCCAGGACCGCCAGAAGAAGCGCGAAGACAACCTCCGGAAGCGCAAGGAGGACAAGATGCTGCACCGGGCCGGCCTGGCCAAGCGAGCCAAGCAGGGCGTGGGCAAGAGCAAGGGCGGCCGGCCTGGTTTCGAAGGCTCGTCGTTTGGCGGCCGGAGAAAGTAGGCGAGAACGCGCTCAGCGTCCTTTTGTATCTACGTGTGCTTGTGTGGCCTTTTTTGTCATCTCGCCTTGTTCTGTATTGTTTGTAGGCATTTCCCAGTGGCGTTATGGCGTGCTTTGGCGAGCGGACGCTTTGCTTGTTCCATTTGCTGTTTTACGAAAGCGTTTCAATATATAAAAATTTTTTGCTTCTCACCATCCGAACCTGCTTTTTACTCGGGAGTCGAGGAGATACACGACATATGTGATAAGATAAAAGGTGTAAATATAATAATAAGGAAGCAACAAGATAACGCCCATTGTCCATTCGAAGTAATAAAATGTTTTGTGTTCTTTTCTTCCTTTCCAAAGAAAAAAGAGACGAGACAAAGAAACGCAAAGAAGCACGGAAATGACAAAGGTAAAAAAAAGTGCCGCAAAAATCGAGGTTCGTCAGATCAGAGCCCTTTTATCCCGCAGAAGCATGGTGTTGGTACCCGCGAAATTCCAAGCCGTTATCCCCAGCCAAGAATGGCTGCACCCTCTGCCGATCATGTAGTTTGCGCTCGCTCGTACGATTCGAGCTTTGGGATATGGTCTGTCCGGCCGTGGCAAATTGGTGTATATCCCCCATGTACAATTCGGAGAGGGCAGAGCGTGTTTCGTCGTGGGCTCAGGTGCCGACAAAAGCCGTCGCTTACAAAATCGAATCGAGCCTGGTAAACACGTTCAAACATGCGGCGACGACTTCTAGCTGCAGCTCCCGGTCCTTGGCCTTGGCGATTTCCTGCAGGCGGTTGGTTAGCCCTCGATACACGCACGCAAATCTTGTCCCGCCATCGCATCCATCGACGTACCTCGGCAATCAGCTGCGGCAGGTTGGCGCCGATACCGTTGCCGGTGGCCTTGCGCGTGAACGGCCATACGCTGTATTCGTTCAGCAGCTCGTCCGTCTGGGCAAAGGCGCGCTCGCGCGCTTCGTGGCCGAGCGTGCTCAGCGCGTTCTCCAGCACGTTGGCAGCGTAGGCCGCGCACACCATGGCGACGGTGCGCAGGTTGCGGAACTCGAGGTTCTCGGGCAGGAACTGCGAGGCGGGGAGGACAATGGTCCGCTGGGTGAGGACGTTGCGGACGCGGCGGCGGATCTCCTCCTTGGCGCCGCCATCGGCGACGGGGTGGGTGGCCATGTCGAAGAGGAGGAAGTTGCGCTTCTCGGTGCGGAGGATGCCCTTATCGACAAGGCCCTTGGCCAGGCGCTCACGGACCTGCTTGAGCTGGTAGCCAATCTTCATCAGGTTCCACGTCTCGCCGCTCATCAGATCGATCCACGCGCTGACGCTCATCTTCTCGCTGGCCTTCATCATCTTGAGGGCCTCGTCGAGTAGCACCTCGCCGGTGAGCGTGTCGTCGACGACCTCGATGACGCGGTCGGACAGGGGAAAGCGGCGGCGGGCCGGGTCCTTTTGCATGCTGATGCGGCCGCGGAAGGCCAGCTCGAGGACAATGCAGCCGCGCAGCGCGTAGGAGATGTTGTCGTTCCAGAACGAGAGATAGCCCTAGCAAAGCAAGTTGGGTTAGACGCGCAAGACATGCAGACAAACGCCCGGCCTCCAGAGCAGCGGCAGCCTACCTGCTTGTCCTTGAGGCCCAGCAGCAGGACCTCCTCCATCAGCGTCAGCTTGGGCTGCTTGCTGCGCTCGGCGCTCTCGCTGAGATCGCGCGGGTCGAATGCGATCTTGTGGCCGTTGTCGCCCTGCTCGTAGCTCGTCTCCGGCGCGCTGTCTTTGCCGGCGCTGCTGTCGGCCGCGTCCGCGCCATTGCCGTTTGCGCCCGCAGCGGAGCCGCCGCCGCCGCCCCTTCGTCTCGTCAAGCCCGAGGTCGTTGTGGTTGCCGACATGGTTGAGCGCTGCAGGCGGTGGGCGGTTGTTGACTGTGCGCGTAGCTGGGCGGTCGCGAGGTGACAAGGCCCGGTCCAGACGGTGGTCGAGGCAAGGCAAGGCAGCCGAATGGCAGAGGGCAGACTAGGCGGAGGGAAAAAAGGGGTCGCAGCGAGGCCGGAGAAACGGCTGCTAGAAAAGGCGGAAGCCTCAATGTCGATGGAGCAGACGGGGTGCGCGAGCTGGGGGCCAGGGCAGGTCGAAGAGGATCGAGGGATTGAGGCAGGAGGAGAGACGACGCTCGTATGTGTACTTGTAAAAGCGAGGGCCTGCAGAGGGCTGGCGGCACACGAGTCGTTTTCTCCAAGAGGGAGGTGTGGAACTCGTGTCGACTTGGCCTGTTGGCTGGATTGGGATCGATGGCGGCGGCACGTGATCTGTACTGTGCGCTAGGCTGGCCAGGGAGGCGTGCCTTGGCAGAACCTGAAAACCGGCCAAAAACGGCAGATAAACGACAGAGGCTATCGAGTTCATAGCTCCTTTGTTGGGCTGGACCTGTTGCTTGCGGACAAGAGAAAGGCGCACAAAGCCAATGGAACAGAGGGATGGCGACATGTCCACGGATGTTCCCTTTCTCGGGGAGCCACGCCGAGTGGCAGCGAGTCTGACGGGGGGTGTATGCATGATCTTGGTTGAGCATCTGGGGAGAAGTGAAGCTCAAAATCCCATGGAGCGCGAGGAGAGCCCAGAAAACGCAGAGGCACGGGACAAGTCACTTCAAGCCGACGCAGGTCTATGGCAAGACTGGCACGGCAAGACTGGCACTACGAGGGCGTTTGTTGGCTGCGAGAAAGGAAGAGGACAAGACAATGCTGGCCAGGGCATCTTGTTCTCGATTGCGCGGCTTTTGACCAAAGACCGGTCGGTATGAATGTCAAAGAAGCTGATAGAAGACTAACACAAGACAGCAAGACAGTAACATGTCTAGGAAATTGATAAAGGACTGATACAAGACGACAGCAAGGACAGAGCAGGAAATCAATACAAAGTGTGCTTTGGGGCCGCGGCTCCTCAGAACACAGCCGCCGCTGCAAAGCTTAACAAGGGCAACACGCTCAACGCTTTCTTGGACATTGCCGTGAAGATCCCGGGAAGGCCGATTCTGCTGCCGCTGCTGTGGAAGACATCTGTGGCGGACTTTGCGTTGCCAGCTTGGTCCTGCTTGAAGGCAGCAGAGCCGGGCGGCAGAGAGGCCGGCGCAGAGGGCACTTTTGCTTGCTCTCCCAGTTGCTCCTGTCCCCCGAGACGCGGCGTGCCAGCTGCCGGGTCGGGTCCACGCTTCTCCTTGCGAACCGGCAATGTGTCCTCGTCGACCGGGGCAAAGCCGATCGCTGCGAGGAGCCTGCCGAGGAGGGCGCTCAGTCCGCCGCCGTCGCCACCAATGGCCCCTGCATCTTCAGGCGAGGAGTCTGGGTCAACTCGGAGCTCCTTTTTCTGCATCTGGGGCCCTGCCCCATGGCCACCGACAATGCTCGACAGTTCTTTTATAAGCGACGCATCCTGCCTCCGAGAGACAGCGGGGCCGGCCTCGTTCGTCGGCAGAGCCGTCAGATGCCGTGTGCTGCGTGTGACAGTCGAGTGCGTTGTAAAACGTTGGCGGCTGCCAGGCGTCGTGGGAGAAGCGTCGTCTCGGACGACACCAGAACCTGTGTCAGTGAGCTTCTTGGGTGCCTTCCCAAGTATGCCATCATCTACGTTGCTACGCTTGCTGCGCTGGCCAGAGCGAAGGGCGCTTTCCAGAAAGCGGCCGAAGCGGCCGCCCGCCCAAGGATGCCGAAAGCCAGCGGCGGGCTGGGCGCCGTTGTCGGAGCCAGACGGCAATGCGGGCACAATGGTCGCGGACAAGGTCGTGGTCGTGGTCGTCGAGGTGGCCGGACTAGCTGGACTGCCGGGATTGCGCGCTGCTCCGGGCTGGCCGGAACGACAGCCATAGCAGGTCATGGTGGTCGACGCACAGACAGACTTTGTGACGGTCTCGACTTCGGTGGTCACGGTGACCGTTTCTGTGGGTTGGGTTAGTGGTGGGCAGCCTTGGGTGTAGATGTGCGTGTGGGAAACGGGGAGCAGAAAAACAACAGTACCAGATGACCCATCAGGGCAGATTTCGATAATGTCGATGATTATGATAATCTCGACGGCAACGTATTCGTTGCAGGCGGCCGAGGACGATGCGCTGCTGGTGGCAGAGCTGGCCGTGTGGACAGTGGATGACGTGTAGTTTCGAGACTGCGAAATAGACGACATGGAACTGCTGAGGCCGGGGAACGACGAGCGGCTCAGCGACGAAGACACAGTTGGGGCCGAGGTACTGTTGTGGCCGAGGGAGGACGCCGAGGAAGCAAACGACAACAGGCTCGAAGAGGACGGGAGCGACGAGCTGCTGCTATTGAGGCTCAGCGACGACGAGTGGCTCGGCACAAACGACGATCGAGAAGACGGAACAGACGTCGACGGAGCCGACGTCGTGCCATTTCCACTGGCACTCGAAATAGATGTCGAGACGGGCCAGGCGGAGCTTGTCGAGTTCGAAAAGGCTGACGAGAGAGGGGCCGACGAGTTGGCACCGAGCGAGCTCGGCAGGAGAGAAGAAGACAGCGGCAACGACGACGGTGCCGACGAAGTCAGGGGCACGGACGTCGATGTGTTGGACCACGAGGAGGTGAAACTAGAAGAGCCGGGCAGCAGAGACGACGGCGTGGAAATGAAGGAGCTGGATGCATTGTACGTGGAAGAAGGATACGACAGCGTGGAAATGAAGGAGCTGGATACATTGTACGTCGAAGAAGGATACGAGCTGCTGGCGCTGGAGACGGCGAGCGTGCTGCTGCTGCTGACAGAGGAAGAGGAGACATTCCATGGGATGGTGGACGCGGAAGTTGCCGAGCTGGTGACGTTGTACGTGAATGAATGGTACGAGCTGCTGCTGGCGCCGGTGGGCCTGCCGGAGGACGACGGGGGCGCGGAACTGGAGGCGTTGGCCGAGTGGACAGACGAGTGGTACGAGCTGCTGCCGCTGCTGCTGAGCAAAGACGAGGCAGGCAGAGAAGACGACGTGGGCGTGGTCGAGTTGGACGACGACATCGGGTGCGAGCTGGAGCTGTTGGCGGAGACAAACGACGACGACGGCGCCGAGAAGGGCGTGGACTGCGAAGAGGCGGAAGAGAAGCGAGACGACGGTCGCGAGGAGGGCTGCGAGGAGGGCTGCGAGGTCGGGGACACTGCGCTCAAAGACGAGTTGGCGTACGGGGCAGACGACAAGAGGGAAGACGACACCGACGACGGCAGCGAGGACAGCCCCGACGACAGCGGGGCAGTTGACAGAGGGACGGACGACAGCGGGACGGACGACATGGACGCAGAGCTCGTGTTGGCGCTGCGGATGCTGCTCGACGAGACGGCGCTTGACAGCGGCAGACTCGACCACGGAACGGAGCTCGCGTTGGTGGAGTGCGGGCCGCCCGAGGACGCGGACGACACCGACGCGAGAGACGAGGCCGGCTGGCTGGCGCTGGTGGTAGGCGGCGCCGTCTTGGTTGTTGTCTCGGTAAAGACCTCGGTCGTGGTCGTCGTGGTCGTTGTGGTCGTGGTCGTCGTGGTCAGGGTCTGGGCAAGCGGCTGCTCGGCACAGCTGCTGCCTGCGCTGTCGAGGCCAAACAGGCACTGGCACGTCGACGAGCAGAGACCCCCCGGCGTGCCGTTGGCCGCGCCCTCGTCGCACTGCTCGCCGTCCTGCCGCGCAACCTGTCCGTTGCCGCAGCCGAGCGGCGTGACGCCGCGCGCCACAATGTAGGGCACACCGCGCGCACCGCCGGCGAACGAGCGGACGCCCACGGCGTCGGGGACGACGGCAGCGTCCTCGAGCACGGCCAGCGGCACAAAGCCGTCCGCGCCGCCCGAAGGGTAGCGCGGGATGAGCGCGTGGGCGCTGCAGGACCAGTTGCTCAGGTTGCTGTCGGTGATCAGCTGCAGCTGCTGCTGCTGGTCCGCCGTGCCGGAAGCCTGCGCCGTGGCCACCACGCGCGCGCTGTCGTAGCAGCCGAGCCGGCCCTGGGCGACAAACGTGCCAAAGGGCGCGAGGACGTCGATCGGCGAGAGGGCCTTCTCGTCGTAGTAGCACGACAGAGAAAAGTAGAGGCCCGTGCCGGCAGTGCCGCTGGCAGCAAAGCGGATGCCGTCGTTCATGAGAGCCACCGCGCCGGGGCGCGTGGTGGCATGGTACGTGGTGTCGGTGCCCATCACGATGATGTTGCCCTGCACGGCCGGGGCCCACGCGGCCTTTGTGTCGCCGAGGAACTGGATCTGGTCGAGCGAGCCGCAGTCCGGGTCGGGGATGACAATGGCCTTGTACTGCGCAAAGTCGTCCGTGGTCATGCCGTACCATTCCTGCTGCGTGGCAATGTGGACTGTCTCGTTAGGGAGGAGGCGCAGAAAACAGCAGCAGGCAGAGGGAACGCACCCGTGTAGTTGAGGGCCAGGGCCTGCTTGTATTCGCCAAAAGTCATGCCCTGGTAGAAGAGCAGGTCCTGAGCGGCTCGGGCCGTGCCGGCAAAGGCCATGGGCGGCAACAAGGCTGACAGCTTCATGGCGGAACGCAGTCGACGTTTGCCGGGGATACTGCAGAAAAATAAAGAGACACGAGCAACAAAGGGCTGTACAGTGATGTACAAAGGATGGGAGCCGTCGTCAGCTCATGGAAAGCCAGACCGAATGGAGGAAGATCAACAGGAGGAAAGAACCAGCGAGAGGCTTGAGCTCTGCCAAGGGGCGCAAAGAGAATAAATAAGATGGTACGAGTCAAGAGCGGCAAGCACTGGAGAGCCCGAGAGCACAAAGGAGCCGGAAACCGAGCTCCAAGGTCGAGGGAACAGAAAGCATATATACGGCCGATATCTCATGGCCGCTGTTGCGGCACTGGCATCAAGCACGCACACCGTGGTCTGTAACAGAAGAAAGTCAAAATCGGGAGCACAGCAAGGAGCACCCAAGACAAATAAGAGAGGCGGACGGGGGAAGGGAGACAGTGAGCAGGAAAGAGACCGGGATGAGACAATGAATATTGGGTGCGTGGACCTCGTTTGTGAGAGAATCCCAGACATCTGACCCTCGAGCAGAACGGACATGGAGAGACAGACCTGGCGTTGAAGATGAATAGCAGGTGAGACAACGCTGGGATCTCCTTGGCACGTATGCTGATCTGATCGAATATTGTGACAGCTGGAGACCGCGTTCTGGGGGCAGACATCACATACAATAGCGCAAGGAAAACGACCTTGTCTGGCACAAAGACACGACCGAAAATTCAAAAACACCTTTGAAACCCACGCGAGCTTGTTTTCGACATACAGAACGGGCACATGGGCTCGGCGGAGACAGGCCGACAATGTCAACAAAGACAATGGATGTCCCCACAAGCGGCTGTTGAAACAAGATTCTGGAAAGGCTGTCAGATGGTTGACTACGTGTAGATGCAGAGTGGCCTGCTTACTTGCCGATGACAGGTGTGAGTGGCGCCTGCTCCTGCAGATCATGATCGTCCTCGCCTATCTGACATGCCCACGCAGCAGAGCAAGCGGAGAAAGACGAGACACGCAGAGAGGCGAAGTGTGTGTGGACAGCAAGAAACAAGCCGGGCACACCACGCAATGTATCTGTACTTGGTAAACAAGCGCTGGCGGGGACTCGAGGACGAGGGGGGCAACGGAAACCGACCGTGACGATCCAGGCTTGACCCCGTGCAGCACCTCAAGACAGAAGAAGCTTGAAATCAAAGACAAGGCACGTTGCGCAAAGAGAATCAGAGCCGAGCCACAGCTGTCACAAGACATGTGATGAGCACGGCCGCGCTGCTGGGCGTCAGAAACGGGACATGGCAAGAGGCGCTGTCTATTACACCGGCCGTGGCACAACGCCTTTGCGTGCGACCACGGCTGGCGGCGCTCTCTCCTGGCCGAGCGTCTTCGGCAACCACCGACAGAAGCATCCTGCCCGTCGCCTTGGACCGCCCCCGCCTACAGCGTGGGTCGAGAGGACGTGAACTGTGCAACCTTTTCAAAAAACACAGGGACCAGTCCTCTGTCCTCCTCCATCTGACGGCATTAGCGTGGACCTGCCGGGCACGACGTCGCACAGCTCATGGGACTGTGGAACGGCGAGACGCAAGCGAGGCGACCGTGCAGCCTACTGCCGAGCAAGACAGCAGGGAGGGGACGAGGGCCGGACGTGCGACCCTGCTGGCCGTCAAAACGCAGGTACCGTCCCATTGTCGTCGCGTACGTTCCTTATTTAGAAGCAGGTCTTCCTTGGCCTCGCCCCGACGCCACCATGTAGCCAGACAGACGCGCAGCGTCTTTAATGCAGACGTGCCGTTTACTTGACGTTGCGGCCAGGAGACGTGGAAAACATGGGCTGCACAAAGAGCATACTTTGGTGAATGCGTCCACAGAGGTTCCGCGATGCTGCAGCACAGCTCGAGACAGGACGAGAAACACCTACACAACCACGCCGATACAGGCCGACGAAGAGAGCAGCCGCCGAGACAGAACGGCGTGAGTGCCATGGCACGCGAGACACGTGGCAGACAAAAAACAGCCCAATGCGCAGAAATGGACGATCTCGACAAGACCAAGTTCACCGGCTCGGCAGAGCTGACCGGTACGCAGTGAGACCGCTGAAACCTTTGCCGTGTTCTTGAACCCCGAACCGTTCGCGTGACAAGCGCCTACGGCTACACACTGGCTTGATTTACCGCCTTGCTTGCTGCTTCACGCTGCTGGAGAGAGAGCAGAGGAGACATGGACGTCTCTCAACAAGCACGCAAGTAACACGCATAAAAAGCGCATTCACATGACGAGGGACGAGCAGACCCGATCCACCCCATGCACTGTACATGGCCAAGCTTCTCAGAAACAGAATGGTCGCGAGAGTTGATAAACAGCGAGGGACGCAGACAAAGGACCAAGATGGGGTCTGTTACGAGAGCAAGACCCACTTTTCGGGATGCATTTTGGGACCTGACGGGATTTGCTTCAAGGGACTGGCTGTGCTGTCTTTTTTCTTTCTCTGTCCTCATATCATTCGTCCAGCAAAGATTGTCTTTGAGAACTACCTCTGATCTTGCAGTCGTTCTTCAGTCGAGCCTCAAAACTTCCACCTTTACATGTTTCTGTAGCCTACGAGTATTACCGGATGATGTCCGCTCTCCTTTTACGCCGTCCAACGCAGAGCTCCCTATTACAGAGGACAAGTGCTGGCTTCTCCAACGACTGGGACAAACGATCTGTTAGTATATTACAGCGCCGAGTTTGGTGTAAACTCATCATCGGTGACGGTTGACAAGGCGCGGGCCCACTTTTTGCCGCGTGGGTCGTAGCGTCAGTTAGGTGGGTCTCGATTGACAGCAGATCACGGAGCATACCCCGGGTTGAATGCTGCAGAGCGGCCCCGATTAGTAAACAGCAGAAGGAGGGGGAAGGGGGGTAGTTCGGGGGACACCAGTACTATGAAGCAGGCCGCCAAAGAGGAGGGGCAGCGGCCGAGACAAGATGGGTAGGCAGATGGCTTTGCGGCCCCGAGGATGACTGGGAAGGCCGAAGGTGACGACAAGACCGAGAAAAAGCCTGCTTGGCGCGCAACACTGGCACACAACTGACAGGACGTGATGCGCTGGCCGAATGCCATTGCCTTTCTGGGCGTGCTCGAGCCGGGACGCTGCTGCATCGGGAGGCCTTGTCTATTGTGCTAGCGACGAGTTGCATCGAACGTCGGACGGCAATACATTCTGTTTGTGTCTTGGCTTCGTATGATGTGGCCCAGTGCTATGGCATCCGGCGTTGCGGCGTTGCGGCGTTGCGTCGTTGTGCTGCCGGCTGCCGATGGCAGCTGTTTTCTGTTCCGCGCACTTGAACCCGAGCAAACGCCGAACAGGACCCTGGTGGTATTGGTGTGCACTATGGATGTATTGGGTAAAGGAAAGGCCTCTGAACAGTCACTTTGGATGACAAACATGAAAACAGTCTTATCTCAGCCTGGCGTAAGAATCCAACGCCGGACATATTCCAAATAGTCAACGAGGCGAAAAGGACTGGATGGCAAACAAAAACAAAACAGAACCGACCCGTCCAGCGGCTGCGCCGGTGAAGCCGTGCTCGTACGATGCCGCTGCCCAGCCCTGTGGCCAACAAGATGTTTCTGGACGCCAGGCCGTTGCAGTGGACGGGCGGTGGGGCTGCCCAAGAACCAAAGCATACTCGTAGGCCGTGTGTCCCAAGATGCCTACACCAATTGGCCATTCAAACCTGTCTGCAGCAGTCCGTTACGACCCAAGAGTGCCACTGCCAAGCCAGGATGGACAGGGTGCGCCAGTGTTCGTTTGGACAGACGTTTTCTGCTCGACACGTTCAACAGCCAACGGACGTCCCGACGGCCGATCGACGTCACCACTGCCTTGCCCAGCACTTGTGGAGGACGGACTAAACCTTAAATGCAGGGACCGCTATGGGTCTGCTTGCCCAAGATAGGGATTTGCTTTACGCGCCTCTTCTCCTGGTTCCACCAGCTTCCACAGCTACGACGGTAGCTGGTTGATTATTTTATTACACAATTATATGTTTCATGCCATTGGCTATTATTCCTCTTGTTCGGGTCCACAAGGCTGGAGTGTCTTTTTTGGGACGTCTATACGGATGGCGGCGGACATCACGGCCAGCCTGACTGCTTACTTACGCGTCCGCCTTTCTTATTAACGCACGTCAAGACCTTCCATCTCTCCGGGGCTAGGGTCTGCTGGGCCTTTCTTTCTTCTTTTTCGGTGTTGGTTGTTCTTTTGTTGCTCGGCTTTCCCGTGATGCTGCTGCTCCCATTGTTCAGATAGACCAAGATGCACGAGGCTTCCCGTAATGAGTCAAGAAGGCGTGACCTCGTTACGTCCACCTCCCGTCACCCAATCTACAGGTCCCGAGCGAGGCGTTGGACAAATGTAAACATGACAGCGGCCCGTAACGCGGTTGAAGGTGCTACGCTCGTCTCTTGTCTCTTGTTGGCCGTCTTCCATCAACCTAGCACCGGCAACCTCCAAGGTCAGTACGCATGCTTTGAATATTCAGTGAGCCATCCTTCCAACACAACGAGAAAATCTTTTTGAAAATCCTTTGAATACAACAGAAAAAGATTTTCTCGTCGCCCCTGCCACTAGCATAGTTCCTGTGGACTGTTGTGACATAACCGCCGCCAAGCCTCCCTTCTTTTTCATTCTTGTTCCCATGCACCTCATGACGCCTCTTTGATGGATGAGCCGGTTAGTGCCCGTTCTTTTCTCGTCTCGTCCGGCCAGAGTCCTCTTCCTCTTTTATTTTTTTTTCCCGGACGGAAACTGCAATACTTGCATCAAGGGTGCCCGCAAAGGAGACTGATATCGCCTCCTATTTGGCTCTTTTGGTTCTTGGCCTTTTGGGAGATATAAGGAAGCCTCCTCACATCCGTATTGCTACTCGACGTCGCCGGCCGCACGCCAGCACTGCCATGTTCATGTTCTTTGTTGAGGCTGTCTGATATCACGATATATGTTTCCGTGCCCTGTGCCCGACGACCCTTTTCAAGGATTGTTTCTCTTTCACATTTGCGCCTGTGTCACCCACGGCAGATATCAGCACACACCAGAGCAGTCCTGGCTACTCGCTACCATGGATGCAACACCCACCCTACCGGCGTTATTGGATCCAGGCGCCCTGCAGCAGGCCACATTCATGACACTGATCACCAAGAATGACATGCTGTACTCGGGCATGGTGGACGACGTGTCGCCGAACCTGATCCCCTTTGTGAGTGCAACCCCCAAGAACAGTTCCTGCGAGCCGCACGCTGACAGCCTGCTGCAGTACCTCGCCACCATCCGGGAGCTTGCAGGCTCTGCTTCCCAGATGGAGGCTGCATACCGCGTCCTCGAGACGAGCCAGTCGCCCCTGCGTCCATTAACCGAAGCAGAACAACCTATGGAGGAGCACTTTGGCCAGCGAGAGTACGTACGACCCCTTGTGTCTTGTGTTCAGCCACCCGTTAACGCGCCCCCCCTATTCTCCTTGCGCAGCCGCATCGACGAGTTCCGCACCTACTATGCGCGGCGTCTGGTGGCGCCTGGCACGCCCCTCCGGGACAACCTCGTCGCCGAGCTGTTCCAGGGCGTGCCGGTGCCTCTGTGGATGGGCCTCTTTTCCTGCTACGGACTGCCCCTGGTGCACCTCAGCGACGCGATCGAGGTCAAGGCCGCGACGTATGCCAAGCAGGCGCTCGCTCTCGCGGCCAGCAACCTCGACCGGCATCTGTGCGTGCTCTTCACGGCCGTTGCCGACGAGTCACGGCGCCGGTCGGCTCTCTTCGGGCCCACGCCGCCGAGCAGCACCCCCGGCGGCTCCGTGGACAGCGGCAGCGGCAGCCTGACGCCGGCCCGGTGGACGCGCGGGCCGCTGGCGATCCTGCGCGACCTCAGCCGGGACGGCCGCCTCTCGGGGCTGCCGCTGGCCCTGCCCGGCTACGCCAGCCACGCCGAGGCCGGCCGCCACTGGTCCACGCAGCCGGCCGTGGGCCAGGCCGTGCTCGACAGCGTCTGGCAGTGGGATCTTTCCGAGACGGTCGACCCGCTCGACGCCGTCGAGGAGCTGGGACGGGCGGCCGTGGTGCTCGCCTGCGCCACGCACAAGACAGGCGGGTCTGGGCCCGAATCCGGGCCCGAATCCGGCGCGCTGCCGCCCGAGTTTGACTTCTTCCTGTGCCTGCTGCCCACGCTCGTGTACTCGATGCGGGTGTTTCTGCTGGCCACGCGCAGGCAGTACCCGGCCGTCTTTGAGATTGCGCTCGTGCTGGTGCGGTGTCTGTGGGCGCAGATGGTTCTTGTCTACATCCTGCAGCTGCGGCCCCGGATCGCGGCGCTGCCGCCGGCCTCCGCGGCGCTGCGGCAGGACGACTTTCTCCTGCGCGACTTTTACAGCGACGCCACGCTCGTGCAGCCCCGGCACCGGGACGCGTTCTACCTGCGCGCGCTGCGCACATTCGCCATGCTGGCCGCCAGCGACCGCGAGCCGGCCTGGACGCAGCGCATCAACGACGCGGCCGTCCAGTTTCACGCCCATTGGCGGCGCTGGCTGGGCCTGTCCCCGGGCGAGCCGGCGACGCTGGACATTCGGCTGTAGGTGTGTGTGTGTGTGTGTGTGAAACATGCCAGGCCGAAAATGCTTCCTGCCGATTCACCAATTTATATTTTAGTAATACAACTTGTGGCACCCTCCTCTCGCCCCAACAACATCGCTTCTGCCCTGCAGCCTCCGTATATCATGTACGGCCGTGCCTCATTGGCCGCCCGTTGCTTACGGTGCGCATCTACAAGGGTCTCGTATCACGGTGCATGGTCTCACTCCGAAATTGCCTGACGGTCCATTTGATATCTGTTCTGCTCCACGCCTTTCGATTCACATCACCCTTTTCTCTTCTGCGTTGCCCCTAACCGATACACAAGAGAGCCACTCACAGCTGGTCGACGATCTTGTTGGCGGCATCGCTAATGTTGGAACCGTACTGCTCGACGGTGGTCTGGATGTACAGGATGCCGCCCTCGATGACAACCTCGCAGTAGCTGGCATAGCTCAGCTTGTCGACGATGCGGAAGGCAATGGTGCCCTTGTCGACGGCCTCGTTGAAGCCCTCCTGCAGCATTTCGTCGGAGCCAAACTTTTGCCACTCCATTCTGCGGGCGACACCGTCAAAGTACTGGAACACAAAGGCGCCCACCAGGCTCTCGTAGTCGTTGCGGACGTGCTTGGCGTTGGCCGGGTCCGACAGCGTGGCGCACAGCGCCTCAAAGTTGGGCTCGAGCTTGATGTCGCGGCCGAGAAGCTCGGAAAACTTGGCGCGGACTGCGTCGATCTCGGGCTCGTAGTCGGCGCGGATGCTGTTGCGGACGGCAAACGACAGCTTGGGGGCGCCGTCGCCGCCCGGGGCCGGCGGTGCGCTGTTGAGGGCCGCCAGCAGCTTGTCGGCCTGCACGGCGTCGTCCATGTTGACGGCAAAGTTCTTCTCGTTGAAGAGGATGGCCAGGCGGCCGCCCTCCTGCACTGCGCAGCCGCAGTACGAGTTGGCGCCGGCCTCGTCGACGTCCAGGGTCAGCGTGTGGCTGTACACGACGCTGTTGAGCTCCGCGAGGCTCTCGGCGCCCTGGCGGTCGGCAAAGTAGCCCAGCTGGCGCACGGCGCCGTCCACGTAGCTGTGGATGACCTGGCCCAGGCTGGACTTGGCCCAGTCCTCGGTGGCGTAGGGGAAGATGGCCAGGGGGTTGATGTCAATGGTCCACGCCTGGCCGAGCTTCTCGGACAGCGCCTTTTCGAGATCGGCCTTTTTGCTCTCCCAGTCGTCACGGACTGGCGGCGGCCGCGTTAGTCGGAGAGGACACAGAGACAAAGGGATGGACATGAAGCTCACCGTTCTTGCGCGTCGCCAGGGCGAGCTTCTCGGCAGGGGGGAGGCGAGGCATTGTAGCGTTTGAGTTACGTTGGAACGTGGAGAGAAGGTGCAGATGTGAAGATGAAGATGAAGAAGATAATGATGAAGATGAAGATGAGGATGAGGATGAAGATGAGTATAAGATGAAGATCAATATGTGAAATGAATGATGTCTGAGTGAAGCGGGTGGATGGGATGGACATTCTCGAGAGGGCAGGCCGGCCGTCTTATACTTTTTGGCCGGCCTCGAGGACATACGAACCCGCACCGGCGTCTCGACGCTCGTTGCCTACGTGTCTAGGGGCGTGCTGGTTCCCAGACGATCTCTCTTGGCAGCGAGCCGCCGCCAGGAGCTTCCGTCTCGTTGTAGCTTTGTTCTGTCCTCGCAGCCTTGCGTTGCGCCATGCGGCCGTTTTGCGACGGGCTGTCGTGCTCTGCCCCTGCTGGCCGTTCTTGGCACTGGTCTAGGCAAGCATCCGTGTCGTAATTACGTACTTTGTAGACAAACAGGATGGCTTTCCAGACGGCGGAAAACGAGGAGGGCTGAGCTACGCCGGGTCGTGATGAGGACGAAGAGCACGATTCCCCAACAGGTAGGTGGCAGACGGGCGAGTACATACGTCGTGCTTTCCGGAGCATGGCGACAAGGCAGCTTCCCCCGGGTTCAGCTCCGGGGCGGACAGCCGGCAAAGACGGCCCTCGTCTTGTGGAGTTGGGCTTAAACCGCCAACGCCAGCCAACGTCAACAAAGCCCTTACGAGACCCTAAAGACCGCTAAAACGTATCCCCGCCGGTAGGCGTGGGCCCGTTAATACGAGGCTGTGTGATTTGGTTGGGAAATACGGACAAAACACGGACAAAACGGACAGCGCTATTTTGACCTGTCCTTTTCGATTCTTTTCCGTTTCAAGGCTGACAAGACGGAAAGCAGAAGAAAAAGAAAAAGAAAAGATCTACATAAAGAGGCCAGCAACAGAACAAGGGCATAGGCAGCCTGACCCAGCCTACAACACGACCCCGGCCTGACCTGGGCGGCAGACTGCCAGGCTGAGTCCAGGCGCAACTCCACTGTCCCCCACGCCATGTGTATGCGTCGTAACGAGAGATCTGCAGTGCTGGGCCGCCTCGCTGGGCCGCCTCGTTGGCCGCCTTGCCTGGAGAGTGTTGCACCGGAGTTGCGCTGGATAGATGCATGCGGAGATCATGGAAGTGTCTACGACGTAGTACGACGTATACTCGTGTGTACAGTGTATCGTGTCCGTAGATATCAGCCGTGATCTTGATTTTCTCTTCTGGTTTCACTTTCTTCCTGTTCATTTTTCACGCTCGATTTGCTTGTTTTCCGTTCCCCGTTGATTGTACTCGGGCTCTCGTTATCCGTTTTTCCGGGGCCAATCTCCTAAAACACCCGTGGAGCATTCAACGCTCAACCGCACGCTGTTTCTTTGTTACAAAGTATGGCAGCCGGTGCAATAAGCTTGCCATTAGCTCCCGGTGATTCTGCATCAAATCAAGAAAACAGCAAGCAGAGCAACACTGGTCTGCGGCTGAGGTGGAGCGGGCTTTTCTCCTTGTGCAGCTAGGCCGTGTGTGGCCACATCTCGCGAGCCCTCGTGGAGCGAACTGGGGTGAGGCAGACCAACGCCGCAGCTTGTAAGCAGTTCTCTCGGCGTCCCCCACAAGGCGGCCTAAGCCAGCCTTCTGCCGGCCCCAGTCTGCCTTGCACAAGATAAAGAACAAAGTATAAGGGCGGCCCGTCCTGTGCCGCCGGTCGGCGCTCCGGTAGAAAACGACCCGACTGCTTACGGCCGCCTTCCGTTCTCGTTTCTCCACTTCCAACTTTTCCCCTCCAACCAACAATATCTCAATACACTTTGGGACTGTCCAGCACCGTGGCAATGGCAGGCACAATGTAAGTCGGGGACGAGGGGAGGGGGGCGAGAGATGGGGCCGCACGTTGTTTCTGCTAACGCCGACAGCCCGCTTAAACTGCAGATTGCCATCCGCGACTCCTGGCAGAAAGAGACATCCGCTGTCCAGGTGGCTCGCCAGGCCCTGTGTGCCGTCCTCGGCTGTCCGGTGCGTGTCGACCCCGAGTGGGCCCAGCTGCTGGAGGTCCTCGACAAGGCGTATCCGGACCGCCAGACGCTGGCCACGGCCGTGGCCGGCTGCGTCGAGATCTGGTGCAAGGTGCTGGCCGATTTGCTGGACGGCGCAGACGCGGCGGACGCCGCACAGCAGGAATGGGCCGAGACGCTGCTCGACAAGCTGAACCCGCAAACCGGCCTGCGGCTGTTTGTTGCCGCCGCTGCGGACGCGGAGACGGGCACCGCGTGGTCGGACGAGCAGAGGGCCTTTTCGCTGTACCTCCCCCGGAAACGCGCCGTGACGGTGCCGAGCGAGTTCTCCGCAATCTACCGGGGCGAGCTGCTGAGTTGCTTTCAAGACAAGCCGAAGCCGGGCCCGGCAACAGCCGCACGCGCCACGGCCGCGGCTGGCGACGACTGGGCCGACGTGCAGATGGACTCGACCACCGGCACGGCCAACGTCGTCGAGGCGCCACCGCCACCGGCGGCACGCCCCGCACCGGGCCCCGAACCCGCCGTGCCCCGACTCGAGTACCTGCCCTCGGTCGACTCGCTGCCGCGGCCGGACGAGCTGTTCCTGCGGCCGCCCTACCATCTGATCGTCGCCGACTACGGCGACAAGAAGATTGTCGTCCAGGGCAGCCACAGCCCCTCGCTGCATCTCCTGGGCGCGTACATGAAGCGGTGGTGCCGCACCAACCACCAGGACTCGCGCAACCCGCCGGCCGTCGAGGTCAAGTACAACCAGTCGTGCTGGGGCGCCGGCCCCATGTACGACTCGGTCACGCTGACGTCCGAGGCCAACAACATTTACACGTTCAACGCGGCGCTGGTCCTGGCCTTTGTCGAGGGCGTGCTGGGCTACGACAAGGTGTCGACCGAGCAGGGCCTATGGACCTACCGGCGGACGGCGCCTTTCAAGTGAGAGGAGGGGCGAGAGGAGGAGGGGGAGCGGAGAGGGGGAAGGGGGACCCAAGCACCAACGACCAACGACATATATTGAAACTACGGCCGTGCTCTTGCCAACGTTGTGTCCTTTGCCGCTGCTCGTGTAGACCCTGCATGCCTGGCCGTCTATATTGTCGCCAGCCGGGCCATTTCCCGCGCAAAGCCCACGCCGTCGTCTGGACTGCGTCCGTTGCGATACTGCCACAGCCGGCTGACGTCCTTGACCTTGACCGGGCGGGGCGGGGCGGCCTGCCGGACGAGAATGGGGCTGCTGGCGTGCATCTCAACCAGGGCAGACGCGGCAGGCGCGGCAGCCTCGGCTGCACCCGCCCCGCTGCTTCCGTTTTGGGACGCGCCCAGCGCCGCCAGCCAGCTGCGCTCAAACGCCGCGTGCGCCCCGGCGCTCTCGTCGCCGTCCCGGCCCACCTCGACGGTGCTCTCCATGAAGGCGTTGCCCGTCTCCGCGCAGCCCAGGATCGCGTTGGTCTGCGGGTGGCGCTCCAGCGGGAACATGCCGTCCAGATAGTGCTGGCAGAACTGGTGGCCCCCGCGCGGCGAGGCGCGGGCAAACACGCGGCCGAGGAAGCGGGGCATGGTGCGCGTCCTGGGCACGGAGCGCACAAAGTGGAGGACGCCCCAGAGGGCGACAAAGTCGCTCGTGTGCGCATAGTGCTCAATGTGGCCAATGGCCTGGCCGGTCACGGTGGCAGGGCGCGACGACGACGAGGACGACGCGGCCACCAGCAGAGGCGTGCGGCGGACGGTCTCCGGGGCGGTTCCCGGGGCGGTTTCCGGGGCGGCGTCCGTGCCCAGGGCCGCCCGCGCGCGGTTCTGGGCGTCGACGGTGCGGTGCGGGTTGTTGCAGTGGTTGGCGGCGTTGCCAAACGTGTACACCTCGAGCTTGGCCAGCAGGTCCTGCGGCAGCTCCTGCAGCAGCCAGTCGAGCACCAGGCCGCCCTCGATGGCGCCCTGCGAGTGCAGGATGAAGACGACCTTTGTGATGCCGGGGCGGTACAGCGTCTCCTTGAGGATGTCGTAGCAGACGCGCACGTCCCGCGTGGCGTACGTGTAGTTGCGCTGCACGAGACACTCAATCACGTCAAAGAGGATGCCCGACGTCCTGTTGTGGATGCCCAGCACCGGCCGCTTGAACGTCAACGCCAGGCGGTCCAGGTTGCTTTGCATCCAGTGTTTTCTGGGGAGTTAGTGTGTGTGTGAAGTGTGCTTTTTCACATCTTCTTTCCTCTTTTTTTTTGTCTTCGCATACAATACTCACCCAACAGCCACCCCGTTGAGAAATACCCATTGCTCGTGGGCGTGCTCCGGCAGGGCGGGCGCACACTCGGGCCGCGAGTGGTATTCAATCGTGTGGCCTACGCCGTTGAGGAGCAGCGTGCACAGCAGGTAGTTGACGCCCAGGCAGCCGACAACAAGCGCCGCCGCGGCCCAGACGGGCAGCAAGCACGCGGCAGGGACCAGGCCGACCAGGAAGACGAGCTGCAGCACGGCGAGCACGGCGTGCACGGCGATGCACCATACGTTGGCAAGGGTGGGCGCGAGCTCCGCCAGGGGGCCTGAGTCGGCCGGCGTCACCGGCCAGACAATATACGGCAGCGCCCAGGCCAGGCGGAAGAAGTGGTAGATGTCGCAGGCAAGCAGTTTCCAGGGCAGGTCGGTGTAGGCGTAGTTGATGACGGACTGGCCGCCAATCTGCGAGCCAAGGAACGACGTCGACGACGCACGACGCGGCATGTGCGGCGGCGGGCTGGCTGTCCGGGCGGCCGTCTGCAGAGCCGGGAGACGGCCGGGGCGAGGCGGCCGCGGAGCCGCAGACTGCGCGGCCACAGCAGACGGCCCGGGCTTATCGGCGACCGGTGGCTGCCTGCGGCGGAACGAGGCCGAAACGGCAGCCATTGTGCGTGGAGGGAAGCGGGAGCGGTGAAGCGACGGCGAGCTGGTGGGCGGGAAAAGCCGTGCTTGAGAGGTGTCAGACAGATTAGGCTGAGAGGTCTTCCCGTCTAGGACGCCCGTATTTATGTCACCCGAACTCTTTTATGGAGGACCGCAAGGGCCTGGCCAAGAGCGTGGGCGGTGCAGGTGATTGGCCGGGCAGATGTGCAGCCAAGCGAAAAGAGGGCCAGAGAGGTGGAAAAAGACGGCTCTGCGTACAAGGCTGCCAACGGGCTTTGTTTGGTGGAAGATTCATGCAACCGAAACGGAAGACAACACAAACGAGGATAAAATGGTGTTCAAGTTAAAAAATAAATAAATAAAAAACAAGAAAATAAAAATAAAGAAAAGAAGGAAATAAGGAAAAAAGCGGAACGTGAGAAACGTGGCGCCCGCAACACGTTCCAAGTAGCGACAGGAGCGACAGAGGAGACTGAAGCCTGCGCGCCGTTGGCCTTTGCATTGGTTGCTGATGATGAGTTTTGTTGCTTTGTTTTCAGGGCACGTTGTTTTCGGCTGTTTCCGCTATAGCGGGGCCTAGGGCTTAGTGCGCGGGAGGCACGAATATGCCTTGCTGCTGCTCGCTTGCGTTCCTGTCGGGCAACATCGGCACAGCAGGCGCCATGGCTTTGCATGCATGCTTTAGGCGAGGCAAGGGGTTGCCTTTTCCATCTTCAACGACTGCTGAATAAGGTGCACAGAAGCTCTCGATGTCTCGGGCAGGACAAGAAGCGGCCGGGAAAGGAAGCAGCGCTCTGCCGTGACGCCTGCTCGGACAACTTGAGAGATGGCCTCTGCGGATGTCCTTATGTCTGCCTGGCCCGCGGCATGGAGGCGCACGGCATTGTCACGGCGCTGCCCGCAGCACGTCCGGTGAGTCAAGCTGCCGGGCAGCCTTTCGTGGGTGGGCCAGCTGTTTTGCGCTATTAGCTTGCCATTTATTACAGGCTAATAATGCGCTATCGTAACAACAGGGCGTCTTTACAGGCCTCAGGTTAATATATGTACAGCGGCATCGCGACACACTCGCAACGAACAAGACGGCACACACGCCTGGCCGCGGCCATGCTTGCACAGAGCACAGAGAGCAACGACGGCCCCAACCCATGACGCTGCGGCCAACCGCACACCGCCGCCATGGACCGCGCCAGCACAGAAGCCGAACCGGGCGTTGTCGACGTCGACATTGCCGACACCAACTACGCCCTCTACCGCGACGCGCTGTCTGCAGTGCTGATTGACAAGCTGGCCGAGCCGGCGGCTCAGCCCAAGCACCGGCAGCGGCGGCGGCGCGGCAAGAAGGACGGAGCCAAGGCCGACCTCATCGACGGGGAGGCTGTCGAGCCGCCGAGCCCGGAGAACCCGGAGAGCGTGCTGGACGGCCCGGACGACGGCCTCGCCGAGTTTGTGGACTATCTCGCGCGCGAGACGTTTGCGCTGCTGCCAGACGAGCTGCAGACGCTGGCACACCATGTCTGGGCCGACGACGCGGCCCTGCGCGCGCGGTACGGCGTCGACGCGGACGGGCACGCCCCGGGCGGCGTGCCGACGCCGCGCGTGCTGAGCGCCGCGCGGGTCGCCGAGCTGCTGCCGGGCCTCGACCCGTCGCCCGTCGCCGACTCGATGCAGGCCTACGGGCTGGCGGCGGGCGGCGGCGGCGGCCGCACCGCGGCCGACATTGTCGCGCCCGCGCTGTCCGGCTACCTGGCGGCCGTGGCGGCGGCGCCGCCGCCGCCGCGGTCGACGCGCGGCCAGGCGGACGGCTGCGAGATCTGCGGCCGCGACTGGATGCCGCTCAGCTACCACCACCTGATCCCGCGCTTCGTGCACGCCAAGGCGGTCAAGCGCGGCTGGCACCGGCCCGACGAGCTGCAGAACGTGGCCTGGCTGTGCGGCGCGTGCCACCGGCAGGTGCACCGCTTCGCCAGCCACGAGGACCTTGCCCGCAAGTACTACACGGTCGAGCGGCTGCTGGCCGAGCCAGAGATGCAGCGGTTTGCCGCGTGGGCGAGCCGTCTGCGCTGGAAGGGCCGGTGAGGCGCGGGGAGGAGGCTGTCCCTATCTCCTGAATGTGTATGCGGTGGCCTTGCATGCGCTCGGAAGACGTACTGTATTCTGCAAATAAGACAAGTGAAAGAAGAAGCCAATACGACACAGACCGCCAAAACGCCGTCTTGCTGTGTGCACCATAAAAAAGGAAACGTCAAACATAAAACCCGCCGTCATGCACGTGCGGCCATGTCGGGGATCGGCCCCCGCTCGTCGTCCTCGTCGTCGAGGCTGTCTGTCCGGCTGTGGCCCATCAGCAGCGCGCGGTCTTCGTTGGCGCCCTTGGCCCGGTAGCGTCCGTGCGACAGCGCGTCGTCGGCGTCGTCGTCCGCCTCGTCGCGCGCCCGCTCGCCGTACGCGGCGGCCCTCTGGCCCCCGTGGCCCTCGTGCTCCTCGGCGATGGTGGCCACGGCGCCGGCCGTCCGCAGCGCGCCCGCGCCGCCGTCCTCGTCTGCGCTCTCCGGCACAGACACCAGCCCGTGCTCGACGCTCCAGCTGACCGTCCGGCTGACGGGGTCGCGCTGCGGCGTTGCCGACACCGTGTGGTGCCCGGCCACTGTGCCCGTGGCAACAACGCTGTTGGACCGCTCGACGGCGGCGGCGGCGGCAGCGGCGGCGGCGGCGGCGCCCCCGGGACCTGTGCTGGCCGTGCCCCAGAGCTCGTTGCGGATGGCCTCGTCGATTTCGCCCTTGCTGAGCGGCGCGCCGGCCCGGCCCATCACGTAGCTGTCAAACTGCGTGTCGCGCTCGTGGCTGTAGCTGAGGCGCGGGCCGTCGTCGGGCGGCCCCCGGAGAGACGACGCGGCCGAGTGCGACCGGCTGCGCGTGCCGCCCGCGGGGTCGTATGCGGTGGGCACGTCGTTGTACGGCCCGGCGCGCAGGTACACGTCGCCGCTGGCCACGCCGGCGCCTCCCACGGCCATGCCGGCGCTGTTGCCGACGAGCCCGCTCGTGCTGAGCCGCGCGCGGGCGCCCGGCGCGCCCAGCTCGATCTCGTCGTAGCCGGTGCCAAAGCCAAACGCCTTGGTGTTGCTCGCCGGGTGGTGGTAGTCGTCGTGCGCCTGCAGCAGCCGCCGGTACGACACAATGGCGTACACAAACAGCGCCAGCATCGCCGCCAGCAGCGCCACGTCCAGCGCCAGCCCGACCGACGACCAGTTGCCCTCGGACCGGTGGATGTACACGACCACGTCGAGCGCCAGCATCGCGGCCGCGCTCGTCATCTTGATCACGTGCGCCGCCAGCAGAAAGTACGGCGTCAGCGTCTCGGCCAGGAACCGCGCGGCCTCCATGATGGTCAGCACCAGGCACAGCACGCCCAGGCCGACGTTTGTCACCTCCCAGACGAGCTCGACCGTGGGGACCTTGCCGGCCTTGCGGTCCTCGGCAAAGTGCTCGGCCGTCTCGGCCAGCCGGTAGGAAAACACGCCGAGAACCGCGAGCAGCAGCACCGTCTGCAAGGCCCAGGCGGGCAGGAGCACCGCGCGGCGCCAGCGGGCGCGCACAAACTGTGCCTGGTTGCGGTGGAAGGTCATGGCTGTCGAGGGGGGTTGGGGTCGTTGGGCTGTCGTCTGGCGTGGTGAGCGGAAGCTCTTAAAGATCGAGGGATGGTCTGGTCACCGTTGCATGTCTGGGTCGCGATGGGCACAAGAAGACGGGGAAGAGAAGCAAAAGAAAAAAATTGAAGAAAATCAAAGAAAAAAAAAAAAAGAAAAAGAAACGAAAAGAAAACAGCCCACCCCATCACAGAGGCCTCGCCGTGAGAACCAAAAGTGGCGCACAACTCAAAAAAGCCCTTTCTGCATTGAGCGAGCGCCCGAGGGCTCTGCAAAGGAGCCCAGCCCGCTCGGGAAACGCCTCGTGGGTGAAGGATGCGAGCTCCACGAGCGAACGCGAACCAGGGGAATAGCCCCAGGCTAATATCGAGTACGAAGTACGAGAGATCCGCCCCGCCAGAAGGGCTGCTTTTCGACCCGAGTCTGCAGCATCCCGTCGGTGCTGCAGAGGGACGAGGCGGTCAGCACTTGCCGGAAAGCGGCAGAAAGGAACGAGCGAGAGAAACAAACAGAGCTTGACACAGAGATGCTCGGGTGGAGACAGCGTCACTAGCTGGGTGCTGTGCTGGCGAGGAGTGCGGCTGAGTTCTTTTCTCCCGTCTCGTCCTGCCTGCTGGACGAAGGATGAATGGACGGACGGCTCTCCCATCCTGGAATGCGTCAACAGCATATTCTCGTAGACAACGCAGGCCGCTGCTATTCTTGGCCTGTTATCAAAATCAAAATCCATGGGACGGGCAGCAAAGACAAGACAAAGGACGTCCAGGGACCAGTTCCGTGGGGTCCGTAGGGCTCTCTTGCACCGGCAAGGCATTCTCTTATCGTGGCGGCTGTGGATCATTTATTATCTGCGCTGAGCGGCTCGTTTGCCGGGAGTTATGTCCGTCGAGCATCCCACCGTGCATATCTCAACACATCATATTGCATAACGAGGCCGTCAAAAGACAGGACATGCTGATGACGATGTTTCGTATTATCTTATTAAATGGGCGTGCAAATAACAACAGTTCCATATCGATCCTCATATCGCCATCTGACCTGGCCGCTCGGAAATGCCAACGTAAAAGTGAAAAAAAAGAAGAAAAAAAAACAACGCTCCGTGACGCTCCAGTCCGCAAAGAGCAAATCTTGACAAAAGCTTTTTTGAATACGGAAGCCGCATGCCCGACGTCGACAGTTTGGTGACAGGCATGAAGCCGAAAAGCCAAAGGAAGATGCGATGCACGAGCCGCGCCATTAAACACCTTCGTACTGCAGATCACTCCAGCTGCCGTCGCCGGCCTCGCAGTCGGGCCCTGCAACAATGGTTTGCATCGGCGCACAGCTCATCGAGTCGCGGTGGGCGACGTACGCCGCCTCCTGCAGCATGTCGCTTCCGCCCATGGGTATGGCAGGGAGGTGCTCGGAATTCGCGTATGCGTTCATGGGGAGGGGGCCCGCCGTCGCATACGGCTCGTACTGCATCGACAGCATGGGGCTGGACACCCCGCCCACAAACGGTGCATTCGACACCGGGGGATATGTCGTGGCCAGGTGCGCCGCGTCCCACATGCTGGGGTTGATCGTCTTGGGCACAATGTCGTCCGCGGCTGTGGCCGTACCGTAGATGGTCGAGTATCCGGCCGTGCCCGTCGACGGCATGAGACCGGCCATGTAGATGTCACTGTGACCGGACAATGGCGAGTTTGCAATGTCAAACGAACAAGCGTCCGACGACTGCCGCATAATGGACGGCATCGCCACGGTCCCGGATATGGGCGTGAGCACGGTGCCCGAGCTCACGCTGCTGGACGAGTTTGTATGGGCCATGGCGGCGCCGTCCGTCATCGCCTCCTGTTGCGGCCTTGGCGGTGTCGCTTCAGCCGCAAGCGCAATGCTGCTGCCCGGACTGCCCCCGTCCAGGTACGGAGCCACAAAAAGAGCAGGGCCCTGCGAAACCGGCTGGTGGTGCATGCAGTCGAGTTGGCCGTAGCTTCCGTGCCGGGCCGGCATCGTCTGGTGCGCCTGGTGCTCCTCTTGGGGCGGCTGAAAGCCAGAGAAGCTTGCAAAGGGTGCAGGCTGGAGTGGCTGCTGTTGCTGTTGCTGTTGCATCTGCCTGCTTGAATGCATCTCGCTCCGGTAGTTGGGAAACATCTGGTTGAACTCGCGCTCGATCCTCGACGCCTCGCGGAGCCGTTCTGCGAGCGCGTACTCGTCCGTTCCAGGCGGTGCCGCGCTCAGCGAGGCCGCTTCTTCTTGCGTGAGGGCGCCGTGGCCGAGGGCCAGAATCCGCTGCTTATTGGACAGGCGGTCGTCTTCCTCCTCGTACGGCCCGCCGCTCTCGACAATCTCCTGGGTGATTTTCAGAGCCTTGCCGGTCCTCTCCTTGTGGATGGTGGACGCCAGGCGTGCCGAGTCCATGCGCGCCTCGATCGTGCGGTCAGTGCGCCGCGACGCTGCCGTGTAGGCTCTCTCGGTGTTTTCCGACGAGTTGCCCGGCCGTTTCTCCGACTTCTTGTCCGACTTTTTCCTCGGCTGTTTTTCGGCGCCGTGCCGTGACTAGTTGTGATGTGTTAGATGCAAGCTGATGCAAGCTGCCCCGGCCAAGCTGCCCCGGCCAAGCCGCCTCATGGCAAAACAGACAGGGTACGCTGTCCTGCTATGCGGGCACGCCGTAGGAATGACTTACACTGCCCGACCTGGTGTCTGAAGCGCACCCGCTCGGCGTCGAGGCGCCCGACGGTGCTAGGGAGGAGGCCGAGCCCGTGCTGGTCTTCCGCACCATGACCATCTCTCGATGCTGACGAGATATGTGGGTGGCGAGAGTGACGAGATGCCCAGGCGAGACAATGTCCGGTCGAGTATGGTGGCAGGACAAGGACTTACAACGCCGGAACCAGGGAGGCACGGCGAGAAGGCTGGCAGACGATAAAAGACAACAATAAAAAAGACAGGAGACGGTGGCAGGAAAAGGGGGCCGTGGGCATGGGAATTGTTTGTATTAGTAGTAAACGCATCAAGGGGCAAATCGGAGGAGGTTCTTAATATGGGGAAGGCAGGTGCAAGAGGCCCCCGGGCCTGATAAAGAGAGGGAAGGCACGAGGCCGAGGAGGGGGGGAAGGAGCAAACAGCGGGAAGAGTTGGTGTGAAATCAGAAAGAGGAGCCCACGGCTCTCGCTCTTTGTTTTGTGTTAGAACGAAGAATGTTCCGAATTGAGGCTCTCGGAACAGACAAATACGATGACGACATACCGCAGCATGAAACAGGCGAGCAGTGTAATAACTAAAGAGAAAATTGAAGCTTTGGCGGTTGCCGTGGATCAAAAGACGGGGGATCTGGAAGGAACGATGGGGATGCTCACGGCAGCTCAATCACGGGGGAAAAGAGAAGGAGCGAGAGGCCGAGAGACTGGCCGCATGTAAGTGGTGAATTAGGGAAGGCGCAAGGGGGCCACATCACAATCCAGGTTGTAATACTCTTATGCGTGGAGGAGGGGGTATCTTGTACAGAGGAGTGCCTGTGTGCGCATTGTTGCGGGGAACAAGTATATCAATAGAAGACGGAGTGCTTAATGATAGATGGGAGTGGCAAGCCAGTCAGAAGCCAGTCAGAAGAGAAGCAGAGACAGCGAGAGGTGAAACGACCAAGCAAAGTGAGATTGGGAACAAAGATGGCGGAAAAAGAAAAAAAAAAAAAACAAAGAAAAAAATAAAGACAAGAAAAAGAAAAGAAAAATAGACAGAATACTATTCAGTCCATCCAACAATTGCAAAGCCTCGGACGGTAGAACGATCTTTGTGGTTCTTGTCATCACCAGGCACTAGCCCCGAGGACCGGTGGCAAAGTGCCTTTCCATTCAGGTGGTTCTTTCACCTGTGAGAACTGGATGCCAGGCCCGAGGGATTGAAATAAAACGATGAGCAAGGCCTCGTGCAGAGCTCGGCACAGGAAGATACTGTGCAGCAACGTTGCCTGGAAGCTTCGGTGCACTTTGTCCTTTTTTTCGACCGTTCTCTCAACCGTCGCATCTAGTAGGAACTAGGCAGGTGGAATGTTCAACGGGCTTCATGTGCCCCGTGTTCGTTGTCTTCCTTTTTCTTGTCAAGGGCCAGAAATGGAAAAAGGAGCTCCTCAATGCCATCCGAGTTCCCCATTCCACAGCATCGATTTTTAAAGGCCCAAGAGGCGAAACGGACAGCGCCGATACAGAGACGGCCCCGGGGCATATGGATCGGAATGAGGGGGAGGCCCCCGTCAAACTACAGGCGTCTTTGTCAGTCTTTGTTTCGGTGCCTTACATTGACAGAGATGGCAGCTGCTCATCTTCTCCTCGCTCCGTACTTTTGCAGCAGCTCCCGTACTCGTATTTCAAAAACGGCAAATCCTTCTACACAAACGGCGTCCTGCCGTGTGTGCACAGTAAGCAGTCCAGCAGACAGACAAGAATCACAGGACGCAGAGGTGCTTACAGTACTTTTAGTGAGGGGACAACAAAGGCCAAGAACCATAGCTGTTGGCTTATAGCGCTTGGCATCGCCATAAGTCCCAGCGATTTCATCGACAAAGGGCGGTACATCCGATTCTTGTAGCGGAAGCTGGGGACCCCAGCGGACGGTCAGAGAGTGCAGGCCTTAGGCGGGAGCATTGAAGATCCTCCCATGTCGGCGATCAACACTGGGGTGAACTTGAAAATACTTTTTGTGTAAAAACGCCACCAATGCCTCCCATAGAGCGAGTCGCAATCTTTTCTTGGCAGGCGATCCCGTAATGTTCTGTCAGGAGGACCCTGAATATCGAGAGACAAAAGAATGGCAACACATGGCATGGCCCGTTGGCACTGGTCGTTTTGACTGCCTATTCGTACTGCCTCGTGGTTTCCAACGTAGCCCGCTTTACGCAGCTTGGTGGCGAGAGGACAGCCGTAATACTGACCAGAGCCAACGCCAGCCGAACAGAGGCTTTGTGGCTGGAATACATCGCAAGGGTGGAATCCAGGGTCCTTTGAAATCCGCGGCGAGTTTCCACAGCGCCATCCGTGCCGTGACGGGCATGGACTTGTGCGTCGTCAGCATAGGAAACGACAAAATCCATGAACCGAACAGGCAACAACAAATAAAATTAATGCAGGGTCGACAGAACGTCATGGTAAGATACCATGTACATTGCTGTCGAAAAACCCAGGAACCTCAAGAACGGAGTGTTTGCTCCGGCTCCATGAGAAGTGTCTAGGCCCGTCCAAAGAGCGTCTTCCGGGACAGGAGGTGTTGCAGCACGGGAGCCTGTAACCGGCTCGAGCGAGCTACGACAGCAAACGGCGCTCGTAGTAGCAAAAGAAGCCTCCCTTTCGTTGCCATTCCGTCTAAATCCTTGGCCCAAGACAACGGATGGATGCATGGGTACCAACGGGATAATACTCGTGGATCCCAAGTGCAAAAACACGTTGGCTGGGAGTGTCCGAGAAAGTCCAATATAAAACTCGCGGCAGGCTAAAAAGGGTGTCGTCGCAATGCTCGCTGCATTGGTCACCCGTTCTCAACCAACGTACTCGTAATACTCCGTACACAAACCGGATTCAACAACACATGCGAGTATACGGGTTCAGGAGCAGCTGTGTGACGAGCACAAGCCGCAGCGAGGACGAAAGAAAACATGATACTACTCTCGAGGCGTATGTTGCTGCCTTGCTCGGTCCTGTATTTTTACGAAAGAACCGGTTTCCACACGCTTCAACAGACAGCCTCGCGTATGAAGGATCGTCCTCCTCGTGCATTGCTCGCCAGCTCGATGAGGGGCCGTCTTGAAGATAGTGTTGTAGGTTGCGCACAAAATAATACAACGCAAAATAACGCCTGGCGTGCCGTGCATACGCAAGGGGTTCTCCCAGCGCTGTTGTGCACCTCTTTCATTTTTCCATGTCTTAGTGTGCTGACGTGTTGGCCCGTCATTGCTGTTATCCCTATTTGGGGAAATCTTCCTTGTTGTGGCTGTACTTCTCTTCTTCACAGCAACTATGCTCTATCTGTACAGAAGGAGAGAGAGGAAGAAAGGGGAAGAAGGGAAATAGAAGAAAACCTTTGATTATTAAGGAGAACTAATACTCGTAAACTGGCCCGAGTCGCTCAAATGGTTGAAAGCGCAGCGTCGTGTCCACCACGACAATTCCTAATAAAAGAAAAAGTCTTGGCTACAGTCCCCGCCACTAAAATAGAAAAGGCCGAAGCAACGGCAGAAGAGGGGATTGTTGAGAATTGCATAGCTCGGGATCGGAGTTCGCTGACCTTTGGTTAAATACCATCCCTTTCGCGGCGTTGCTCCTTTCCTTGGCATTCGAGACCTTGTACAACATTTACGACGTACGGAGTAGATACACAAAATTCCTCTTTTCATTTTTTCTTCCTTTTTCTTGTTCTTATGTTGGTTGAGTGCGAGATTTCGCTTTTCTCGGTATGTTTATTTTTCGACAATCCCGTCAAGCAAAAGTAAAGCCGGACAGGAAGAAAACACTGCTGTGATATATTTTTAGCCCCCTCGAATACATTTGCCTTCGAAGCTCCTCTCTATTGCGGTGCGTTCGAACCAACTCTGGGAACAAGGAGACGCTACTGTAGCCAGAGACAAGCGGACTTGCAACGGGGGAAAAGCCATGCCAAGCCACTGCCAATGTTGCATTCTGCATTGTGCATGGTGGGATTCTCTCGTGTTCAAGCGAATTCTCTGGCTGCTACCCAACATATCCCATCAGGGGGAAAAGCCCATCTGTCTCTGAAATTGCGGTTGCATTTATTCCTTTGACGCCTCGGACCCGACATGCATGATATGATGTCACCCTTGCTTTTTTCAAAAAAAAAAAAAAAAAAATTTAAAACCTCGTTCAATCGAGAATACAGCGGGAAAACGCTGTTTTTTTTTTTTTTTTTTTTGACATACGAGTACGAGTAGCCACAAACAATAAAAGATAATCCCACAACACAATATCTTTTCTCTCTATTTTTATTCTTTGGACAGGAAAGAACTACAAAGTACGTTCCTCTGCATGTACAAAACTTCACTTTTTACACCTTTGCAGATCCTCCCCATGGCACCTAATAGTCGCAAATCTGGCTTCCCACAACGGTCAAGCCCCAGTGCCGCTCTTGCTCAACGTTCCACTCTGCTCTGCCTTCTAACCGTTCATTTGGCGGAGCAAGTTCCGGGTCGCTAACCGAAAGAGCAAGCCCCGAAAAACAGGATTCTGCCATTTTGATTGCTGGCCATTATGCGGGGCGGCGAGTACGTCGTAGAGGTTAAGAGAAGCAGAAGGGGGCGTGAAAATGCAAAAGTGAAAACCATTGAAAATAAACAATGTACTCGTACTCCGCAAAAAACAGCATGATATGAGAAAACAAGAAAGGATAAACCAGCCTTTGGACGAAAACAGCACGACGTCCCGGCACCACGCGAGCGCTAAGCAAGCCGCAGCAGGTTTGAAAGACGGAAAATAAGTGGCCGACAGCCTATCAAACACTCCTTTGCGATACAAGACGGAATTGCAACGGTGTGGCTGAACCAAGGCAGGCTGTGTAAGCCGCGTAGAACGAGGACATGGCCGAGTGAGCTGCACAAGTTGGTCACAATGCTCTCTCGATGTTGCAGAAACAGGGAGGGCATGCTCCGGAAAAAAAAGAACCAGAGTACGGCGTACGTCAGCCAACAGGAGAATGGAGACGAGACAGGCGCAACAGCAAAGTACGGCCGGTGGAAAAGAAAAGACTGTAAAGGCCAAGCAGTGTGTGGTTACGCCAGCCACAATTGAGGCCTCACCCTCGCCACATCTTGATATTGAAAGACCAGCGGCTTCCTTTGCCGATCACAGGGACGCGTAGGCTATGCCCGTACGCCACATAGTTTGCGTCTAGGGAAAATGACATGATCTCAACAAAGTACCAGCGAGTCTTGTAACAGGTTGCTGGCGTTCTGAGCAAAGCCTGACCTGCAAAACGTCCCGACGGTCAAATGTCTAAAGAGGAAAAAAGGCCAACAGGAAACAGCATGCCTAGTCCGGTACTTTTATCAAGCTCCGTATACTAGCATTGCGGTCTCGACTGGTCTTTTGGTCCCTCTTTCTCTGCTTGTTGCCTCCTGCAGATCTAGGCCCCGGGAATAAGGGGCCTTTGGATGTGAAAAGTGATGGATACTAGTACGACATACCAATACGAGCGGGTGAGATGAATCAAGCAAGCTGGAGATATTCAGGCAACGAGAATTACTTCTTGCCACGTCCATCGACTGCAGTCCTTTTGAAGACTACTCGCGTATCTTGTGTTCGTATCTTTGGCCCGGTCTTTTGATGTTTATATACTCTTGGCTGGTTTCCTCGGCGCTCACCCGAGGCCAGGATGAGGTCCGGGCGGGTATTGTTCGGCCGGTTCCATCCGGCGTCCTGGCCCGGCCGCCACTCGAGCCTTGTGGCTGGGGAGCCGCACAGCGCCTCTGACTTCTGTAGAAGGTGGCTGCAAGGACCCTGCACGGGGGTTCCGGCAACTCTAACCGGGTGGTTTGGGAGACAGGGGCCGGGAGCTCATGCCGTGGGACGAGCGTTGTGGCACAAATTTGGTGCGCCTCGTCTCGAGGACCCGAGGGCCAGAGGCCGGACCGCAGAAACATTTCGATGCCAGAGCAATTGGAGAGACAGCCACGTGGGAAAGCGTCTGTGTCCACCTGAAAGGCTCGATGGAAACGAGATAGTCCATGGTTTCCCTGCGCCTTTCCGTCATGGTCCTCATGATCGTCATTATAGTTGGCCACACTTCCGCGTCCAAATCCATCCAGTGCAGTGGACGGATCTGCGTCTCCGGAGAAAGCAGGATAAAAACTGGGTGTTCTCATTCCCTCCCTCGTTGCTGCCTCGAGCGTACCACGTCACGCTGCACGGCCACACAGTCCCTGCACTGATCTCGATCCTGTCCGGTGCGCCTGTATCCAAGAGTACCATCTTGCGTGGGCGGCCTCGTGCTTTCGATGCGCCGCAGGCAAATAAATACAGGTAAATGCAGAAAGACGTTCCAAGGCCCGCTATCTCAGCACAGTGACAGGATCAGATGACGCACGTGAGAGCTGCGAGATCCTGGGCTGTCCTGCTTTTCGTCTTCAGTCCATCGCTAATGTTACCTGGTGGCTGGACTGACCCGTTGGGAGTAGCAGTGTAGATGCATCCGCTTAAGGTACGATCCTCGATCGCTTGAAAGAGCCCGGCACCACACGACGTCCTACCCAGGGCTGCCATCGTCCCCAACAACATTCGCAATGACGTCCCTTGTGGAGCCTGTGGCATCCCAATCCCGCACACGGCCGCCCACCCGTCACATCTTGCCAGCCCGTCCGGCCCCGCGTCGGCGGCCATTCCAGACTCGTGGTACACGACAGATCAACGATGCTCCAAGACACTGCCCAAGAGGCCGTTTGCAGATGCGGCCGAGACAGCGTGGCCTGGAGGTATGTCATCACCGACGTGTCAGGCCGGCGCGTGACTACGCCGTGGCCCGATATGCGACACTTGTCCGGCTCGCCTTTCGACGTTCTTCTCAGCCTTTCTCTGCCTTCTCTTCTGGCAGATCACCGTCTTGTGGCCAAGCGTGATGTTCCCGATTTCCCCATTCTCGCCGTAGTGCCTTCCGGGATTGCGGGACAGCGGCCGGGACAGGAGCCTGAGCCTGATTCAGGGGTTTTCGCCATCACCAGATTTAGCATAAAATGACATCCTTTCCCGCCCGTATTTCATTGGTTTTTTGTAAGAGTGCATTCAAAGAATGGCCAGACTCGGCGGGACGGCTGTGGTTGAAAACCGTGATGTGTGATTTACAGTGGGGCCCAGCGTGTTGCGGCACGTGCACGCGCTAACCGGGATGCTGCAGCGTCTAATAGAGGCCACTCCGGGTATCGCTTTTCCGGGGCTGAGGGGAAAGTAACCTCACTTGGACTTCACGATCGCCGGAAAGTTGAACCACGTAGCGGCCAGCGAGATTGTACGGCTTGTCAATATCTGGGAGAGGCAAGCTCTTATAAGGAAGACAAAAGACAAAAGGTAGACAAGATCCAAGAGTGGGAGGAAAAGGAAAAAAAAAAAGAAAAAAGAAATGAAGAAAAAAATAAAGAAAAAGAAAGAAAAAGAAAGAAAAACCATTCTACTCACGACGGCAATATAACGCCGCGGCTATCATGATTCCCAGCTGGAGAGATGCAACATGAAGCAACCAACGATGGCGGAAAAGGATAGACAGACCACAGAAGAGCCAGGAAGAATCAAAGAGGGCTTTGAATGCAGACGATTGCAGGCCGGCAGACCTCAGAACCACCACGTCGCCGTGCCGAGACCGCAACGACAAAACGGGCATAACGTCTCCCAGGGCTTCTTTTATAATGTGCCGTACCCCTCTTCCTCCCCGTTTTGTTTTGGCACTCTTGCTGCGTTGTCTAGAGCTGCTTCTATCCTGTTCCCGGCCCGCCGTCTTCTCTCACCCGCAATCACCATCGCCATGGCCCGCCTTGCCCCCGACTACCTCCGGGCCATCGGGCCCATGCTCAAGGCCGCCGAGGGCCAGCCGCCGCCGCCGCCGCAGAACACGGTGGTTGAGCTGCGCAAGAGCCTCAACGCCATGATGTCGGCGGCGATGCAGAACCTCCCGGCGCCGGCCTCCATCGTCCAAAGAGACTTTGACGTGCCGGTCCCCGGCGGCGCCCGGGTCGCCGTGACGCGCTTTGCCACGGCCGAGCAGCTCGCCGCCACAAACCAGCCCGCGGTCGTCTACCTGCACGCCGGCGGCATGGTCTGCGGCTCCGTGAAGATCATGCGCCACGCCATTGCCAACGAGTGCGCGGCCATGGGCGTGCAGTACTTTGCCGTCGAGTACTCCAAGTCGCCCGAGGTGGCCGCGCCCGTGGCGCTCGAGGAGGCGTACGCCGTACTCGTGCACCTGTCGCAGCACGCCGCCGAGCTCGGCCTCGACAACAAGCGCCTCGCCGTGGCCGGCGCGTCCGCCGGCGGCGGCATGACGGCCGGCCTCGGCCTCATGGCGCGTGACCGCGGCCTCCGCCCGCCCATTGCCAAGCTCGTCATGATCTACCCCATGTTGGACGACCGCACCGTGCAGGCACACCCGCCCGCGGGCGCGCGCCACGCCGGCGCCAACACGCGCGACGGCGACTGGGCCGTACGGCCGTTCCTCACCTGGACCTGCGAGCAGAACGCGCTGGCCTGGGCCGCCTATCTGGGCCTCGGCAGCCCGGCCAGGGACGACCCCCTGGCCTGCGCCGCCAACCTGGCCAAGGCGGCGGCGTCGGGCGCCGCCGCTGCCGCCGCCGCCTATGCGGTCCCCGCGCGCGCGTCGTCGCTGGCCGGCCTGCCGAGCTCGTACATGGACTGCGGCAGCCTCGACCTGTTCCTCGAAGAGTGCACGCAGTTTGCCGCGCGCCTCGCGCACGACCAGGTCGAGTTTGACTTTCACATCTTCAGCGGCGTGCCGCATGGCTTCGAGATGGGCGCCTCGTCCGACGCCGCCCAGACGGCCCTGGCACAGCGAAAGCGCGCCCTGAACAGTTTTTAGGAGAGAGCGGCGAGGGAGGGTGTGGCCGGAATGCGATCGTGTGTAAAAGGCCTCGTGGCATTGTACAAGCAAGCAAACAAGCAAGCAGAACAAATTATGAAGATTTATTGATGTTGATATTTAACAGACATATTTTACGTCCCAAACATGGCTATTCTTCTGCGCCGTTTTGATGGTTGTCCTGGGCTTCGCGCAGCCGCCGCTTCTCCTTCTTCGCCTGGCGCTCGGCCTTTTCCTTTTTGCGCGCACGCTTCTCGTAAGATTCCTGAGACAGGCTCTTCTCCTTCTCTGCTTCTTTCTTGGCCTTTTTTGCAGCTCGTTTCTCTTCTTTCCTGGCCCTCTTCTCCTCCTTGTTTTTGCTGTCCCTGTCCTCTTTTTCGTCTTTTTCGTCTTCCTTTTCCTTTTTGTCCTCCTTTTTGTCCTTCTCGCCGGACCTGGCCGCCTCCTTGTCCGTCTTCTCCCGCTTGGGCTCGCGTGCGGGCTCCTTTTCCTTGAGCACGGGTGCCGTCGCCAGCTTCAGACCCTCGGGCTCGCCCGCCTTGGCAAAATGCACCCACTCGCTCCGGCGTGTGCGCCACAGATCGCCCTTCCATGCGCGCCACACGTTGCGGCCCGACCAGCATTGCCGCAGCTCGTCCTCGTGCGCGGCCAGCTGCGCAATGAGCGCGTCCTTGAGGTGGAACGGAAGAGACAACGCAGGCGCGCCCGCAGCCGCGTCGCTGCTCTCCTTGCTGTTGTCCTTGTGCTTGCTGGCGTCTCGGGCGGCAGCCGGGCCCTGGACGTCCGTCCGCGACGGCGTCTTGACAATGGCCTCCAGGACGACGTAGCCCACGTCCGACGTCGCCAGCGCCATGTGGTGCGGCACCAGGCGCGCCACCAGCTGCTTGTTGAGCGGGATCTTGGCGGCGCTGCCGCGCAGCGAGGGCGTGGACTGCAGAGCGGCCACGAGAACGCGCGCGCCGGCAGGCGACTGCGTGGCCAGCGCCGCGAGCTGCTCGCCCGTCACGTCGAGCAGAGCCGCCTGGACGGCGGACGCGGGCCCGCCGGGGATCGCGAGCATGGCGCTGGCCAGGTTGCAGGCATGGAATGCCGCGGTCTCGGCGGGCGAGCGCTTGCCCGGCTTGGACGGCCGCTGCGCGGCCGCGCCGTCGGCCGGCTCGTCGAGCAGGCACAGCCGGGTGATGAGCCGGCCGGGGGCCTGGCGGCCGCCGCCCACGGCCGTCTGCAGCGCGTTGACAAGGTGCTGGACGATGCGGCTGTCGACGCCGCGCGCCTGGCAGCGCTCAAACAGCGTGCGCAGGACGTTGAAGCGCGCGCGGTCGACCAGCTGGCCGACGACGGTCATGGGCGGCGTGGTGCGGCCGCCGTTGCTGGCCGGCGGCGGCGCGGGCGTGCCGTCGGCCTGCAGCTGGAGCACCTGGTGCTGGACGACGCTGGTCAGGTCGTCGCGGCCGAGACGCTCGAGCACGCGCATCGACGGGTAGCAGGCAACGTCGTTGCGCAGGAAGACGGCCATGGGGCGGCTGGGCTCGCCGGCGCCGTCCGCGCTGGCGGCAGAGTAGGCAAAGGTGCTGTTGTAGATGGCCTTGAACAGCTTGCCCGGGCAGTTGACCACCAGCGTGTCGAGCAGGCGCGAGCCGATGGGATCAAAGATGAGCGTGCGCAAGAGCACCGAGGCCGGGCTGCCGGGGTCCGCGAGGGTGCCCGGCGCGCCGGGCAGGAGCCGCTCGAGGAGCGACACGGCCGGCGCCTGCTCTTCGTCGGCGGGCCCTTCTGCGGCCTTGTTCTGCTTCTTGCCCTTGGTCTCCTTCTTTCCGGCCATGTCAATCTCCAGCAGAAGCTGCAGGGACGGGTTGCCCGTGGGGTGCGTCGTGAGGACCTGCAGCAGGGGGCCCTCGATGGCCTGGGACACGTCGGCGAGGATCTTTTGGACAGCAAAGGTAAACGACGCGGGGACGATGCGGTCGGCCGCCGCTGCCGGGGCGTCGCCGGCCACGCCGTCGCGCGCGGCCGCCGCCACGGTCTGCGCGTAGGCGCCGACGCGCACGTTCTCCTTCCTCCGGCTCTTGAGCAGGCTCTGCGTGGGCAGGCTGTCGAGGGAGCGGCCGGCCAGGATGACCAGCAGCACGCGCAGCGTGTGCGACGCAAACTGGTGCACCAGCAGCGAGCCCAGGCTGGCCTCGAGCTCGTCGAGCACAAACAAAAAGCTCTCTTCGAGCGAGGGCAGCTCGTCGTCGCCCTCCTCCACGTCGTCGTCGTCCGCGGCCGCCATCGCGACATCCTCGGCAACGTCACGGCCCACCCACGGCGCGGACTGCAGAAACAGCTGCTCGCAGCAGTGGCTCGAGAAGCGGTGCGAGACGAGCGTCAGAATGTGCCCGCGGAACGCCGCAAACAGCCGCTTCTTCTGGCGCACCGAGGCCACCTGGATCAGCCGCTCCATGAGGCGTGAGCACGACTGGCTGCTGGCCACCTTGAGCTCCTTGCCGCGGGCTTCGCGGAACACGTTGGCCAGAAACACGCGCCGCTCCTCGTCGCCGCCGGCAAAGTCGTTGAGCTCCAGCAGCTCGTCGGCGCGCCGAAAGTACTCGTGCTCGCTGTCGGTCAGCAGCCCAAAGAACTCGGTCTCGCCGCCAGCCTCGTCGCCGCCAAAGAAGACGTCCGCGCCGCCCGCCCCGAAGCCCGCCCCAAAGCCCGCGGCACCCTCGTCCTCCTCCGTGTCCCGCTTTCTCTTGCCGCTGGCCGGCAACGTGCCCGCGCTGTCGCCGTGGCCTCCTGCTGCCGGCAGGTTTGTGGGCGTGCCGTCGACGTCGTCAAAGAAGAGCGCTGCATCGCGGCGGCTGTTGAGCGGCGTGTCGTTGGCACCGGAGGCGCTGCTGTGCACCTTCTTGCGCTTCGCCGGCCGGGCGTCGCCGTGGCCGGCGCCGTTCGCCTGGCCGTAGCTGTCGTCGACGTCGCCGTCAATGACCTCGAGAACGCGCTGCTTCCTCCGGCGCGCGTCGCGCACCAATTGGCGCTTTGACTTGCGGGGCTTGGCCATGGCAAAGAGAGCGCGCTGGACGGTGGAACGGCCAAGTCGTCGCAAGGTCGGGGCTCGACGTGTCCTGTTGTCACGGCGGTGGAAGAGCAGAAATGCTCGTAGCAGCAAATTTTGCAGAGCTTTTGGGCCCGTATTACAAGCGCTGAAACGTTTGTTAATACGAGTATGTACACGGCAGAAAAAAAAGTTTCTTATCTTATCGCATCCATGTGATCCACCAAGCACACCGCCTTCCTTTTCGGTACAACGCCCAAGCAACGGGGGCGGTACTCGTTTTACGACGGCTTCAACGCTCCTTCAGACCACCTCCTTGCGCACCTGTTCCAGCGCCCGCACGAGACCCGCGACGGTGCCGGGGCGCGTTTGCCAGTTGAGCACGACGCGGAAGAAGCTGCCGTGGTCGCCAGGGGCAAAGTCGATCATGAAGCCGCGGCGGATCAGCCGGCTGACGGCCTCGCGCGTGCGGCGCGTGTTGACGGCCTTGTCGGCGCTGGGCCGGCCGCTGCCCGCCGGGTCGGCGTAGTAGAAGCACACCTGCAGGCACGGCGGCGGGTTCGTCGACACCAGCGAGAAGACGTCGGGCCGCTGGGCGATGGTGTCGGCCAGCAGCGCGGCCATGGCGAACGCGTGGTCCGTCTGGCGCTCGAAGCCGGCCGCGCCCTCGTAGACCCAGGCAAGGGCCAGCTTGAGGCTGTCGCCGTGGCGGCCGCACTGCAGCGTGAGGTCGGCCAGGTCCCAGACCTCCTGGTCGGCGTGGTCCTCTTCCGGCGCCGCCGCGGCCATTGCGGCGTCGGGCGGCGTGTGGAACAGGTAGCCCGCCGGCAGCGTGTTGGCCTTGTGGAACGTGCGCAGGTCGGGGCCCAGGAGGAACGAGCAGGTCACGGGCACGTTCATCATCTTGTGCGGGTTGACGGTCAGCGAGTCGGCGAGGTGCGAGCCGGCCATCTTGTGGCGGTGCGCGGCCGAGAAGATGGCCGGGCCGCCCCAGCTGCCGTCAATGTGCATCCAAAGGCCGTGGGCCTTGCAGATGGCCGCGATGGCCTCAAAGGGGTCGTAGGAGCCCATGACGGTCGTGCCGGCCGTCGCGTTGACATACAGCGGCGTCATGCCGGCCGCCGCTGCCTCGGCAATGCGCGCCTCGAGCTGCTCGGGGATCATGCGGCCTGCGGCGTCGACGGCCACGGCCCACACGGCGCCGGAGCCGAGGCCGGCGGCCTGGGCGGCCTTCTCGACCGAGTAGTGGCCGTGGGCGCTCGTGAACAGCGCAAAGCGTCGGCCGGCGCCGTTGCCGTGGATCTTGGTCTCGGGGTAGAGCGTGTTGCGCGCAATGATGACCGACGTGAAGTTGGAGGCGCTGCCGCCGGCCACGGTGACGCCGCCGGCGCGGGGGCCGGCAAAGCCGTACAGGCGGGCAAACTCGCGGGCCGTCGTCTTCTCAATGACGGTCAGCGCCGGCGACACCTGGAAAACGTGCAGGTTGGTGTTGAGCACGGCCAGCAGCAGCTCCGCGGCCACGCCCACGGGCGTCGTGCTCGCGTACAGCTTGTCGAGGAAGCCCTGGTCCCAGGTGTTGACGCTCAGCTCCAGGACGCGCTGCACAAGGGCGAGAGCCGCCGCGCGGCCGCCGCCTTCTCCCCGGGGCAGGCTCAGGTCCAGACGGGGCACCAGCTGCTGCGGCGTCAGGGACTCCACCAGGGCTGTCCGGACAGGCAAGTCTTGTGTCGATGCACCGGCCGGGCCGCCCTGCGCCCGCTCCTCAAAGGCGTCGTCTGCGCCCTTGACGAACGGGACGACGAGGGCTTTGACAGCATCAATGAGCTGGAAACGAGGACAGAATGGGTTTGTGTGAGTGATGACGGCAAATCCGTTCCCCGCCCCCCCGAAAAGGTACGCACCTCGGCGAGCTCTTCGGCCCGGTTCGGGGCTTCAGAGGCCGTGCCGCTGACGGCCGGTTTGTGCGTACGTCCGTTTGCTGCCATGACGTGCAATGGTGATTATAAGGACAAAGGACGAGTCCAGCTCGCGGAGGAAAGAATGGGCCTTTTTTGATTTTGACTACTTTTGTGGTGCCGGAAAATAGTCTCGGCCTTGTGACGAAAAGAGAGACATTCATTCTTTTTGGCCAAAAAATCATCTGAAAGGCTTTCCCCAGTTTTCAAAAGGCCATGGACCCAGCTTTCTGCCTGTCGTCTTTTGTCATCCAGCTAGAGTGCATTACCGATGGCCTCATCGGCGGCCAATGGGGTTGCCAGGCTGGCCAACTTCAGCCAAAATCAACAGAAAAGACCAAAAGAGGCTAACAACGGCAGTTGCTCTAGGCCAGCCGACACCGGCCCCGGCATGGCGGCGGGGCGTCGGGGCGTGGCAGCGCGGGATGGTTATGTAAAACAAACGTCTGCAAACGGCAAAAGGCCTGGGCGCCCGTGAGGCTGTCTATTGTATATGTATACGTCGTATGTGTTGAGTTGGTTGCGGTGGCGTCATGAATGCTACTCCGTTAGAGTGATAAGTTGTCAACTATTAGGTGTAACGGGACAATGGCAACTCCTGTTAACGGCGTATTTTATCAAATCGAGCTTTATCGATCGGGATCTGCCCTCTACCTTGCCTTTGATTATCCATGAATTTCCGAAAAGGCAAGAGATGAAAAAAAGAGGGAAAGAGGGAGAGAAGTACGTATATATAATGTACGAGCAGTAGAAGAAGATAGATGAAAATGCGGGTTTTCACGCTGCTCTTTTTATGTTAAGGGCCATCTTTCCAGGGGCCTTGACCCAGAACAGAAACGTTGAAATAACATACGAGCTCGTAAGTATTTGTACTTTCTACTCGTACTTCGTCTCGCGTCCCCACTGCAGGGCCGTGCGCCGATGCAACGCAGGTCCATGGTACGCATGTCGAGTGATGTGGCATGCAGGGATGAAAAGGGGCGGCGTGGTCTTACTCTCAGTAAGATGCATACGAGCCGAGTCGTTCGAAGCACAGGGCTGAGTCTCAATCCCAACTCTTGTCCATCACCGGATTCTGCACGTCACGACTCGAGGTCAATGAGGAGGACGAAAGCACAGAGGAGCCACACCGGAGTAGACATATGCACTCTGTCCTCCGCAACGCTTGCATGGGCACGTCGTACGACGCACGAACACTGATGTGCCGCTCCAGCGCTTGCCATCCCTGCAGCATCTTCGCGTCTGCACACCATCTCTGGGTCTTGCCCCGTCGTGGCCGGGCCTAAGCCAGTGTAAAGTAGTGCTTGTGCTGTATTCTGCCCCTTTTGTATGCTTGCAGCTGTTTAGACGACAAAAACGAAAAAGGATGTCCAAGTGCGCGCCATAGCTAGACGGCATGGTCGTAGATAACGGCGTCGCCGCCTGCAGGGTCTTTGCCTGACGTTCTTTTTAAGCTCTTTTTCTTTTAATTTTTTTTCCCCGATCAAATCTTTTCTCAAACAGCCATTCGTTTTTCAATGGCGACAACGGCTCAGACCAGTTTAGCGCGTGCTTTGATGCGACCTGGGGAGGGACTGCGACAGACGCGAAATAAAAAAAAAGATGCTTAGATAGGGGCGGCTGAAGGCTGAGAGCAGCTTTTGAAAACCTTTATTTTCGATTTTTTTCTTCTTTCTGAGATGTGAGTTGTCACGTTTCAGCCGTTCTCAAAACAGAAAGAGCAAACGAGAAAACGGACGGGTGCGCCTGCGGCGCGATGCTGAACACTTTCTTCGCGGAAGGAACGCGCCAGTGCGAAAGAGCTTTCGCGCGGCGCTTGTGCATGCCGCTGCTCCTTCTGGACCTGCGTGCCCCGCTGTGACGGTTTTGCGCGCGTGGCTCCTCCACACTAGACTAACCACCTTTCCTTTCCCGTGTCGTGCCTTCCTTGCAGCCTCTTCTCGCTCAGACCTGTTGGTTGGCTCCTTCCGGCTTTCCTTCTTTCCTACGTCGTATGCTTTTTTTCTTCGTTGTAATTCTTTTCTTCTTTGCTTCTTCGTTTCTTCCTTTATTCGTCTTTCTTCTCCAGCCTGCTCTCGTCCCGCTTCTGCTCGCCCGTTTCCTTTGCTTTACCCCGCCCGTGCTGCCTTTTTTGCAAACTCCCTCTTCTCCTTGAAGATTGATCGGTCGTCTCCTGTTTGACAGCTGTCAGCTGCCGTTGAACGACGACGTCAAAGATCACGAAACGCCGTCTCCCAGTCGACAACAGGGCGAGCAACGTGCCAGCGCTGCTGCCACTGCCGTCGCGTTCGCGTCCCAGCGTCGACCGTCCTCCCGTCTCCAACGGCCATCCTTCCCAGAGTCGCTTTCAACGTCTCCTCGAAAGGCCTTGCTGCACCTCTCTCTCTCTCTCTCTCTCTCTCTCTCTCTCTCTCTCTCTCTCTCTCTCTCTCGCAGGTCCAGTGCCGTGACCAACCCTCTGCCCAGCTTGGCGCACGAGCCGACCCTCAACGAGACACGAGCGGCGGGCGTGACTGGCCGCTGACCACACCCGACAATGTCACACACACAGGCGGGCTCGCGCGACCAGATACCGGTGCCCATCTCCATCACCATCTGCGGCGACGGCGGCTGTGGCAAGTCTTCCATCACACTGCGCCTTGTCCGGTCGCAGTGGACCTCCGAGTACGACCCGACCATCGAGGACAGCTACAGCGTCACGCGCCGCATCGATGGCGTCACCTACCACCTTGGACTGACCGACACGGCCGGCCAGGAGGAGTACCGCGGCATGTGGGCGTCGTCCAACCTCGGCGCCGACGCCTTCCTCATGGTCTACGACATCACGTCGCGCGACTCCCTCGATGCCCTGCAGTACTTTAACGACCTGATCGACATGGAGACCGAGACCCGCCTGGACAATGCAGCGCGGGCGCGCAAGGCGGGCGTCTCGTTCAACGACATTGCCTTTTCGGGTGTCAGCGGCGGCGGCGCGCGCGCGGTCCCGCCTGTCAAAATCGTCGCCGGCAACAAGTGCGACCTGCAGGAGAGCCGCACGGTCCCCGCGGCGCGGGGACTCGAATGGGCCCGGCGGCGGGGCTGCGGCTTCATGGAGACAAGCGCAAGGCTCGAGGTCAACATTGAGGAGACGTTTGCCTTGATTGTGCGGCGCGTCGTCGAGGCACGGCGGCTGGCGGCCACGGGCGGCGCCGAGTACGACCCAAGCCACATGCTGGCCCGGCGTGGCATGACCAAACCGCTGAGCCCGCTGCCGGCAGGCCCCGCGGGCGGCGAGCACGACGCCAACGACGCCGCCGAGAAGGACGCCAACGGCAACTACATTCTCCACGCCAGCAACAACCCGGGTCGACAGGTGGGCGTGCGTGGACCGCGCATTGACGGCGACCAGGTCGGCCGTGGTGCCGGCCGCGGGTTCTGGAAAACGCTGCGCTGCTGGTGAAGCCCGACGGGGAGAGATGCGACGACTGACGCTGACGTATATATATTCTTTTTTCTTCCTTGTCTTTTTCTGTACCTTTTTCTTTTTGCATCTCTGGCTTTTTCGTTATATCCCTGGCTTGCTCTCTACGGCGCTTATGTTGTTCATGTCACTTTCCTCTTTCTTTTCTTTACTGCACACGTTTCTTTTGTTGGAGTCCATGTCGACAACGAGCTCGGAAAGGGCTCCTGGTTGATGGGAAGCAAAGGCGTTTAATTATATAGCGAACTCGAATTTCAATGTCGTTTGTAATGAAATTGGGATCCCTGGACGCATCCGCAACGGCTCTCAATCCCCAAAATTAAGTATTATCAGAAAAAACCAAACAAGACACCTAAACGCCCAGTCACAAAAGATGCCCGAGTGCCCTGCTCGGCGCCCTGCATGGCCGTTCCCCCGCGGTCTAGCATTGCGTCTAGTCTATTCCGCAGCCGCTGCTGTCGCCGTCGCGGCCTGGGCGTCGGCCCATTCCCTCCAGTCCATGAAATGCCGGTACGTCAGCCGCCTCTTGCGTCCCTGGTACCGCACCACCCGCATATTCACCTTGCGCCACTGGTCCCGGCGCCCCGACCACCCGGCCTTGCGCATCAGGTTCAGGAGCGTCTGCTCCTTGGTCCAGCCCTGCTCGACCGCCACGTCCGGCAGGTACGTCGCGCCGTACTGGAACCCGTTGTGGACAAACGAGATGCGGATGCCGTGCTTGCCCAGCTCCCAGTCCTCGACGCCGCCGCGGGCCACCTCAAAGTCGGTCAGCAGCGTCACGGCAACCTCGAGGTGGCGCAGTTCGCGGCGCCCAATGGGCTGGAAGCGCGTGTCCTCGAGAGCCGCCGTCAGGGCGTACGTGGCGAGCCCTTGCTCGAGCGGGAGGCTCTCAAAGGTGCCGATGCAGCCGCGGAGAATGTGCTCCGTGTCGTCCGCGTCCGCGTCCTCTTCGTCAAGGTCCTGGATGCTGTCTTCGATCGTGTTCCACGTCACAAAGAGGGGCGTTTCGGCCGGGGGGGCCGCCGACGGGGCCGTCGACACGGACGTGGCAGGCGACGCAGCCGAGCCGTTGGACAGCGACGCCGTGCTTGCCGCTGCCGAGGAGCCTGCGCTCGAGGGCGTCAAGGACGCCGCCGTCGCGGCATCGCCGGCAACCTGCTGGGGCTTGCCGCTGCCCTTTTTCTGGGCCACATACGCCGCATACGATGCCTCTACCTCTCCCAGCGTCAGAGCTTTGCGCTGGTTGAGCTCGGCGTGCAGCGTCTCGAAGCAAAAGAGGCAGTGCTCGACCGTGGCCATGGCGGGCAGCGGGGCGGGGCGTCGTGTGGGGGAGATGTTGGGCCGGTCGGCGGAGGACGTATTTGGCCGTGCGATGACTGGCGGCGATAAGAAGCGGTGAGAATGGGGACGGCGCCGGCGTCGAAAGGGCGGGAGAAGGGACGACGTTTGCTCCTTCCTCGCGGGTTCGGCAAGAGAGGTGCACAACCGAATCGATGAGAAAAGGAAGCAGCAGAGCCAGCTGCCCCTCCTTCCGTCTTTGTACCCCCTTGGCTGTTTGGTCGCGCCTGCCTTCGTCTGTCAGGCGTTAAGAACCCCCGCAGTCGCCCGCGCCTTCCGTGGGTTAGCGTGAGCGGGAGGGCCTTACACGCTTATTAGCTGTGCAGTTAGAAACGGGTCAATAAGACAAGTCTCTGCAAGTCATGAAACGAGATATAAGCCTTGTTTTTCTGAATTGCGCTGGAGGAATTTATAACATGAATACGATATTTAAGCGTAAAAAAGCAGAAGACCATACAGTGAATTATGGAATAAAAGAGAGAAATATAAAATACCAATAACCAGATCTATTATCTTCGAAACAAAAAGAGTGCACCGATTATTCTGACTCGCTGTAAAACGAGTCGTTTCTCGATACAACTAGCCTTTTATTTACGCTTGCTGGTTGATATGCTATCTTCACTTGATATCGAGGAGAGACTGTTGGTCGTGTGCTTTCTTTTCTTTCCGCTTCGTTGCACGCAGACTCTACACTCATGCGGTCGCCGGTTGTGTAGATAATAAAAACACAAAAGAAAGCAAGGTGCTGGGACTTGTCACGAAGCAGATACAAACGACCAAGATGTCCAGTCGCAAGTCTAAAGGTGCTCAAGATTCGAACTATCTCTTGGGAAATGGGAAAGACGATACCTTTCTCCCCGATCTTACGAGTAGTTCAAGAAAAACAGGCAGTGCCTATCAGCCATGTGTATGACAGAAACAAGCCAAATCCTGTGACAAGCGCATTACCATCCTAAAAAAAGACTCTACGAGTAATAACACGGCCGCACGGAAGGCACAAAACTTGCTTTGTCTCAGACCTTGGCATCCGATCCCGACGATTGTTTGCCCCCCACAACGCACGTACACGCTGTTGCTCTGGCGTTTATTCGGAGACAGGCTCTGGAACACCGGCAGTGGGTGAGCCGATGAGGGAGGGGGCCTTCAAAGTGGATGCAAATACCAAGCTTTTTCATTGACGGCGGCTTTATTTATTTTTGTCTCTATTTTCCTTGCGGGGCGGGGCGGTCTTTTGCCGTCGCGGTCTTTTCTGTGCTGGCCTGAACTGTTGCGTGTACGAGTATGATCGACGGCCGGGAGGCTCAGCGCTCTGGGCAGAGGATACCAGCAGATTGCTCGGCTGTTTTCTTTTTCTTTCTTTGCAATTGAATACAATCGAGCAACGGACAAGGCGAGTCGTCAGACGTGCGTTTCAGCCGTCTTTGTCTTTTTCTACCTGCGCTGGTCCAGTCTCTTTTACCTGTGAATTCTGCACACATCCCACTGAAATTGTTGAATCGTTCCGGCTACTGCATGCGGTCGTCATCTGTTTTTATCTGTTAGAAGCCCTTTAAACCCGCCTCGTCATCTTTGTTCTTTCACAAGTGGTTGAAGGGGCCACGTGATATATGGGTCCTTGTGGGCCTGAGGCATCACTCAACAAAATTCGACCTCGAAGCGCGCACCTGCCGTCCTCGCACCCGTGATGGACGCCCGACGAGCAAAGCGGACGACCCGGCCGACTGTGGAGCTGTCGCCATCGCTGCAGGCGTTTTTGCTCAAGGCCGCTGCCCGGACGTCGAGCACTCCCGACGCGCGCAAGAGGCCGCGCAGCCCAGACGAAAGCCCAGACGAAAACAGCCCTCTGGCCCCCGCCACGGCCAAGCGAGCGCGTCTTGCCGAGCAAGCAGACGGTCTGGTCGAGACCGTTAAGACGGACGAGGCGACATCACCGGCGACGCTGTCCCGGCCCACGCCCGGGGCTTCGTTCCACGAGGGGTCGTACGCGTCCTTTCTGCAGACGTTTGTTAAGCCCGAGCCCGCGAGCAGCGCCCGGCCTTTAGACGGTCTCGTCTTCCGTCCCGACTGGGTCAGCCCCTTTGTCTCCCGGTGGGTGGCACAGGCAGAGCGGCCGCCCGAGCGACCGCGCTCCGACTCGTTTCTGTATCTCGACGGCAGCGGCGACAGCGAGGACCGCGAGGACCACAAGGACCGACACACTGTGTCGCCCGTTATAAACCGCCGGATTAACGATGACGGCTTAGCCGTTCCCGCGGTGCCGTCCTCGTCCGGACAGCGGGGCCGGTCCTCGTCCCGGGGCGGCCTGTTTACGGCGCAAAGCGCGTCGCGCGGCGCGACGCCGTCCTCGACGCGCAGCCAGGTCGAGCAGGCCATTTACCGTAACACCTTAAAGCGGGCCGGGATCGAGCTTCTTCCGCGCACCGCAAACGTCCCCCAAACCGTGCGCGACCTTGTTGAGTACATTAGTCGACAGCGGGACTCTCCCGGCCCCAGCGTCGACGACGTGCTCGCCGACAGAGAGCTAGAGAAGCTGGAGGGCGGCATGTCCGGCACGCCCGAGAGTGCCGTACAAGGGTACTTTCAACGTAAAATCTTCCCTGCCGACGGCATAGACGGCATGCCGGGCCTCTCGGTGCAGCTGCCTATTTTAAGCCACGCGTTCCCCGGCCGCGAGGACGGAAACCGGCTGCCCAACGGAAGGGGGATCAACGGGCCGGTCCCCGACCTGCTTTACGGGTACAGATTTGGGCAGTTCACCGAAACCCACAGGGACTTTTTGGAGGACTACGGTTACGGCTACCGGGCCACGACGGCCCTTCTCTACCTGCCGTTTCTGCTCGTCGAGTTTAAGGGCGAGGGCGGCAGTCTGCGCGTGGCCACCAACCAGTGCCTCGGCGGCGCGGCCTGTTGCGTCAAGATGGCCGAGCGCCTTAACGTGCGTCTCCGGGAATGCTCAGCCGCCCCCGCCGGCGACGCCGCGCGCGTGGCCGGCGCCGTCTTCAGCGTGGCCATAGATAACAACGTGGCGCGCATGCTCGTGTCGTGGCAGCGCGGCGACGGCCTAGGCTTCTACACGGCCCGCGTGCGCGACTTTGCCGTGCAGCAGCCGAGCGACTACATTGCCTTTCGCGCCCACGTGTTTAATATTATCGACTGGGGCCGCGCCGAGCGCCTGCAGCAGGTCTGCGCCGCGCTCGACGTCTTAGCCGAGGGCGCCCGCCACGGCGCCTTTAAGCGCGACCCGCCGTCCGTTCCGCCGTCCGCTCCGCCGTCGGCGGCCGGATAGCCCGGGTCCGTCTCTTCGAAGGGCTTGGGCGGCAAACGTAAGTGGCAGGCCTAGCCAGGGTTAGTGGGTGTGGCTGTTCTTTTTTTATTCTCTTTTTTCTCCTTCTTTTTCGTCTTGCCGTTTCCAACATTATCTTACTACATGTCTACTTATATAACGCTGTCATAGTCGTGCTCTGCCTGCACGCCTCTGACGTTGCGTCTGTTTAAATGTCTAAACCGAACCTGCATTCGTCTTCTTTTATAAGTGCATTTATGTTTATTTTCTACTGGATTTTTTTGCTTTCTCCCCTTTCTCAACGCCCAACTGCGTAGTCATACAATATCATACACCTATCAACAGCTTACGAGATGTCTGCCTCGTCCTTGGCATGGTCTGAGCCGTCGTCGCTGGCGTGGACCGTGGACTCATCGCCGCGGTCGCCGCCGAAGCTGCGTGCGTCACCGCTGTCGTCATACTCGTACGTGCATGCACGGAAAGGATGCCGCAAAGGATGAAAAGCAAAAAGCTTGGCAGGCCCAGACCGAGCCAAAGCGCATCGGACAGGCCTCACCCCTGTAGCTTGTACTGAAGCCTGTTTTGATGCAATGCAACCGTTCAGGAGATGGAAGGCAGCAGAAAACAGCAGAAGACATGTTTACGAGAACAAAGTACAGATCCCAGCACAGCGTCTCTTCCCTCGGCTTCGACTGCTGTCCCTTGTTCCCCGTGCCCCTGTACTTTGTTTTGACTGCCTGCAGCGCCCGGCACGGAGCCGTAGTTTCCTGGCCGCACACCCACGGACGGTGTCTCTCACGCCTCATGCAGCGTTTGCATTTCCTTTTTTCCTTTGATTTCCTGTGGTCTTGTCGTCCCTGAAACACGCTGCTTTTCATCACCGGCGATCACAGCCATCTTTTTCGTCGAGGTGTATAAATGCAGTTTGGCGCCCACCGTCCAAGAGCCCTCTGCATTCTTCCCTCCATCTACTCCATCCCTTCTACTCTCTTCTCCTTCTCACCTCATCTCCATCTTTATTTTTTATTCCTTTTCAAAGACTTTTTTTGTTCGTCGCCGGTCGACTCTTTTCCCACCGTTCCATAGCCAGATAAACGAGCAGTTCTGGTACCGTCAACATGAAGTACTCTCTCATTATCGCTGCCCTCGTCTCCGTCGCCTTTGCGGTGACACACGAGGAGCACCAAGGTATGCCCCATTCTTTCCAATCCCCCCAGACACACCCTCTCTTTGCCCATGCTAACACCGTGCAGCCTTTATCAGGCGCCAGGCCAACGTCCAGAGATCGGTCGGCGCCAACGCAGCCGCTATGACAGACAAGGACGGCAACGTCGTTCCCTTTGACACCTCCAACGTGTACTTGGCAGGCCAGGCCGCGGGCTTGTAAGAGGCCGTCTGGAAGACGTCACTTGCCACTGTTCCTTTCAGCAACCACTCGACTTTTATTTAAATATTCAATATCTCCTTCTCGAAGCGACATTCTTTTCTCCACACTCATCTATATGGACACTTCTCAATGGCTGAAGGAGCTGGAGGTTGAGGAGAGAAAAACAAAAGGCCAGATTCCGGTCTCAGACTGATACAAGGCGTTTTTGAAAAGGGCTTGTTTCTGCGCCTCAGCAAGCCTTGTCTCCGAAATATTGATAAACAACGGCGTCTGCCTCGCGGCGTCTGCTCATATTCTGGCCTAGGAAAACAAAGTAAATCTACACCTTTCAGCCTAAAGACACTTTGTACTTTAAGGCCTCGGACCAGTACGTGGTTTTGACTGTGTTTTTTAGCAGAAGCATGGGCGTGAATTCTCTTGTCGTCGCTATCTAAAATCACAACAGTCCTTTCGAGCGACTGTTGGCCGCCCTGCCCCTGCTTTTTGTTATTTTTTGATTGTTCTTGTCGAACCGCTCTCCTCCCTCTCGTCCTGTCAGAGCTCGGTCAGGTAGCCCACCTCGACCATCTTGTCAATCTCCATGTCGAAGCTGGCCAGCTTGGTGCGCGAGTTCTCGCGGACCCAGAGGAACAGGCCGAGGATGACACGCCGGCTCAAGGCTCCCAAACGGAGATGGCGCGTCCACTTGGCGGCGTGTGTTTGGGCTGCGTCGCCGCTCTTTGTGCTCGCGCGGACACGCATGGCCTCCTTGCCCAGCAGGTACACAATCTGCGACTGGCCGGCCGCGCGCAGAGCGGCAATCTCCTGCTGCACGCGGCCAACGTCGGCGGGCGGCGTGCGGCCGAGCGACTGGTGGAGGAAGAGGTCCACCTGGGCCACCAGGTCGTGGGCAATGCCCGGCCGCAGAGGCTCTTCGGTGTAGCCGTGGCGAAGGATGATGGTGTAGCAGCTGGGCAGGGGCGTGGCGCCGCGGTGGCGGGCGACAATGTAGCGGTCTTCGGGGGCGATGGCGGGCACGTTGAGCGGCCGCATGTGGAAGAAGACGAGCACCGCCGGGCGGGCGGCAAACTTGAGCACAAAGTGGGAAAAGCAGGGCGGCGGGCGGGCCGGGTCGCCAAACTTGTCAAAGAACACGCCGATGCCCGGGACGGTCGAGGGCGCGGACAGTGCAGCGGCCGGGGCGGCAGCCGGGGCGGCAGCCGCCTTGCAGGCGCCCGCCGGAGAGAAGACGGCTTCGACGGGCGCGCGGCCGCGCGCCTGGGCCGCCCACTGCGCCTCCTTGCCGAAGCGCCACAGGACGAAGACGGACGACAGCAGAAGCGCGAGGAGAAGCGTGAACCAGGCCCCGTCAGGCACCTTGGTGAGCACGGCGGACAGGTAGGTTCCGTCGAGCAAGGCAAAGACGAAAAAGACGGGCAGCACGACGTACACGGGCAGGCGCCAGATGAGGAGGGCGACGAGGGACAGCATGCACGTGGTCAGGAAGGTCACAAAGATGACGCAGACGCCGTAGGCGTTGCCGAGCGACGTGGTGTTGTTGTAGACGGCGGTGACGATGACGGTGCCGACCATCAGCAGCCAGTTGGCCAGCGGCACGTAGACCTGCTCGTGGAAGCGGCGGCTCGTGTGGACGACCTTGATGCGCGGGAAGTAGGACAGGCGCATCACCTGGACGAGCAGCTGGAAGGTGCTGGTGATCATGGCCTGGGAGGCAACGACAGCCGCGAGAACGGCAATGACCATGCTGTTGTGTTAGTGGTGGTCGCTTTTTTCTTTCTTTCTTTTTTTTCTTTTTCTTTCCGTTCCAGTCATTTTCAGGACCTACCCAAAGTAAAAGGCTCCGGGAGGCAGCGTATTGTAAAAGGGGTTGGTCTGGATGGTCAGCAATGGAGAGGATATGGGCACATAATTTTTGCGTTGAAACATGGGCAGTAAAAAAGAAAGAAAAAAAGTAAATAAAAAAAACCACCACTCACATATGCTGTCCCGGTAGCATCCATCGAGATGTAGGCTGCCTGCCCCGTGTAAGCCATCAGCAGACAGGGAAAGACGAGACAGAGCCACGACATCTGGATGGCTCGCTTGCCAAAGGCGGCCAGGTCGGCAAACATGGCCTCGACGCCGGTAAAGGCCAGCAACAGGCCGCCCAGACTGCGCCAGCCGTCCGTCCGGTTGCGGGCCAGGTACATAACGGCATGGTGCGGGCTGAATGCCTTGAGGACGCTGTGGTCGTAGACGACGAGGTTGTAGACGCCCGAGGCCAGATTGAAGAGCAGCCAGACGACGACAATGGGCGCAAAGGCCGTGCCGAGGCGGGAGGTGCCAAACGGCTGGAGCAGGAACAGGGCCACGAGGATAGCACACGTGATGCCGACAATGGCAGACGTGCCGAGGTCGGGGCGGACGACGGTGATGCCCTGGATGGCGCCGAGGACCGACTGGGCAGGCGTCAGCACGCCGTCGGCCATGACCATGGACACGCCCAGCACGCCGACAAACTTGAGGAGGCGCTGGCAGGCCGGGGAGTTTTCGAGGAAGCGGCGCAGGCCGCGGCCCAGCGGCTTCATGTCGCCGGTGAGGTACCGCTGCATATGGAGCGTGTTGCTGGCGGCGAGGGCGCTGGGCGGGCCGGGCGTGGCGATGCGCGCATAGCGGGAGAGGAGGCTGTACAGGGCGAAGCTGGGGGTGTCAGAACAGCAGGCAACAAGCAACAAGCAACAGCAACAAGCAACAAGCAACAAGCAACAAAGGCAGAGGGACACGCACGTTCCGCCTTGGCCGTCGTCGTCGGCGGCGAGGACGATGCACACGTATTTGACCGACACGATGAGGGTAAGGGACCAGATGATGATGGACAGCGCGCCCACGAGGTCGTCCCACGAGGGCTGCGCGGTAAAGGTCGACGAGAACACGTAGAGCGGCGACGTGCCGATGTCGCCGTAGATGACGCCGCACGACTGGAAGCCGAGCCAGAGGAGGAGGGCGCCGCTGAAGGTCTGCGTGCCGCCGAATCAGACTCTACATCTGTCCGGGCCGGCCAGGAGGACACGAGGAGAAGGGGGAGAAGGCCATACTTGCTTGCGGCCGTGCTCGAGGTCGCCGCTGTACTTTCCGAGCTCGCCCTCGATCCCGTCCACGTCCACGCCGTCGTCGTCGACAGCAGCCATCACGGACGGCTGCAGAGCAGCAGCAGGCTTGTCCCGGCCAGACGGGCCAGACGCGTCCACGGCCTGCATGCGGGGACCGGCGGGAGATGCCATCGAGGAGGGCTTTGAGAGGATTGGGATATGCAGAGGGCCAGGAGAACTGGAGCAGCAGGCGTTGGGTAAGCGGATGGATGCAGATGCTGGGCAAGACACACAGCACTGGCGAGCGGCGTCCTGCGCTTTATATTCTACTTGTGGCGGTCTACGACATGCACGACAGCAAACAATGATGCTCGCCCGGTCCGCACGTGGGCTGCAGTGGACAGAGGACACTGGAAAAAGACTGGCCGGAAAGTGAAGGAGAGAAGGTGGAAGAAAAAGGCCTCCCGCGAGGATCACCACTCCGGGCAGCAGCCAACTGCCGTATTTCGCTAGACTGCCAGCAAGAGCAGGCGCTATTATCTTTGCTGCCGCACGAGAAGGACAAGACAGCCAAAGGCGGACGATACGACCTGCTCTCCTGCAGGCATCACGAAATGGTCTAGATGCGCGCGGATGCGCACGCGAAGAGGGCAAAGGACAATGCGAAAATTATGGAGGTGGAAAATGGAAAATGGCACAGGGTCTTTGCCAGGGAGTTCACAGCGAGGAATGTGGAAAATGGATGCCCAAAATACGCTCATGCGGCCGCTAACACCAGCAAAAAAGACTGCCGGAAAACAGGTTTGAGCGATTTATGGCTTCCAGAGGCGTGCAGAGTCGTGCCCGATAGCCTGGATACCTGCCGCCGCCAGCGCTGCAGAATGCATTTGGAGGTACAGGGCGTGGACGAGGCGATGCCGTGAGGAGATTTGATTTCACAGGCCGGGACAGAGGCCGGCCAGGCCACCGGGCGTCCATCCTATTCGGGGCGACTGGGACGCTTTCCACGGCGGATAGATATCGCGACGCTGGCGTTGGTCGGCGCAACTGCGGCGGTTGAGTGGCATGACAGAGAATTTCAGAGGCGGTGGAGGAGACAAAGACAAACTGACGCACAACGACGCACAAAACAGCTGGACGAGGGAAAACTGACTTCTAGAAAAGGGCACTCAATCGACAAGGCCGTCTACGACGCCTGAGGAGGCCACGTGTGGTCGTTCAACTGCTGCAATGGGACAGGCGAAGGAGAGGACAGGATGCCATGGGCACTTTCATCGCGAGGATAAAGCAATAACAGGTGACAAGCGATGCTGGGGCAGAGAGTGATCACAGAAGCAGTGAGAGGGAGGAAACCGCATGAATTGTTGCAAGAAGAAGAAGGTGAAGGAAAGAAATGAACACAAAAGAAAGGAATATTGTAAAATGACAACCCTCAGAACGGGGATGACATGAGAACGCAAGGCTTTTTCTTTTCGAGCGTAAAGACACTACTGGGCATTTGAAACACTGGACTCGATGCCGGCTGTTTATTTTTATCATTCCGCGATGCAAGGTTATGGCGATCCGTGCATCAAACGGTTCTATTTTTGTTTCGTTTCTACGGTGCTTTGTTTTCAGCTTTGATTCGGATCACGACAGAATACCCTGTCGTCGTGAGAAGCACAATGCTATCGTCCTTCCGAGGCTTTGTGCATTTTCTTGTCATTTTTCATTTTCTTCTTTTTTTCTCTCTTCCGTACTGCTCCTATCAACGTGCTGTGAACAAGCACTGTGATGCCAAAAGACGAACATATACGATATATATACAGGGGCAAGATGCCAAATGCACATATTGCAACCGTACGACGCACCGTGCTCTGTAGTGTTGCACCGAAGAATCACAGTTGCAATGAGTGAGTGGCTTGGGCACGGATGCTCCAATAGGAGGAGCAAAATTACAGAGGAAACAAAAGAGGAATACAACCTACAGAATCAAATGCGCGTGCGGTCAGAGCACAAGGGAAACTGACCGAGATCAAAACGGTCCAAAGGCGTTCTCGTAAATGCACACTGACGCGTCTGTAGGTCTGAGAGCGAAATGAGAGCGGCAGGGCGGCCGAGCTCAAGAAAGAAGCTAAAAGAAAAGGAGATGAACAAACACACGCAAGGACAGTAAAACGAACCACAACTACAGCAGGAAGAAACAACCGGCAAATCAGAGGGCACGCGTTGAAACATGAAACAAGCTTCTCGCGTGGCCTAAAAATAAAACCGGCCTGCTGGTTTTTTTTCTTTTTCTTTTTCTTTCTCTCCGTTGCAGGGTTGTTACAGGCCGGGATCATGATGCGGAAAGGACAGTGATTTACAAATCTTCGAAAACCAACGTCGTCGGTGCATCAACACAACCATCCAGCCACTTGTACTCGTACGTCGTAGACTCTGGATTTCTTTTCTTTTCTCCGAGAGCCGCATTGCCGGGCCATACGAGTACGTCGTATTTGAAGCTGTGCCCTTCAGGCTTAGTGTCAGGGGCCAAAGCCAAATTGGTGGAGAGTAGATGGCCAATCACCCGACTTGAGAAGAGAAACAGGAAAGAAAATGACGATCAAAACACCAAACACTTGGAGGACCAAGCTTTGAGAATGAGCGCCGTCTCTATATGTAAAGACTTTATGTCGTACGACGTACTCACGTGTTGTCCGTGAATTAGAGAGCTCCAGATTGCCATCCACACAAAGAAAATCCACGAAATAAGAATCAAAAGCAACCATACATCGACCAGAACAGTACATACTTGTGCAGCCCCAAGTTTTTAGTTCATGCGCGTATCGTCCAAAGGCAGCAACCCCTGCCATCCCAACGCGAACCAACAAGCTCATGTGGAGAATTGTAACGGGTTTTGGGGCTGGAGAGTATTGTCCGATGAAGCACGGCAGACTCCGCCGCAAGTGCTCTTCTGAAATTGGGGGCTTGCCAGAGGCGGCCAATGGCCAAAGAGAGGCAATTCGTGCCCGCAAAAGGCAATTTTGCAGAGACGGGCGCTTGCAATGCCATGCCAGCAAGACGAGATATGGAGAGCCAAAGAAAAGAAGCGCTGCCTCGGATTGGTACCGACATTGCCTTGTGACCTTCCGGACAAGCCGCCGGCCAGGCAAGGCCAGAGAACAGAAGACTGCAGTGAAGACAAGGCAGCCAGACCCAGAACGGACCATGAAACGAGACGCACCGGAACCTGGTGCAGGGCCACCGGAAGAGAGACAAGACGAGAAAACAAAAAGGCCGGTGATAGGCTGGGTATATATGGAGAGAAAAGCAGCAGCCAATACTGGAGGTATTTCGTACTTGGAGGGTGGTCCCAGACACACTTTGCTGCTTTGGGAATCATTAGGAGAACCTGGTAATCTTGACGCCGCACTGGCGATGCACGGATGGAAAGAGAATGGCGGAGATGGCCAGGTGAGTCGCGTGGCGTGCGCGGGACGTCGTATGGTCTCCCTCTGCGCCTTCAAAGGAAAAGGCTAACGGGGCAAGAGCTTTGGCCTCGTCTTGTCGACGCTGTCCACCTCGTTTTATTTCCTCTTTTCCTATCATGTGCAGGGTGGTATTCCGCTGCCCGTCGGCTACCCCTGCCTCCTCGTTGGTTGGCCCATCTTGCATATAAACATCGTGGCGTCTTGCCTTTTGCTTCTTCTCGCAGTCTTTCCTCAAGAGCCTTTGTACTCTGCCGGTCGTTACCATTTTTTTCTTTTTTCTCTCGCCTTTTCTTCTTTTTCTTCACAGACGTTTGTCTGTAGCCATTCGCTTCTACACTCGTTATCTGTTGTCTTGCCGAGCCTCAATTTCATCGTGTGATAACACTGTCCATCAATCTGCGTTTTGAATTCATTGTTTACGCTGTTTTCCCGCTTCTCCCTCTCTCCCTCCCTCTTCTCCTCGCCATGCACGCCCCACTGCTCGTGGCTGCTCTGGCAGCAGCCGTGCCCGCGGCCGCCTGGCCCGGCATGGCTGCCGGCGGTTCTGGCGCGGCGGCCCACGGCAACCACCACGCTCGCTTCCACCACAGCGACATGTACAAGGAAATCAAGCGGGCCGCGGCGGCCGACACCAAGGAGCGCGCCATCAAGGCCCGTTCCGGCGGGGACGGCCACCACGACCGCAGCATCGATCTGCTCGGCGACCTCGTGCATCTCGCCGACGATGCGCTGTCCGAGGTCGGCCGCGACATCAAGCTGATCCTCTCTGGCCAGCTCGACGCCCACGCGCCTCGTCCGGCCCACGGCGGGCCGCCTCCAAACCACCCCCAGCCGCCGAACCAGCACAGCACAAAGACGTCGACGTCTACATCTGCAACGACTACATCTACCAAGACGACTACGTCTGCAAAGACGACTACGTCCACCAAGGCCGCGACCAAGCCTGTGACAACGTCAACATCGACAACGTCAACGTCAACAAAAGCCACCACCTCCTCCACAAAGACCACGTCCACCACCTCCACAAAGACCTCGTCCACGGCGGCCGCCACCGTGGCCTCCTGCAGCACCTGGGCCAAGGTGGCCGACGCCATCGTGCCCAGCTTCAAGGACGGCAGCGGCTGCTCCGCGCTGGCCCGCGGCGCCATCCGCCTGGGCTTCCACGACGCCGGCGCCTGGAACACCTCCGCTGCCTGGGGCGGCGCCGACGGCTCGATCCTGCTCAACCCGTCCGAGCTGGCCCGGTCCGAGAACGACGGCCTCGGCGCCATTGCCAACCAGACCATTGCCTGGTACGACGAGTGGCACGCCCAGGGCGTCGGCATGGCCGACCTGATCCAGTTCTCGGCCATTGTCGCCACGGTGACGTGCCCGCTCGGCCCGCGCATCCGCTTCTACGCCGGCCGCACCGACGACACGCGCGCGGCCGTGCCCGGCCTGCTGCCCGACGCGTTTGACACCGCCCCCAACCTCATCGCCCTGTTCGAGGCCAAGTCCTTCACCGCGGCCGACCTCGTGGCCCTCGTCGGCGCGCACTCCACGTCCCAGCAGTTCTTTGCCGACACGGCCGCGGCCGGCGAGTCGCAGGACAGCACGCCCGGCGTCTGGGACACCAAGTTCTACGCCGAGACCACGCAGAGCCAGGCCCCCGACGGCGTCTACCGCTTCCCCAGCGACATTGCCCTGGCCGAGTACACCACCACGTCCAGCACGTGGCGCGCCATGAACAACCAGGGCGCCTGGAACGCCGCCTACGCCAACGCCTACTTCCGCGTGTCGCTGCTCGGCGTCGACAACATCAACAGCCTCACGGACTGCTCCAGCGCGATCCCGTAGGGTGGCGATGTGGCAGGGGCGAAGAGGAAGATGACGGACTGTATTGTTAGTTTTGTATGTGTATGTATATTCCCACGACATGGAAGGTGGCTGCAGTGCTAGCGTTTCCTGGCATTTTTTAATCGTAATATAATCGAGCTTGTCGATCAAGAACGCGTCGAGGTGTCGTAGTCCGATGTTTTTTGTCGCCGTGTAATGTCGCCGTGTGTATGTACGTCTTCGAGAAGTAGGTCAAGATGAGAACAGCGTTAAGACAGACTAAAATGGAAAATTGCAAGAGAAAAAGGTTGCGAGAAGATGACATTTATCTTTTGAAAAAAGAGATGTGAACAGGATGGTGGATCGGTGGTGATGATTTTGTGCAGATACCAAAATAAGGAACTCAATCAAGGGTTGCGTAAACAAAGGAAACAAATAGAGACTGGAGATCGATGGCGTGCGCGGGAAATAAAGACGTAGATGGAAGATGGTCCAACATGCCCTCTCTCTCTCTCTCTCTTTCACTCTCTCTCTCCAAAAAAAACAAAAAAAACCAAAAAAAAACCAAAGAAAACACATTGAGTGCAGTCGCTTTTGTCTATCCGAATTAAAGGCAGTATCAGTGCAGCCCGCTTTCGCCAGTCAGGGCCATGTGTCTCTGGCACTGGGCCATAATGTTGACCTGGTCGCTCATCTCCTGCAGCCGGCCAAGCACCTTGCGGTTGCCGTCGGCAAAGTGCAGAATCGCATACGGGATGCCCGTGTCCTCGCAAAACTCGCGCACCAGCCCCTGCACGCGCCGCAGGTTGTGCCGCGGCACGCGGGGGAAGAGGTGGTGCACGGCCTGGAACTGCAGGCCGCCGTGGACAAAGTCGAGCCACGGCGGGCAGTCGACGTCCATGGTGGTGCGGAGCTGGCGCTGCGGAAACGACTCGGTCTCGCCGAGATCCGAGGTCGACATGCCCCAGTGCGACAGCGTGATCTGGACGTGCAGCGGCATGGTGACCATGTGCGACACGAGGACGAAGACGACGCGCGTCGTCCAGTCGGGCAGCGCCCGCCACACCAGACAGTAGCCAAAGAGAAACCAGTAGCACGCCATGCACGCAATCTCGGCGGGCCGGAGCCACCAGGCCGCGCTGCGGCCGAGCGCCGACGCCTTGGAGGACAGGACGTGCAGCCACGACAGCAGATACAGGTTGAAGCGGGCCACGGCCATGACGGGGTAGTAGGTGTACCTTTGGTAGGGCACGAGCGCGGCGGCGGCGGCGTCCCAGACAAAGGTAAAGTCGTAGTAGGTCGACCGAAGCGACTTGAAAAAGAGCGGGCTCGTCGCGAACAGCGGCACGTTTTGGATGTCGGGGTCGTGCTCGGCCTGGTTCGTCACCAGGTGGTGGACGTTGTGGCTGCTCTTCCACCAGCCAATGGACAGGCCGCAGCAGACGTCGGCAATGAACACGCCGATGAGCGTGTCGGCCGTAAAGTCGCCCGTGATGGCGCGGTGCCCGGCGTCGTGCGCCGTAAACATGATCTGGTGCCAAAAGAGGCCGAGGAACGCGGCCGAGCTCACGAACCAGCCGGCGCGGAGCGCGGCCGCAAACAGGGCAAACAGCGCGGCGTAGCGCGCCGTCTCCTTGGCATACGCGCCGTAGGGACACGCGTACCAGCCCTCGTCCTGGACGCGCTGGTGCAGGGCGCGGTAGCGCTGCACAATGGCTTGCTGCCGTGCCGGGTCGACGGACGGGTACGCCAGCGCATCGCGCTCGACCTCGTGCCGGCTGCTGCGGTCGGCAAAATCCGCCACGGTCGTGAACGGGACGGCGTCGACGGCCGCGGGCGTGTCGGCCGCGGCCTGCCCCCGCTTCTTTTGTGCAAATTGCGCGAGCTGCGCGCTGCCCAGCCGCCCGCGGTTGACATTGCGCATGCCCGGCGCTGCCAGGAACGGCGGCAAGGCGACGGGCGTGGTGCCGCAAGGCCACGCTGCTGACAGGGCGGGCAGGAAGCCGCACTCGGACGAGACATCGCTGATGGCGGCCGACTCCCCGGCCAGCGAGTCCTCGGTATCGCTGAGGTCCTCGGCAGACGACGCCTCGGCTCGGAGGAGAGCGTCGTCGTCGGCGTCGCTGTCGACGCTTGAGCAGTCACCGTCCAGCGGCGACGGGGGAGACACGGATACGTGAAGGCGGCGGAAGACGCCGCCGCGGATGGGCGGCGGTGCGTAGGGCACCCATAGGCCGGGCGGCTTGCGGCCGATGCGAAAGGCCTTGAATGTGTTGAGTGTGGGTGCAAAGTGGTAGCTGGGAACGGTCAGCCTTGTGTTCCTCAGAATCCACCATTGCACTTTTGGTAAAGACGGAGCGCTTGTTGGAAGAAGCGTGGGTAGGATTTGGGGTGGTTTGGCGCGACGCAGGGGAGGGAATGGTGCTGAGAAATGCAGTGGTTCGGATCGCTCGGATGTGATGTGACGGGAGATAAATAGCGAGGTCCCCCGTTTTGACAGCCTTGTCTTGGCCAAGGAACGACTTTCTTTTTTTTTCTTCTTTCTTTTTCATTATTTTCTTCTTCTTTCTTCTTCTTTCTCTTCCCCGCCGTCTTTTACTTCGCCGTTTGTTTATCTTTGCTGTGATCTCCTTTCACCAAGCGAAGACAACCCTTTTCGGCGAAATCAACAAGACCATTATAAGGAAGGACTCGAAACAGGAAACTCACACTTCAATCTCGTCCGTGGCATCTTTGCCCACCATGTGCAGAATCGCAAGACGGCCGCCGGGGTGTCTGTCGAGCCACGAGTCGAGGCGCAGCACATAGTCCTGGTAGATGACAATGGTCTGGCCCTGGGCAATGAGGCCCGCGATCTCGTCGGGGTGCATGATCCTGTCGCGGTCGACGGGAGCTGTCTTTCCCGGGGAGGGGACAAACGGTGCCGAGGTCTCGATCGAGGCTGGCCCCGCGGCCATGGTTGAGCTGGCCATGAAGTCGACGTTCAGGAGTCAAGTTCCAGGAGTCGAGTTCCAGCAGTTTCCAGGAGCTAGGCTCGGGAGGAGAATGTCAAAAGACAAGAGAGTGCGAATTGGCGAGGACAAAGCTGTCCTGTCTGCGCTTATCTTGGCAGCATGTGGGCGGGCAAGGAAGCAGGCGACGAGGAGAGAAGCGACAAGCAGAGAGCGGACGACGAAAGACGAAGACGAGCAAAGAAAGGCAAAGACAGGCAAAGACAACGAAGAAGACGAGGCAAAAGAGTTCACCGAAAACCAGCCTGGTTGTGAAACGACTGCGCCTGCGGTGACGCTGGGATGCTTGTGCGTTTTATTTGTTGCTCCTTGCGAGCTGCTTTGGCCACCAGACTGTGGATGGCGAGGGCCGGCCAGGGGCAGAAACGAGATGGACGTTGGACGAGGAGAATGCTGGGGAGGCAAAAGAGTGGGAATTGGGATGTGAGCTGCGAAGCCCAAATTATATCGCCCCCGTTGCTGTTGCCTTGGGGAAGGAGCAACCGACAAACTGGAGGAAGGAGCCAAGGACGGCCCAATACGGAAAATACAGAAACAAGACAGGCTCTCCAGGCTGCCTGTAAAACGGACGATGCCCGCCGACGCAACCGCTCGAGCCAGAGGACGGCAGGGCCATCTACGGACACGTACGCGGACCGAGAAAAGCTGCGCCATACGGACAGGAGGCAAACCCCATATCTACGGAGACGAGAAAGAGCGGCAGATGAAAGTGGATACGTGCGAGATGGAAAGGGGTTCGAGGCGGAAGAGGAAAGAACAAAAGACGAGAGGGCGGGAAGGGGCGAGGCGCAGGCCAGATGCAAGCGGGCCACGTTGAAAGCAGAAGAGGATGACGTATTGCTTTGTGCAGAGTACGGGAACGAATACGAGTTGACGGCGACGGACGCGCAACGAGCGCCTCCCGCAATCCCAGCAAGAGCTGGCGCGTGCCACGGCAAGACGACGGACGTCGAGCAAGAGAGCAAAGGCAGAGGGAGGGGATGAGACAATGGACAGAGGCACGTTGCACAAGGCCGATGAAAGACTGGGAAAAACGAGGCAGCCTGCAGAAAGGAGGGCCAGAGCCAAGGCAGGCAAGAACCGACGCCAAGCACGTTTTAGTTGCAAACACAAGGGCAGAGGAGAAGAAGAGCGAGGTGGAGCTGGGGTTGAGGTGTGTCCTTGCAAGAAAGAACACAGAAGCGAAACGGAAACCTCCGGTTTGGACGCTGGCTCGTATCGTCAGCCGGGCTCTTGCTCGCGGGAAAGGGGCGGAGCTCTTGACGCGGCCTTTTGGCTTTCTCTCCGTTTGCAAGCGTCTGTCAGGCAATCATTTTGCAGGGCCGCGGCTGAAATGGCCGGGATCTCGACGCATTGGATTTTGTGCCCTACGCCGCCTTTCCGGCGCCTGTTTGAATGCTTCCTGCTATGTGTCTGTGCCTTGCCAGGCCCTGCTTTGTTTCCAACTTCATCTCCTTGCCATTCTGTCTTCACAGGCCAAGGGTCCATACGTCGTATGCTCCTCTTCTCGGTTCCACAGAAGCCTGGGCCTGATCTGTCCTTGAGTACGACGTACGCGTCTGCGCCAGGCAGGCGTTTAACTCATCTTGCCCAGCGTCGTCTTCGGCTTATCTTGGAAGCTTTGCCAGACGACGTTGGGAGGTCTAACCTCTTTTGCCTCCAAGCATCTTTTGCCTGCACATTACTCGTAGTATCAGGTTTCGCTTCTCCAAGAACCCTGCTTTCCCTTTTTGGGTAGGTGGCCAAGAGCACAGTTTCGTATACTTTGTAGGACATTTACCAGCCGCGCCACGGCTCAAGTCCCTTTTTCTTTTCTCGCCTCTCCTGTTCCCCCTTGGCCGTATTCTTTCCTTTTCCTAGTTTGTGCTCCGTTGTGGCTGGAGGCGGGCGAGTCGCGCGATATTCGATGCTTGCCGACACCGCTCCGTCTTGGCAGGGGCTGACGTGCGTTGCTGCATCTAGAGATGAGAGAGACGCCTGTCGCCGGCCATCCTCGTCTTTGCTGCCTTTCATTACCACGGCGTGCAGCAGCACCAAAATCGTGGCTTTCTGAGTGGCCTAGGCCCTGTCTGCCAGATAAATAATGCACAGGGCACTTGTAACCGCAGTACAAGCTGTATTGCTGCAGGTGCTTTCTTGAGAGAAATGTCTTGGAAAATAAGGGGACCAAAACGCGGGAAGAAAAGCACAAGAAATGTGATAAATAAACGCCAGTGAAGAGAGACGTCTGTTCTTACAGACCACAGTCTTCTATTAACATCGAGATGCAGCAGCTTACACGACTGGCGTCCAAGTATTTGCCAACAGGCCACTCGGAGACTCGCCTCGTCGTCTCACTGTCAACTGCAATTGCACCTAACAGTTGCCCGTGGCCACAGCCAGCCGTCCGCCGTCCATCACCAGCGTCAGCCCGTTGCAGAACCCGCCGGCAGGGCTCGCCAAATACAAAACAGTCCCGGCCATGTCGGCATCCGTGCCGAACCGCCGCGCCGGAATGAACGAGGGGTGGTCGTAGCCCTCGTTTTCCGGCTGCCGGCTGTTTGTCAGCACGGACGCAAGTTCGGTGGGAAACACTAGTACGGTCAGCGGTGAGATGGACGGCACGAAAACAACAACACAGAGAGGACGGGGAAATGCGCGTACGTCCCGGCGCCAGGGCGTTGGCACGGATGCGGTACGGCGACAGCATGCCGGCCAGCTGCTTGGTCATCTGCAGGATGGCCGCCTTGCTGCCCACGTACGCTGGCGTCGACTGCGGGCCGCGCATAAACGCGCTGATGCTGGCCGTGACGAGCACCTGGCTCTGCGTGTTGCGCGACACGGCCGCCGTCGCCGGCGCCGACGCGGCGTAGCGGTTGCCGGCGTCGAGCAGCTCGAGGTACGCCATGGCCGTGAAAAAGGCGCCCGTCACGTTGACGTGCAGCGCGTCCGTCATGGCCGCCATGTCGGCGTCGGCAAACATGCGCTGCCGCAGGGCCTGCACCGTCGAGAGGCCCGCCGGGTCGAAGCGCTGCGCCACGGGGCCTGCCACGCCGGCATTGGCCACGACAAGATTCACGCCCACCGCGCCCTCGCCCTCGTCCTTGCCGACCTGCTGCAGATGCGCCGAGACACTGTCGACCGACGCCTGCAGCGAGGCCTTGTCGCCGACGTCGCACACAACGGGAACGAGCACGCGGCGCTTCTCGTGCGCGTTGACGGCGGCCGCGGCCCCGTCCAGCACGTCCTTGCGGCGGCCCAGAATGAACACGAGGCGCGCGCCGTTGGCGGCCAGGGCGCGGGCCATGGTCAGGCCAATGCCCGTGCCGCCGCCGGTGATCACGGAAACAAGGCCGTCGACGCGGAAGAGGCCAGCGGCCTGCAGGTTGGGCTCGAGGGAGGACATGGCTCGGGGATGCAAGTGTTCGTATCGGCGGTTCTTGTTGATTTACAGAAGACAAATCATGGATTTTTTTCTGGCTGGCTCGAAAGCAAAGACAAGAACAGTGGTTCTGGGATGATGGATGGGCATCTCTTGCATTGTGGAAGGGGCCGGCTCATCTGGGGATCTCCGAGCACATTGAAAACAAAGTGGAAACTGCTGCACTGTACCCATGCCGTGCAACGATGAAATAGCAACGGAAAATAGGCCAAGACCTGAGGATCTGACCATCGATGAACATCAACGAAGGGGTGGGTGATTTCACTCGTCTTCGCATTCCAGAAACAAGCCTGTATCGTGTATATGCAATTATCATCTATATAAAAACTAAACCTGCAAGGAGACAGGAGAGACGTAGAAATAAAAGAAAAGCGATACTCAAATGGCCTCTGGCCCATCTCCCAGATATCCTGCCCTGAACAGTATGTCGTGTATTCATAAGTATCCACGGACTGGCAGCCCTTGGCCTGCCGCGGACACGGATGCTGTTCCTCCTCCGGACACAAAAAGGCTTGCACACCCGACGGCCAGCTTACGTGAGGCTACTCCGGGACGCGGCCCTTGACGTCCTCACCAGTGTGGGCCGCGGGGTCTGCCGTGCCCGCCAGCAGCGCCACGCAGTCAATCACGTCTTCGGGCTCCAGCAGGTGCCAGTTGGCCACCGTGACCTTGGTGCTGGCGCCGACGGTCACCGTGTAGTAGTGCTCCGGCCGCACGTCGGCGGGCGTGTCGTCGTCGTGCGGCGTCGACAGGCCGTTGAGCGCGCGGAACATGTCCTCGTCGGTGGCATCGTCGCCCATGCACAGCACAAACTCGAGCTCGTTGTCAAAGGCCGGCGGCGGCGGCTGCGGCGTCTGCTGGGCGCCAGCTGCGGGGAGAATGCCCGACGTCTCGAGCGGCGTGCGCGAGCCGACGCTGGCCACGCTGCGAATGTCTGAGCCGTACGACGACACGAGGCGCTTGACAATCTCGCCCTTGTTGATAAACGTCGGGCGCACCTCGACGTTGGCCTTGCCGTCCATGACGTCGACGTCCCACGTCCGCGCAATCGTGGCCTCGAGCTCCTTGTGGCACTCGCGCGCCATGTGCTCGCCCTGCTCGGGGTCGGCGAGCCGGTAGTGCCACGTCAGCGCACAGCGTTTACGTTCGATAAAGGAGCCTAATAGACGGTTAGCAGTTTGTCTCTCTCTCTTTAAAAAAAAGTACAGAGGGAAGGGGAGACCCACCTGGAACGCGGTCCGTGTACTTTTGAAAGACCTTGATGACCTCGCTCTGCCAGCCCATGTCCAGCTGCTCAGCCAGGTTTTCCCATGTCTCCTGGCCAGGGTGGCGCATGAAGCTGCCGTGCTCGGCGCTGAACCCGAGCTCCTGGATGTGGCCGAGGTGGTGGCTGAGGAACTCCTGGTCGCGCCCACTGATGATCCAGACGGCATTGCGGTGGTCGGAGGCGAGGGCCTTGAGCGCTCGTATAATGGCCTCTGACGGCACAGCGGCGCTGGGCTCGCGCACAATGGGCGTCAGAGTGCCGTCGTAGTCAAACAAAAACAGCCGCCGGCGGGCCGTGCGGTACCGCGCGAGCAGGTCGGCGCGGTCGAGCAGCGGCGTCGCCGTGATGCTGCGCCGCGAGCTGAGCACGCTGACAAGGCGGTCCGTGAGGCTCCGGATCCAATGCTGCACCGTGTTGGTCGTGACGTGCTCGTAGAGGCGGCTCTGCATGCGCGCCAGCTCCTCGGGCGACGTCGTCAGGCCCTTGTAGATGGCGTCGGCGACGACCGTGTAGTCCCAGGGGTTGATGTGGATGGCCTCGCGCAGGCTGCCGGCCGTGCCGCTGAACTCGGAGATGATGAGCGGGCCGTGGTTGTCGCGCTGGCAGATGACGTACTCGAGGCTCGTCGTGTTCATGCCGTCGCGCACCGACGTGATGAGACCAATGTCGCCGGCGCGCAGCAGCGCGAAATACTCGTCCTGGCTCAGGTACTGCGGATAGTGCTGTACGGGCGAGAAGCCCAGCGAGCCGTAGGTGCCGTTGATGGCCATGACCAGCTCGTTGACGCGGCTGGCAATCTTGGCCTCTTCGTTGTCGCGGTCCTCCTCGATGGACGTCGGGCTGGTCACCTGGATGAGCACGACCTGGTCGCGCCACTCGGGGTACTTTGCCAGGAACGCCTCAAAGGCGAGCAGCTTCTTGTCCACGCCGCGGATGCTGTCGAGCCGGTCGCGGCCGACAATGATCTTCTTGCCCGTGTACATGCTGCGCAGCGCCTCGTACTTTTCGTTGACGGCGTCGCTCCACGCCAGGCGCTCGACCTTGGCCACGTCGATGCCGATAGGAAAGACGCCAAACTCGACGCGCGCGCCGTACGTGTCCACGCCGTTGGCGTCGGACGCGAAGCCCAGCAGCCGCGTGCAGCAGCTCGAAAAGTGGCGCGCGTAGCCAAAGCTCTGGAAGCCGATGAGGTTCGCGCCCAGCACGCCCTCGAGAATCTCCTTGCGGCGCGGCAGGCAGCGGAAGAACTCGCTGCTGGGGAAGGGCGAGTGCAGGAAAAACGAAATGTACATGTTGGGCGACCGCTGGCGCAGCATGCTGGGCAGCAGCATCAGGTAGTAGTCGTGGATGACCACCACGTCGCCCGGCTTGTACAGCTCGGCGATCTTGTTGGCAAACTTTTGGTTCATGCGCTGGAAGTCGGCCCACTGCACGCGCTCCTTGCGGCCGTCCGTCGGGCCGTGCTGCTTGTAGTGGAACAGGCCGTACAGCTCGTGCTCGGCATAGCGCCGCCACCGCGCCTGGTCCTTGAGCCGGATGCCCTCCTCGGTGCTGTCGGCCGCGTCGTCGGCGAGCCACACCGGCACCACCTTGATGCGCGGGTCGTGCGCGAGCTGCTCGTCGAGCCGCTGCATGTCCTCGCGCGGAATGTACAGGCTATCCGAGTCGTGCTTGGCGGGCAGCGCCGGCTGGAAGCCGTCGACGGAGACGGGCGCCGAGAGCGCGTTCAGCGGCACCACGGTCGCCGAGGTAGGCGGCGTGTCGGGCGGCGAGAGCGTCTCAATGGGCTGGTTGATCTCGCCGGTCCAGGCCACGACCGTGTGGTTCCATGGCGACTGGTCGGACGAGAGGTACGAGAAGGAGTCGAAGAGGGCCGACTGGCCACGACGCGGCTTCAGGACCTGGCGGGGTTAGCGGGTGGTCTTGTATCTCTTTTCTGTCTCTCGCGTTGTCGCGCTCCGTCTGCTGCACTCACCCAGTCGGCGCCTTTCCGGTAGTCGAGGCTGTGCGGGATATTAAAGGTGGCGGAGATGATGTTGCCGCTGAGGGCCAGGTCTGGGTGGCGGGCGCGGATGTCCGTCATGGACTCGCGTCGGGCAGGCATGGCTGCGGTGTTGCGCGGCGCCGTGTCGAGCAGGCTGGCGCCAGACGGGCTGTCTGTCAAGATGCCGGCCGCGGCGGGAGCAATCGGGCCGCCCGCGTCACTGTCAGCCAAGGGATGCAGACCAGCAGGGCCGCCGGGAGGCTCACTGTGCAGGGCGGGCGCGGAGACGGCGTCGGGACCAAAGTCGGGCGTCACGGGAACGCAGGTGACGGTCTCGCGGAGGTGCGGCGGAAGCGTGGGCGAGTCGGTGCGGTTCTGGACGACGCTGGACGACGGCGAGAGCTGCTCGTGGGCAGAAGGCGAGCGGATCGAGGCAGTGGAGGCGTCTGGCCGGTCTAGAGCTGGCGGCTGGCGCTGCTGCGTCGTCTGCATGGAGAAGACTAGTTTAGAGTCGAAATGAGCCCACAAAGAGGCACGCAGCGGGCAAACAAGACACCGTGGGGCCCGGCTCCAGCAAGCCACAGCAGAAACTCTGGAAACGAAGAGGCGGGAAAGCAACAACGAGCAGTCCCAAAGTGGTCCTTTGTTTTTGTGAGTCTTTGTCTGCAGTATGTGGTGGGGTATCAAGACAGAACTGATAAGACCAGCCAATGAGAAAAAGTGCGCCGAGGTGCTGCGGTGAGGTGCTGCGGGTTCGCGGAAGAAATGGGAGACAAGATGCAGACGTTGGTCAAAAAGGAAGCCAAAAGCGAGGCAAAAAAGACAGCAAAAGTTACAGCGAGGCCGATGGCAAGAACGCATCCTATGACGGACCAATGTGGCAGGAGCAGCAGCTGCCCGTCCGCAGCGGGCAGGAACCAGGAATGGATTGCAGGCCACTGTTTCGCTGCATCTGTCGCTCTTTCCCTGCGCCAATCGCCGCAGTGAGATTGGAACCGGCGACGATGCTGCTCAAAGAACAAGCTGCGTCCTGATTCGCTGGCCAGCAATGACGGAGCCGTCGATGTGGGGCCCCACCTCTGTGATTGGTGCATGGGCGAGCTGTGGTGGGGGGAGGGGCGATGTACAAAAAACAAAACAGCGCTGTCGCCTAGAACGGCGTTCCTGACTGGGGAAGGAACAAGGGGAGTCGGGGAAACAGGCAGGCACGGCTAGCATAACGCAATATGAACGACAGACAGAACCTCTAGGACGGCCGCCGGGCAGAGACCAAACACTTGACTGGTATGCAAACGTACCTGGTTAATGCACCAAAGTCCCCCTGGTTCTTCCGTGTCTGCTCTCTCTTGGGAGCAAAAAGAGTCGATCACCTCGGAAAGAACAACGAGCGGCTGAGGGAAGGTGCAGAGGGAACAAACAGGATATAAAAAAGGAGCCCAAATGGAAGAGTATCGTATAATAATACGAACTGCGAAAACAAGATGGCCAACTGGTGCCAAAACACAATCCTGCAAAACGAGGGCAAGCCCACGGGACAGGCCAGCGACAAAGGCGAGGGGGACAGGAAGCAGACAGGAGGACGCGTGCTTCAACGAAAATGACACAACGTCCGATGAGCGGCCGCAGCGACGCGACAACAATCCGGCAGACAACCGGACAGGGCCTTCGTCCCGATTCGGGGGCCATTAACGGGCCTTTTCTGTCCGCGACTCCTGGCGTTCTTCCTCCCACGGCATGGCTGCCAGAGATCCGAGGTGCGGCAGGGGCGCCACGTCAACCGGGAAAAGAAGGAATCGTCTTTTTGCGGCAAGCATATTATCGTGCCAGACGTGGTGGAGGCGCCGCAGGAACGTCTGGTCACGCCGCTCTTTGTGTTGCCCAGCCCGCAAACGACCAGAGATGGGTGGCATGATGGCCAGATGCGGCTGCGCGGCGGGTCGGAAAGCGTTCGTCGCTGACGTGCAGTGCAGATTTTGCAAACGTGCGCCCCGATGAAAGGATGCCATCCATCGGGTCTCCCTGCACAGTCAGCCGTGTCTCAGAATGACGAGGCTACAAATGCAGAAGCAGGAACACGAAGCTGCCAGGCACCGCTCAGCCGTGTTTGCCCGACTCTGGCCTCTCTTTTTCTTTCTCACATGGGCGAACGCGGCACTGCCACTGGCTGTGGCGAGAACCGATTGTGCTCTCTCCCACGACTGGCCTCGTCCACGGTGACGCCGCGTGAAAGAAGGGCCTATTCGGCCGTTCGGCGAGAGACAGCTCCCAATTTCCCAGCTCCTTCCAGCCGTTGTCACTTGGCAAGTTTTGTTGCACACGTTCTTACCGCGGCAAGACGAGATTGAGCGGATGCAACATTGGCAAGCAGAGGCGGTGGACAGACATCACTGCACATCCTAGGCATTAGCGAGGCTCTCCAGCTGGATGGGGGAGTGGAGTTTTGGGTTTCGGGCCGTTCGTTGGGCAAAAACGGCCGGCGAGGCATTGATCAGTTTCTACCCGCAACCAAGGCTGCCATCATAGGCCCGGGAGAGCATCGTCGACAGACGGAAACGGCACGGAATGACGAGCAAAAGCGACTGGCCGTATCCAAAAGCTTCTATTTTTTTGTATTTTTTTTTAAAAAAAAAAACATTGATACGCCAGCCGGCCTCTGCCAAAACTTAAATTGAAAGTACGATACACTATGCTCTAGACGCAGGTGAAAACCAATGGCTGTTGCCAGACAACTCTGACCAGAATGACAATAACTGAGCAGCGCTGGCAAAGATACTGTCCCCAGCTGATGACACGCACTATCGTTCTAAGTTATTCTTTGATGAGAATATTCACAGCTCAAAAGGGGATTTCAGTTGCCATTTTTTTTTTCTAATTCAACCTTTGTAGTTTTTAGTTACAACGAATATAATAATCTTGGAATCCAAAATTGTCATTATCATCAAAAAGCCACGGCCTGGCCAACTTATATCCAGCCCATAACTAGAACTCAAGTCTTTCCAAGCCCGTTTCATGCGCCCTGATATTTCTTACCCAAAAGTAAATCCAAACGGCCATGTCTGCCACAGACAACAACCAAAAGTACCATGGCAAGAAGCTCAGCTCTAGCCCTGTTCCTCCTCCACCAGCTGAGCGTCGTCGATCCAGAATTCAGAGTCCCCAACGTCCTTGTTCCGCTGCTGCCGACGCTTCTTGCTGGGGAACCAGCCGTCCATTCGCAGCTGCAGCAGAAGACCGACGTGGGTCGTGCCGTCCCAGGACAGGTCCTCATAGCGAACGCCTTGGTCGAGAAGCCTGTTGATGCAAATGTCGGCGCCAGACTCGCACATGGCCAGGGCCAGCGCGGCGTGGAGCTCGAGAAGCCTGTGCGACGGCTGGCCGGGCAGCGTATGCAGCAGCGTGGCGTCGTTTGGGACAGTCCCGGCGTACTTTACAGACCGGCTGCGGGCGGAACGGATGACCAGACCGCCGGACGGGGTGTCGAGCGGCTCAATGATGGCCTCAAAGCGCGAAAACGCCCTGCTCCACTTGCGGCTGAGCGTCACCGTGTTGGCACTGAGGTCGCGGAAGCTGGTCGTGAGGAGGGCCGTGCTGCCTCTGCGGAAGACATCGAGGAGCCTGGCCGCGTTCACGACGGAGAGCGGCCGCTCGTCGCTGCCCTCGACGGCCGCCTGCAGCAGCGGCGACGGCGGGAAGATGTATGTCTGGACGCGGTCGCCGTCGGTGGGCGCAGCGCGCTTTGAGCGCGCGGCTCGGCTGGGCAGGCTGGCGCCTCTGCCTCCTTTGCTCTCCTCGCTGCCGTCGTACCAAACGCCGCGCGTGCTGTCGTCGCTGTCGGTGTCGGTGTCGGTGTCGTCGCTCTCAACGGGCACTTCCCCTGCTGTCTCGGAAATGGCTCGAACTGGGGCGGTCAGTGACGGACGCAACGAGACCAGGAGCCCCAACGAAAAAAAAAAAAAAGGAAAAAGGAGGAAACCCACAAGGGAGAAAAAGGTCGACTAAGAATCTGACGGCAAACCTTTGCTGGATCGTCTCCACGTGCTTGTGTGAGACGACCAGGTTGCCAGCAGCGTCCATTGTGACCACGGCCGGGTGCCCGGGCAGGTCCATGTCGACGCAGTTTACGGCGCTCTCCCCGATGGCCTCTCTGAAGCGGACCGGGTCGGATGCCAAGTTCGTCATACAGAACAGCAGTTCGCTCGAGTCGAGGCCTTCCAGGGCATGCGAAGCGGCATCGGGCTGAGAGGAGGCCGCGATGCTGGCCGTCGACTGGGGGCTCAGCTCTTCGTTTGCGATTGTCATTGCGAGGCGAAGCGGCCGTGGCGGCCGGGGCGAGGCAAGCAAGGCTGGACGAGTCCTGTCGTGAACCTTGCTCTTTGTCGTTTTTGATCCTCGTCCGCCTCTTTCTCCTCCGCGCTGCCCTCGCCGTTTGCGCCCCCACAACAGCCGCTCTCACGCCGCCACCTGTCCTTTGCTTCTGGTGAGGCTGAGCTGCAGCTCGCGGCAGTGGGCCGGCTGGGCGCGCCCCGGTCTGATGTGCCCCGTGTCTGATGTGGTTGCGATTCCGTCTGCCACTCGACGTTCTGGCACAGCGCACCTTGCAGCACCGTGCCGCGTCAGCCAGCACAGGTGGTGCGGAGTGCTCGTATGTATTCCAAGCTCCCACTCAAGCACCCTGCAGGGGTGGGCGGCAGATAACGGCCCAGGGGAGGGCGCTGTGTTTGAGCGACGCTGTCGTGCGTTTGCATCGTGGACAGCTCGCTTGCACCCCACCGAGGCCCACATTGGGTTCTTTGCTGTCATTCCACGTGACTCTATATGGATCCACTTTGGCAACCATCGGCCAATCAGGGCTCACACTGGCCACCGGGCCGCCTCACCGCAAGCGCTCGTTTTCGCCGCAGGTTTACCCGACGTTCTGCCGGGCCTGGCCCAATCCCGCCATTGTCTCCGTCTGCACTTACACGGCACGAGTGGTTTTTTCGAGGCCGTCGCTTCGCAGAGACGAGAAATGGCCACCGTGCCAGGGGTAGGATGAGAAGGGGGCCTTTCTCGTCTCCTCTTCTTCCTCTTTCTTCCGGCCCTACCACCCCCTTCGCCCCGGTGATGACGGCTGCCGGCCTGCTTCCCCGGCCGCATCACAAAGCCCAGCAGCTCCTCTGGGTCGACCTCGATGGTGCCTCGTCTCCGCAAAGGCCACGCCATCCCACACAGGCACGTGGCTCCGCTGTCATGGCAGACGTGCAGCCAGACGCGGCTGAGCCGGCTTCAGCGCCGACGAGCCGGGCCGCCCTGGGCTCTGCAGGCGCCCTCGAGGCCACACACCACACGGACACCCCAGACGCCCACAAGGTCCTCGCACGGGGCTCTCGTACGCCTGTCTCACCCACAGCTGCCTCTCATATAACGTCTTGTCCCGCTGCATCCCGCCCTTCGCCGTCTCCCCCCCCCTCCCCCCCTTCCCCCTCGTCTCGTTCGCCTCCCTCAAGCAAGAAGAGGAAGGCAACGTCGCCGCCTGCTGCCGAGCCTCCGTCGCAAATGGCTGCACAGCAGCGTGCGGGCGGCAAGACCAACGGCAGAAGCAGCAGCATCAGCGGAAATGGCCACGGCAACGCCAACGGCAGCACGGATGGCAGCAGCAATGGCCGGCTGACGCGCATCCGCAAAGCCTGCGACATCTGTCGGATGCGCAAAGTCAAGGTGAGACGAGACACTGAGACACCGGACACGGCACGAGCTAACCCCTGCAGTGCGACGGCGTCTCGCCATGCAAGCCGTGCCAGAGCCTCGGCGCCGGGTGCACGTTCCATTACGTGTCGCGGCACCGGGGCCCGACAAGTCGTTTTGCAGCCGGAGGCGCCTGGAACGCGGCCTCCGCGGCCGGCGCCGGCGGGCCTGCGCGAGGCGATGCTGCGGAAAGCACCGACGACGGCACGGACGTCAGTGCCCCCCACGACGGCAGCGGCCTCGGCGCGGACGCCTTTGGCGACGCCAGCGACGTCTTTGCGTCGCTCTACATGATGCCCCAGCCCATGGCGCTCCCCCAGACCCCGGCCCTCGCCGAGCCGGTCTCGTCGCTGCCGCAGCCGCTGGCCGCGTATCGCAGCGACAGCGGGGCGCCGTCTGCCATGCCGCCGCCGCAGTCGCCGTCGTCCGTGGTCTCCGGGTCGTCTGCGGGATCCGCGGCCTCGCCGTCCCTGCAGGGCGGGCCCTACTCGACGAGCTTCTTCGACGCCGTCGCGGCGAGCGCGCGCCGGAACAGCCCGGCGGCGGCGCCCGTCCACCGCGCCGCGCCGCACATCAACATCTACCCGCGCATGCCGCGGCCCCAGACCAACCGGCCGCCGCCGCCGCCGAAGCAGGCGGCGATGCCGTTCCCTCCTCTCCATGAGATGCCCCTGGCGCCCGCCTTTTACCAGATGCCGCCACCAACTCCGTCCCCGCCGCCGCCCCAGCCGGCCCTCAGCAGCGACGCCATTGCGCCGCTGCATATCCTCGAGCTGCTTGTCGACGACTTTTTCACCTACATCCACCCGCTCACGCCGTTTCCGCACGAGCCGACCTTTCGACGCCGCTTTTCCAGGGCCGAGACGCGGCAAGAGCCAGGGTTCCTGGCGCTGCTGGCCAGCATGATTGGCGCTCTGTCCGCATCGTTCCCGCGCAGCGTGCGCGCCCATCTCAAGGCGCGGGCCGCGGCCATGGAAGCCGCCGGCAGCCCGGTGCCGGCCTCGTTCAAGCGCGCCGTCGCCATGGTCACCTGCTGCTGCGACGTGGCCATGGCCGCCCGGGGCGCGTCCTTTTACACAAAGCCGCAGCTGACCGTGGACGACGCGGCCACCAGCTACTTTTTGGGCCTGGCTGCCGGCTACACGCTCAACTGGCAGCTGTGCCGCCGGTTCATGGCCGAGGCCATGTCGTTTGTCCAGGAGCTGGGCTTCCACCGCCGGCCGCCGGACAGCCCGAGCCAGACAGCGCAGCAGCACCCTGCCGAGCTGTCTGCCTTTGCCGCCACCATGGCCGGCCTCCCGCAGCTGGGCGGGCCTGGCGGGGTGCCCCGGCGCGTCAACCACGTCGACGACCAGATTGGCAAACGCATCTTCTGGATCCTGTACCTGGCCATGCGGTCCCTGATCCAGCTCGGCGCCACGCTGAGCGAGACGCCCCTGCCGCCGTTTAACAATGCACGGCCGTTTCCCGACCTGCCGGCCGAGGTCGACGACGCCTACATTGAGCCGGACGCCATCTACCCGCAGCCGCCCGGCACGATCTCGCTGATCAAGGGCTTCAACAAGACGATCCAGATCTATGCGACCATGGACCCGATCGCGACGATTGACTATGCGTGCGGGCTGTACCAGATGCCCGTGGCGACGCAGCGCGCCATGTTTGTCGACGCGCTCAAGGCCGTCAAGGCCATCACGGACGACCTCCCCCACGAGCTGTGCCTGCCCATGCCGGGGCCTGGCGGCCCCCACGACGGGCCACACACACACCCAAACAGCAACAGCAGCGTCCACGGCCCGCCCGATCTTTTGTACGACGGCCTGACGGGATACCGCTACTACCCCCCGGCCGACGACGACAATGCCAGCAGCGCGTCGTCGTCGGGTGGCGGCGCAGCCTCGCTCCCGGCCCGCCGCGACAGCGCCGCCCACTACGGCAGCAACTACGGCAGCTACGACAGCGGCGTGGGCCTCCATCCGAGCCGGCATGCGCCGGCGACCGCGCCGGCGACCGCGGCCTCGGACCGCCCCGACGACCTGCGCCAGCTTCTGGGGAGCCACCCGGCGCGGCGCCGGCAGATCCAGTACGACATTCAAAAAACCAACATCTACGCCTCGCAGCTGGCGACGCGCTCGTACTTTGTGGAAATGTACCTCGGCCTCGCCGACGACGACGGCACCGCGTCGCTGATGCACGGCGAGCGCGCGTGCATCGTGCAGTCGCTCCTCTTTGTGCTCGGCGCCATCCCCCAGTGCAACATGGAGCCCAACGGCAGCGCCCTCATCAACAAGATCCGCCAGGTGGCGTCGACCCTCTTGTCGTCCAAGTCCGCCCTGTCGCCGGCCGACGAGACCAGCCGCGCCATGGAGGCCCAGCTGGTCCGCTTCCTGGAGATTGTGATGCGCCTGGAGCGCACCGGCGGACCCGCGGGCGGCGCGGGCGGCGCGGGCGGCGCGGGCTCGGCTGCCGACGAAGAGGAAGAAGAGCTCCAGAGCTGGGCGAGTCTGCGCGAAGAGCAGATGCGCTTTGCCGCCAACGGCGGCTTCTTGGGACACTACGTGTAGCGTCTGGCCGGCTGAGACTGGTCGGCTGAGACTGGTCGGCTGAGACTGGCCCGGTTGGATATCACGGACTGAACATTTTTTTGGCATTTTTTGGCATTTTGGGCTCTTGGACGAGCACTGATGGGATACTTACGAAACACGTTACCACGAAGAATTACCATGGAATACTAGAAAACTCGCACCGCGAGACAGGGAAGCTGTTTGACGCGGGCATCATGAATCGAGGACCGGTTTGATTGCCACGTACTTAATCTCGAAATGCCCAAACAGCAAGTATTCGATAAAGTCACGCTCCTTTTCCACCGGACACAACAAAATGCCCGTGAAACTGTCCTAGTTCGAACTCAGGTCGCACCAAGGCCTCGCCTTGCCAGCCCGCGCCTTCCCGTTATGCCAACATTGCCGTTCGCTCTTTCCCGTTGCTTCACAGTCGCAGGCCCGTCCCTTCCGGCCTCTTCCTTCCCGATCTCGCAAATTGCGTGTCGCACCTTCTCTCCCCTTGTCGTAGCACCTGCTGCATCGCATCGCCTGCCTCTCGTATTATTATTCGCTCGTCCTCTTCGGCTTCGACAGACATTGCACAACCGCGGCCGCCGACGACACCATCGCCAACAACGTCACCCAAACAGTCTGCGGCCGCTGCAGCGTCCCGTCCGCGGCCTCTGTTGCACCGGCTGCTGCCATGCAAAGCTGCAGGGCCACTGCCGGTGCGACCTCGGACGACGCCTCCTTGCCCGTGCTCCGTTTGGCTGTCTCACTTGTCGCGCAAGACGCCCAGGCGTCCAGAAAGCGTGCAAACGAACCGCGGGCTGAGAAGACCGCCCAGCTCTCAGGCGGTGGCCGGTACGTCTACTGCTCCTCTCTCACAGAACTGCTCACTCTGACAGCGCTCTGAGATTGCAGTCTTGTGGATACGGCAAGCTCTCCGGACCTCTCGTCTCTCTTCTGCGTCTGCTGCTCACGATGGGCGCCAACGGCATGCCTGGGTTCCGGCGGAGGATGCAGGGCGCCAAAGGCAGCCTGGCTGCGACAGAAAATGCCTCTGGCGACGCCGTGTCGACAGCCCAGACTGTCGCCAGAACAATGACAGGCCGTCTGACAGCGACAGCGACGTCAACAGCGTCTGTCTACAGCGGTGTCCTGACGCCATCGCCGTCCACGTCGGATGCCGCCACGGCCACGCCCGCCCGCAACACGGCGGCCGCCACCGGCCTGCCCGGCATCGACCTCAACATCAGCAACGGCACATGCTATTCGGGGCCAAACACGCCCATGGACCGGGGGTTTATTCCGTGCGGAAACGCGGCCGCCCAGATCCAGACGTGCTGCTGGCAAGGCGACATCTGCCTCTCGGACAATGCCTGCTTTGGCGTCCACGGAAACGGCTACGACACCTACCTGGCCGGCTGCACCGACGCGCTGTGGAACGCCAGCGACCCCGGCGTCCGCAGCGCCTGTCCTGTCAAGCCAGCCCCGTACGAGCGCGAGCCCTGGGTTGGGCTGGCATTTTGCGGCGGCAGCGGCGGCAAGGACGACTGGATTGCGTGCCCGCAGGTGTCGTCGCCCAGCACGATGGTGTCTGCCGGCGCGTGCATCTGCCCGACGGTGACGCAGCAGCGGATTGTTGCTTTCCAAGACGGCCCCACGCTGGGCTCGTATGCGAGGCTGCCGTCGAGTGCCGGCGGAAGCATTGCGTGGGTGCCGCCGTTCACGCCCGCGTTTGCGGCATCGGCCACGGGCGCCGCCAGCGCGGCCGCGCCCACTCTGCCTGCACCGGGCACGACGACGGCCGATGTGGGCGGCCCTGCTCCGCGAGGATCGTCCTCGCCCGTGAGTGCGTCCCTGGTGATTGGCGTTGCCGTGGGCGTCGGCGGGTTTGTCTTGCTGGCGGTCGTAGCAGCCCTGGCGTTTTGCCTGGCCGTGAAGCGGAAGCGGAGAAAGGCACTCGAGGGAGCGGGCGGCTTCGGCGGCGGCGGCGTTTGGCCAGACGAGCCAGCCACACGCGCTGGCGACGAAAAGCAGGGCGCGCTCGTGTCGCCTGCTGCGCCGTCGCCTGCCGTGCACGAGCTGGAGATCCGGCCGGCCCGGCCGTGGTCGATGCGGTCCGAGCTCGACGGCGGTTCTGTCCTGCCAGGGGCAGCGGCAGCCACGGAAGCGCCAGACACTGCAGCAACAACGCGCCGATCGGCTGGACACGGCGCCGCCCGCGGCAGCATTGGAACGCTTTTGTCGTCGTGACCGGTCAGGCAGACGCAGAGCAGGAAAATCATCATGTCATCTTTTCACACCAGCAACCTGCATCTTGGAGAGTCCAAAGTCGTTGATCAGCAGGGGAAAATACACTGCCCCTGATTTCCAATCTAGCGGAAGAGCACCTTTTCTTTCCACAGGTTCGAGGCTGAGCGGACGACGTCCTCTGGAGAAATCGATAGTTTAGTCGTCTTCTGGAGGCCGTTCTCGGGCACTTTTTTTCTTCTGTTTTTACATTTCCCAGGTGGAGGGTGATGCTGCTCAAGTCCTTGCAGGTCAAAATGTTATTTCCCCTTGTGGAATGGCATACAGGGGCACTCTACATATATGAATACGATACTGGAAAAGATGTGGTCTAGAACAACACCTACCCCCACAGAAATCGATAATGCGTGGACGCGGTCTAGTCGCGTCCACTAAGAAAAGATGCACGAGAGGGACCTCGAGAGCAAGCATTTACGCTGGTGCAGCGAATCATTCAAGGAACCGGGGCGGGGGGGACGTCTACTTGAACTGTATTTCATCTTTTAATTTTCTCTGTTCTGTTCCCAGAACTTCTGTTTTTGTTCACCAACTACGTCTCCCTCTCCGTCCTCGTCCCTCTGCCCAGCATGCGCGTCCTGTCCATCGCTCTCGGCGCCGTCGCTGCGGCCTCGCTCGCCGTGGCCGGCCCCTGCAAACCTGCCCAGGCCGCCGCCAGCCCGTCCAGTAGCACAGCGTCGTCCTCCGCTTCAGCGTCCGCTTCGGCATCGGCCGCCTGCACCCCTCCGGCGCCCGGCTCTGTGACCACGTTCAATATCAAAGGCGCCAACTCGGCCAACGCGGCCATCAACGGCCAGTACTGCGCCAACGCCGGCGACGGCTCCACGCTCGAGTTCAATCCCAGCAGCGGCTCCGGATACACCGTCGACGCCTTCTACATTGAGGCTCTGACGGGCTACCTCCGGCTCGAATGCCTGTACGTGAGCTTTACGGGCGCCGGCTTCGGCCTGGTCGTGGCCAGCGGCGCGACCACGAGCACCAGCCTAACGCCTGTCGTCTGCGAGGGGGCCGTCTCCGAGAACGCCATCCTTACGTGCTATCCCGAGGGCATGCCTGGCTACTCGCAGTACGTGGACAAGTACCTGTCGATGAACCTGCCGGCCTACGAGTTTGATCCCAGCCAGACGTACAACCTTGGCGCCAACTTTGACTCGTTTGATTTTTCTACCGTGGATGTGTCTTACGCGGTGCAGGACTAGGCAATGTGGTGCTGTTGTCTGAACTCGGTGCTGTAGGCTGGATGGCGTCCATATCGTTCTTATAAGAGGCATACGCTACGCCTGAATCCGGACTATAAAGTAACACGGAGGATATATATAAACGTGACCATATAAGCAAGCAAAAAAAGAGCAGGGTGACTCACTGCAACGCTTTGTTCTAACAATATAGACATTTTGAGAAAGAGACAAGTACGACCACAAAAAGGACAGGACAAAAAAGGGGAGTATAGGGATTTCACCATTAAATGCCAAGGACAGTCCTTCAAAGTTCACAATGCCGTTGTGTGCTCTCAGTCTTCCGTCATTAATATGCCATAGTTTCCTATTAACAAAAAGATGCAGCACCCATTGCCAGCCGACTTTTCCAACTGTCCATGGCCTTTATAAAGATGTCGTCAAAAAAGTTGTAGTCAAATGGAGGCTGTACGGGTATTTTTTAGACGGTCTCCTTTCTCGGCTTCCAACTACGTTGCTTCCATTGCTGACTAACCAGATGACTAATATTGTTGACTACGTAACCGCAGTGGCATGGCAAGAAACAAATACGCCAGCCGGTATTCTTGTCAGTGCCACGTGCATCTTCCTGGCAGATGGTAAATTCTTTCCTTCACTCTCGCACTTGGAATCTAGA
>JADHKR010000018.1:0-244788 GCA_019925305.1 Sporothrix cf. nigrograna | reverse complement strand
CGTGATGCGTGGCTGTAGACGTGATGCGTGGCTGTAGACGTGATGCGTGGCTGTAGACGTGATGCGTGGCTGTAGACGTGATGCGTGGCTGTAGACGTGATGCGTGGCTGTAGACGTGATGCGTGGCTGTTCATAGAATGACCGCAGTGCTTGCAAAACCCCTTTCTGCCGGACGAGGTAGTCATGCCGGTTTTTTCTTCTTATCCGAGTGAACTGAACGAAGAGAGGAAAAAGGAAGAAAAAAGAAGAAAAAAAAGCAAAGGAGCAGAAGCAGAAGAAAAAGAATCTATTCTTTTAATAGAGAAATGGAACGTTGTCGCGAAGGCATAGCTGTCTTCATATACTTACGTGGCTTGACAAACAAGTCCCTTCGAACAAATGTCGTAGAGCTTCGACAATGTACCCATAAACAAGCAGTACTCGTGTGTCGTAAAAAAAGGGCGACAGCGCAAAGGGAAAGGTACGGGGATGTGCAACCGAAGTGGAAAAAGGCAAAAGAAGAGGAAGGGAGACACCATGAACACACCATGCGGGTGTGAGGTGTGGTGGGCGCACGAACAATGCATTGGTGGATATTGCTCGTACGTTCCTGCAGGAGCACGACGATGCTACTGCGATAGGCAGCTGCGCTGAAAAGAGCCCCCAAACTGCACTACACGTGCACCAGTATTCTGTACCCCCCCAAGTCGTGCACAGTGACAATAGTTTTGCGCGTAAATTCAACAGCGACAAGCCCGTGTGCGGCTTCACGCCATTGTCGACTCACGGTCCCCCACGCACGAACGGTACAGGACAAGGCTGAGCAAGCTGCTGCTCACCAGGCGGAGACCAAAAGTATCCAGTGCACGGAACGACAAGATGCTCGGCTCGTCCATAGCTGACTTCGTATAGGCGGTGCCTTGGATGCCATGATGTGTGGTTTCTTGCTGATTATACTTGACCGACGGTATTGACCCTCTGCTTCGTACAGTAGGGGAGGTAGTTTTCGGGTCGTAAAAGCAGATAACGGGGTCTCTTCCGCTTTATCAGCGGCTACAAGGTCAAGGTGATTCGGCACGTTGGGGACGTCCCGGCGTGTGCTGGCCATGGATCCGTGGTCGGTAGCAGTTTTCGACTTTATCCACCAGACCCAAGTAATACCCAACACTTGTCCGAGAGAAGCCTTGCCCCAACCACGGCCACTCCTTTGGTTCGATTAATTTCCGCCGTGTATTACCAAATGGCGCCAATTCAGGACACGGTCGGATCGGGGGTATAAAGTGGGTTAAACCTTTATCGTTTATGAAGCTTATTTATATACCGTGGAATTTAGTTTAATATATATCTCTCTCTGAGTAAAAACGTTTACGAGACAATACGAAACCCTACGCAAGCTCGGGGCTAATTATCAAATCACTTAACACGTTGTTGACAGCAGGCGGCGGAGCATGGTGAGTTTGACGCGCCTGTTCATGGCGCGCCTTGGATGTACGTAGGAACCTCCGGCTCCGGCACATACCACACTGGGCGACCGGACAATATGACCGTACGTAGTAGGAGACTGTGTTGAGGATGTTTTATACGACACGAGGCTGGAATACGACGCTTGACGTTGTAAACTCAGTTGGATTACAATATTCTTGCATGACATCACGCCCGGAACCTACTCATTGATTCTGGAAGCAAGAAAAGACTAGATAAACCAAGCCAAGATAAATAAACCGACCAAAGATGCTTCTATAAGCAGACAACCGCTCTCACCATCACCTCTCGAAACCACGTGCTACGTCTTTATGTCTATTGTACTGAAAATCATCGTCTCACATTTTTGCTCATAGATGGCCGCTTTCCCAAGGCTGCTCACTACGCACCGACAATGCCGGCAATCGGAATGTCGATGCCCGTCGTGCACGTTGCCGTGTCGCTCAGCAGGTACACGTAGGCGCCGCCCAGCTCCTGTGGCAGGGCCAAGCGCGGCATGCCGCCGTAGTATTTCATCTTGGTGTCCCAGTCGGGGCTGGTCTCGACGTAATACCTCAGCGCCGTCTTGACAAAGCCCGGGCAGATGGAGTTGACGCGGATGCCGTGCTGCGACCACTCCATGCCAGCGTGTGCGTCATGTTGCGCACGGCCGCCTTGGTGGCGCCGTAGGGCGCCGACGGCGCTGCGAGGTCGGGCCGGTACGAGGCCATGCTTGCCGTAAACACAATGGGGCCCCTGGCCTTGGTGGCAATAAACTTGCGTGCCCGGGTCTGCGTGTAAACCTGTCGGTATGGGCTGTCGAGGCCGTGTGCAGTCCGTAAACACTGAATGATCTTACTCGTGTATATACATACCCTGGCCATGATACCATTTGTTTGGACTTTAGACACACACCAAAACGCGTAATGGTAGCCTGGCAGTACACATGCAGCGAAGCGCGGTGCACTGAGACAGGCTGCCGTCCTGCCCCTCGTTTGCATCCCACATCGACGAATGGCAGCCTCGCCTTTGTTTCTGGACCAGCTAAAGCGACGGGGCAAAATGAAGCAGGCTTGTCCCAGCGTCACAACTCAAAATGCCTCCTAGTCCTGTCACAACGGACGGCCGGCTCGTGGCAGGCCCTCGGACGACGAGCGCTGCCGTGGTCTGCGCAGAGAACATTGCCCTGCTGAGCGTGCTGCACGCAGTCCCCGAGCCGCCCTCCGTCCTCGCGGTCGACCCTGCACGGACATGGCCCGGCGGCTACCGGCTCCCCCTCGTGCAGGAGCAGCGTCTGGCCAGCGCCTTCTCCTTCTTGTCGAGCATCTCCGACAACAGCAACCACGTCGCGGCCGTCTGCGTCCAGGAAGACCACCGCCAGGGCGCCCTCCGGGTGCTGGTCGCCCTCAACTCGCAGACACACGGCGACGGCGCCGCCGTGCTCGGCAAGATCAGCGAGGGCCTGGGGACGGCCGTGGGGCGGCTGGCCGTGGCCGAGCGCTTGGACGAAGACAGGGTGCTCGAGGCCATTGTGGGCATGTGCCAGGCACGCATCAAGAGCCGCCTACGCCTGATCAGCGGCCACCGGGGCAGGAAACGGACGGCGTTTGCCGATGCGCTGCGGCACTTTGTCGCTGCTCTTCGAGCCTTGCCGAGACACGCAGGCGAGGACGCTGCCCGCACAGAAAACACCATCGCGGCGGCGGAGCAGGTCCTGCACCAGCTCAGGACATGGACAAGCCACCAGGTGCCGGGCCGGCTGCAGCAGCTCGTGGACGACGTGTGCCGGCTCCACAGGACACCGGGGCTCTACGGCGCGCTCGGGGCCCTTCCCAACGCCGCCATGCAAGACTCGGCCCGCGAGAGCGTGGCCAACATTGTGCGCAAGGTCGCGCGGTACCGGGAGATTGCAGAGCGCCTCTGCCGCATGGCCCGGACAGAGCCCATGCTGCGCAGGGCGACGATTGTCCCCGTGGCCCTCCCGCCGGACGCGTTCCGGCGGCCTCCTGGCGAGGAGCACGGCGTTCCGGACATCTCGGCCAAGGTCCGCGCGATCTGCGGCGACCAGGGCGGCTACTCGCAGAAACAGGCCGAGGCGCTGCTGGGGTGTCTCGGCGCGAGCCACGGCGCTGTGGCGCAGGCGTATCGCGACCAGACGCGCAAGACGCTGGGCGAGGCTAAGATCCACGCCGAGGTGCAGCTCGTCGCGCACTGCGCCCACCACGGCCCCTTTTCCAGCGGGCTCGCGCTGCCGCCGCGCGTCGTCCGCTCGCACAAGGACACGTGCTTCCTCTGCAAGACGTTTGTCCGGCAGTTTGGCAACATGCACACCTCGCGGTGCCACGGCAGGCTGTACCCGGGGTGGCGGCTGCCGCACTCGCTGGCCGGCAGCGTGCAGGACGGCTTCAACGCGACGCTGGCCGGCCTCATCCGCGCCAGCATGGCGACGCTCCGGGCGCGCAGGCAAAGGGCCGTGTACCGCGCCCCAAACGAGAGCACGCTCACTGCGTGGCCCTCGCTGCGGTCGGGGCCGTCTTCGGACCGGGACACGCGGCCTAGAGACGGCGCTCATCCTGATGAGCCCGTACGTGCGCCGTCCCTGTGCTCGGGGGCTCTCCGGGATGAATCGTCCAATCGAGACGAGACCGGCCCTGTCCCACAGCCCCCAGGCCGTTCCACACAGGACGCACAGGACACAGGTGACAGACGCCGGGCTGAGCCGCAGACGCCCGGCATCCCGGCGCCGGCGCAGGGCCCGGCCGCGTCTGGCCACGTGCTGTTGGGGCGGTCGTCGATGCTGTGCAGCATGGGGCCGTTCTGTGTTCTGGTCGACTACGGCAAGGACGGCCACGGCCTGGCGGCCGCATCCAAGCAGCTCGGCTTCCGGGTGCAGCAGCGGCCGGCCGAGGACGCGGCAGCGCTCCAAGCTGCCAGCGTGCCTGTGCTCCGCGTGGACGACATGCGCCCCGGCGACGAGGCTCTGTGTGTGCTCGACAGGCACAACGCGTTCCACGTCGCGGCCGGGGGGGTTGTCTGCACAATCTCGCTGCAGTTCCCTGCGAGCTGATTGGAGACGTGCTGTCCTCAACACGTCTCGTCTTGCAATGGCTACTGTCCTATACTGAGGATCCATCTTGGGTTCTCCGTCTGTGACTTTGCCGGGCTTTGGCACAAGGTATTCCGTCTAAATGGGCAGCTTACAAAATAAGAAGCTCACCCGCTCCAAAGACTATAAAACACTGCACTTTTGACAAACGCTCGCCTGGGAAAGACCATCCTACTCGGTGACGCTGGCCTGGGCCTTTTCGTCGTCGCCGAGACCAGCACCGCGGTGCTTCAGCTGCTCTTCCAGCGTCGCGGCGACCTCGTCGCCAAACAAGGCGCCCATCTCCTCCATGGGAATGTTGGACGTCTCTGGGAGACACGTGGCGACAAACAGCCCCATGGCGACGGTGCAGGCGATGAAGAGGATGTAAAACTTGTAGCCGCAGTTGGCGAAGCCGGTGGGGGCCGCCTGGAGGATGGCAATTGTAGAAAGCCAGTATCCTGGGGTCGGTAAGAAAGGGAAAGAAAAGGAGGAAAAAAAAGAAAGAAAGAAAAAGAAAAGAAAAAAAAAAAAAAGAAAGTGACAACTCACCCGTCATGGAAAGGGCAATGCCCTCGGAGCGAATCTCTGACGGCCAGATCTCCGACGTGTAGGTGTACATGACGCCGTCGATGGTGAGGCCGTACCAGGGAATGAACCAAAAGATGAAAAAGACGCCGAGCGCGAGGACGGCCTTGCTCGTCGAGGGCAGAAAGGACGAGGCGACGGTCTCGCCGATGACGGCCGACAGGCAGCCGGCGAGGCCGACCATGAACGAGCGGCGGCGGCCCACGCGGTCGACGATAAGCGACGAGGTCACGTTGGAGCAGAAGGCGACGACGACAAAGACCCAGTACAGGCCGAGCGTGAGGGCCGGGCCGACGCCGAGGCCGGGGTAGAGGATGATCTGGTAGTTGGTGATGACGGTGCAGCCGGTGCCCTGCATGCCAAACATGAGCAGGAAGCCGAGGGCGGCGCGGTGGCGGTACGACTTCTTGCCGAGCAGGTAGCGCCAGCGGCCGGCAAAGGTGCGCACGGCGCCGCCGCTCTTGGCGTGCTCGAAGCGGATCTGCCGCACGACGGCCTCGAACTCGGCGCGCGCAAACGCGTCGCTGCCGCCGGGCACGCTGTGCACGCGCGTGATGACGGCGGCGGCCTCGTCGAGGCGGTCGCGCAGGATCAGCCAGCGCGGCGACTCGGGCATGCCAAACGAGAAGACGAGCAGGATGGCCGCAAAGAAGCACTGCAGCGCCAGCGGGAAGCGCCAGGCAAAGTTGCCGCTGGCGGCAAAGTAGCAGCCGAAGCTGACGGCGGCCGCGAGGTTGTAGCCGACGCAGAGCCCGGCGCCGTGCTGGCCCACGAGGAAGCCGCGCGCGTGCGGCGGCGACAGCTCGGCCGCGTACATGGGGAAGAGCACCAGCAGCATGCCCACGCCGAAGCCGCCCACGAAGCGGAACACGAGGAACATGGGGATGTCGACCGACCCGGCCGTCAGCGCGCCGCCCACCACCACAAACACGCACGCGATCTGGAACGACCGCAGCCGGCCGTGCCGGTCCGCCGTCCACGCCACAAAGAAGCTGCCAAAGAAGCCGCCTACCTGCGACAGCGACGTGCTCAGGCCCTGCACCGTGACCATGTAGTCGTACGCGGCCTTGTCGACGGACGCGTCCGTCTGCAGGCGCATGCTCTTGTAAAACGCCGGTTGGCCCTGGCACGCAGGCAGTCAGCAGACGTACGGTAAAGTCGGAGACGCGGGACAGGGTACCAGAGTCGTGGCCACCGCAGACAGCGAGTAGCCGATGATGATGGACGCCATGGCCGCAAACGCAACGCACTTGTAGTTGTACAGCGTCAGCTTGCGCTCGCCCTCGTAGGCGGCGACGGGCTTGCTCGACGGCGACATGGTGGCGTATGCAGTGCTCAGGAGGCGCTGCAGAGTTGGTTCGATGAGAGCGAGGACAAGACCAGGCGGCCGTGGCAGACGCCGCGACGCCGTCTCCATTATATGTGCTTCTACAGCATCACCAACACGCAGACGCTGCCCTTGTGCTGACGCCGAGACGCTGTCAGCCACATCGAATGCAGCGCATCCGCGGTATGGCCCCTGTCCTGCCTCCCTGCAGCATCGCATGGCGTGGCCGCGCCATCTCGGCCGCGCCTGGAACGGCCACTTGTCAGTCCCCGCGCTCCCCAGATCCGCAGTCGAAGCCGAAAAGGGGGGTGCAGATCGCATGCGGGGAACGACGCCGTCCTCCTCCCCAAACGCCAAGTCCGGGGTAACCCCAGGCTGGCTCGTCTCCAGAGATGAGATTTGGACGGAAGCGGAAACGAGACGCGCCCGCCGGCTACTGCACCCCAGACCGGGCTATGTGGGCGCGTCGAACAAGGCCAGAAGAACAAGGGGCGCAGCGTTGCCTCGTCCGAGGTGGTCCGCGGCAGCATAGCCGCGGGTCTCGGGTTTGCTCCTCGGCCCGCCCCGGCCAGCTCGCTGCCGTGGCCGACGGCAACGAGATCGTCGTCCCCGTGGAGATGCGTGTCCGTTCCGTGGCCGGGAAAGGTGCGCACCGCCCACGAGGCAATCGGTAACGTCAGTGCATTTGGGGGGCATCTGTTCATTAGCTGGTCGCCAATGACGAAAGGCGGCTTTTAGGTTATAATGGATGCATGGAATGCGTCTCCAAAAGACGAAAGACGGGGAGCGGGGGAGGGAGGCGGCTATTCTTCTTTTTCTTCTTTTTATTCATCTTTTTCTTTCTTCCATAAGCACATGTACTGCGTTGTTAATTCCCGCAATCGGTTAAATACTGCTACATCACGCTCATTTATATGACAAGCCATTGCCTTGTCGTTCCTCAATCTGTTCAGACAGGTTCGCTCCGCCAGATACCCCGAGAAGTTGCTTGGCCGGTATCTCGACTTGGATGACTGTAGCGTCTTCATGGTGTATCGTGAGATGGCCAGATGCTGCCTGACACGGACAGGAGAAGGCAAGCAAGGCGAAAAGACAGACGCCGTGTAAACGCCGAAAGGCGAAAGAAAGCAATTTAAAAATCAAAGTCGATCCAAATCCAAGAGCAAGTCAGGGAACAGAGAGAAAAAGAGAAAAAATAAAAAAAAAGGGAAAAAGAAAAAAAAGAGAAAAAGAAAAAAAGAGAAAAAGAAAAAAAGAAAAAAGAACCAGACATAAAGAATAAAAAATGAAAATAAATAAAAATAAAAGAACATCAAAAAAGCAGGCTAGATCCCATTCCATAAACGCCAAGCCACAACGGCCCGTCCTGCCTGTCCATATGTGGCCGAGATGCAGCTGCATCGACAGGTGTCCAGCCCGGCCTTTTAAACGACAACCGTTCACAAACGCATCCCGCCAACGCCGCCAACTGGGCCGCCTAAAAAATAATGCCGTAGCGGTTCAGCTTGTTGCGCATGACCTGCGAGTAGATATCGGGGTTCTGGTCGCCGTTGCTCATGGCGTCGTTGTTGCGGTAGATGAACAAAAAGATGATGTTGAGCTGCGCAGCGGTTAGCACGGTTCTCGCACAAAGGACGGGCATGGCGCCGCACGGCCCAACGTACCGCGGACGAGACGATAAAGATCTCGACAAAGGCGCGGACGACCTGGCGCCAGTAGCGCCGGAAGAAAAAGGCGTGGCCGCCGCCGCTCAGCTTGCTGCGGCCGCGGGCCACCGTCAGCAGGTTGAGCTCCTGCAGAGGGTCGAGCAGCACGGCCTTGGCGAGGAGGACGAGCACGAGCGCCGTGATGCCGACGTGCAGAATGGGGAAGTACGGCGGGGGCACGATGCCGAGCGCGTCGGGGAGCCAGAAGCCCTTCTGGATCCAGTAGATGCGGTCGCCAATGTGGCCGAGGGCACACGCGACCTGCGAGCCCGACGTGACGGGGCGGTGGAGCTGGCAGTACATTTCGCGAGACGAGAGACCGACGGGCGGGATCGGACGGAGGAGCCGGCAGACGTGGCCGAAGACGGAAGCCGGGAGAGGAGGGGGGGCAGGCCGAGCCGTAAAGCGGAAAGGGGAGACCGGCGCAACCGGGAGTTGCTTTGCGCCGTTGAAGAAGGCGGTGGAGTCGGCGGGAAAACGAACGGCGAGGTGGTTTGCGACGGATTCGAGGATCACGGACTCGACGAGAAGACAAACGGCTGAAAAGAAAAAAAGAAAAGTCGAGACAGAAAAAAGGTCTGCCCTGTGCCACGCCAGCCGCACCGCCAGGATCGTGCAGGCGGGATGGCGAAATGCGAAATGGGGCTCCGCGAGCAGGGGATGGGCAAGGATCGGCAGCAAAGCGTTGAAGTGGGTGGGACTGTGGATTGTGATGTTGAAGATGAAGGGGAAAAAGCGGAGGTGGTGAGAAGACAGAATTAGTACGAATACGGACGAGTACGAGTACATATAAGCGTGGAAGAACGCCTTTGAAAGAGGCAGGAACGGAGCGTACTCGACGCAATTCTGGCCGGTCGTGCCTTCTGCGGCAATGTCGTAATAAGGCCTGTCGCATGGGCTCGTCGGTGCTTCCTTCCTAACTCGTCGATGCTTGCGCTTACACTCGCGTTGGCTGCTGACAGGGCCCACCGAGGCGAATAGGGGCGGTGCACAGTGCGAGTGCGGCGGGAAACGAGCGCCAGGCGGCAACAGGCGTCCAGGCACTGTGCGAACCTCGCATTACGACGTACTCGTACTGTACATACGAGTAATGAAAGAAACAGGGAGTTGCATTACTTTGTGCTCGTATTTGCTTTTCGACAGGCCCAGTCAGCGGCTGTCCTCGCACTGAACGCGAAAAGAACACAAAAAGCACACAGCCGATAGGAACGAGTAAGCGCAGAAAATACACGTGCTTCAACCGGAAAGAGAACGCTGAGGTACTTCGTCTGCAGCGTTTGCGGGATGAGTACTTGCAAGTTCTTAATTCACGGGCGAGGACTGTGGACGCAATGCATCCGGGGAATAGCTTGTCCGGTGTGCCATTCCAGCTCGCTCCCCAGCTTTGCGGGGAAAAAAAGCTTAGAGTCGAGCCGAGATTGAGAGACAGGAACGAATCAGACGATGCACATCCGGTTGCGTTCGTCGTCGACATTTACACGTGATTCTGCCATCGCCGGGCCAATCAGCGTCGAGGACAAGACGGTGAGGACAATGGATGAGTCATCAAATCACGTGCAGACAACCGAGCAACGTCAACAACGGCATGCTTGTGCGACACAGAACGGAAGCCCCTTTTCACGGAAGAATAGTTTCACCCTTTGCCGCCGCGAATCCTCTCCCCGTTGACGGCTGCCTGCTGCTTCCGCCTTGCTTTGGTTTCCTTCCACCCCCCGCGCTGTGCGACACACTGCCACAGTCTTCAACCCCCGTCCCCTGGCCTCATCCAGGGCTTTGCCCGAAATCTGAGAGACAGGTGAGACGCTCTTGTGCAAGGACCTCTTTTCTACCCGACTCTCCCTTTCAGCACAGCCGCGCTGACGCTCGCTGCCAGACCCCTGCGCTCCGCGCCTCGAAGCAACGCGCAGCCATGTATCACGGGACGCAGGCCAACGGCCCCAGCGGGCGCGCCTCGACGAGTGTCGGCAGCGAGGCCGTGGAACAGACCGTCCTCGCGCAAGTGCACTCTTGGGGCGACCAGGCCGCGCGCGCGAGCTCGCACGTTGCAGGACACCCGAGCCGCGCCCGGCTCGCAGACATGACGCCGCGGGATGCCAGCGGAGGGCCCGGGGCCACCGGAAACCAAGACGCCCTGGTGCCGCTGCCGCCCCATATTCGTGCGCTTCCACCACACCTGCGCGCCAGAGAAATGGCCCGCTGGGAGGCCGGCCCAGCCAGCAAAACAGAGAGCAGCGCGGCCATGGACGCTGCAGGCAGCAGGCTTCTTGCTGGCGGCGCCGCCCTGCCCGTGGACAACTGCCCGGCTGGCGCCTCCCCTGGGCCCCCCAAGCGGTGGATCGTGGTCAGCGAAAAGGCCCAGCAGCTCGCAAACGGCCGCACTCTCGTTCGCTCGCAGCTGCGCCTTGTCGACGAGGACGACCCGCGTGTAGCCACGTGCGCAGCCAAAGAGCCGGGGGCCGTCGCAGCCAGCCATTATCTCGACGACACTCTTCTGCCCCCGGGCCGCGTGGAAAGTGAGTCTGGCGCGACGGAACCCGGATCGTCGGAGAACGTTACCGGCAGTGCCGGCGGGAGCAGAAGCGGCGGCGGCGGAGGCGCTCCGCTTATCTGGGGCAGCTCAGCCCAGCAGGCGTCTCCCGGCCTGCGCCCAGCGCCGGCAAAGGACGCGCGTCCTCCCCAGTGGGAGGCAACGGAAGGCAGCAAGAGAGGAGCCGCAGCTGGCCTCGGCTGGGGCCAGCCCAAGTGGCGGCAAGCGCACTGGGCCGACGCAGCCGGCATGACAGAGGACACCCTGCCGGCCAACAGCGACAACGAATCGCTTTCGCTTCCCCGGGCCCCTCTTCTCCCCGCGGGCACGGTGTAGAGCGCCTCGGCCCGGGAGAGCGGCAGCAACGGGAATCAACCTGCTCGGGGTCTCTTGCCCACCAACTACCACCCGGCGGCGAACCCCCCGACGACAGCGTCTTCTATCCTCGCCGACATGCAGAATCTGACTGCTCACGTCGACGGACCAGGCAAGCATGAGGCAGCAGCAGCTGAGCTGACCGGCCTCCAACGGAAGCAACCCGGTTTCGTCCCGGCCCAGGACGCACCCCGGCCGGCCCCCGTCGTCGACATGCCTGCAGTTCCCTTTGCGACAGCCGCCATGCCACCTACGCCTCTGCCGGCGTCCCTCTCGACAGTCAACACGGTTGCTGGCAGTGCCGACGAATCCGACAACAACTCGATTGCGCCCACGCGCGCGGCAACCACGGCGCGCAACGAGGCCACGTGGCACTGGGTAAAGTCGATTGAAAAATACGGCCCGACGGACTGGCACAATAGCACGTTTGCGCACGCCGACAAGGCGGCATTGCCGTCCTTTGGAGCGGCCGCGCGGACGACCCGCAACCTGTTCGGCCCCGAGGCCCATCCCGTGGACGACGACGTGCTGAGCGAACTGACCATGGACCGGTCCCGGCTGCCCACGCTGCAGACCAGCTGGCGCAAGGGGCAGCGGCAGAGCCTGCTGGGCCTGGTGGCCAGTGCCGACGGCCAGCTGCGTGTGGGTGCCGCGTTCCGCACGCTGCACGACGAGGGCGGGCCCTCGGAGCCCACGGGCCCCATGCACAATCTGCGGATGCAGATCCTGTGCAACTTTGCAAACAAGTGCCGCGAGGCCGAACACACGGCCGTCGCTGTCTTTGTTCCCCGGCCGGCGGCCGAGCCGAGCGTCTCAGCGGGCGCGGAAAAGACGACCCCGGGCGTCAGTGGCACCGGAACCTCGGCATCGCCTGCACCCAGCCAAGATCCGGGTCCCCCTGCAACGCCTCCTCCTCCTCCCGTTCTCTGCAAGCGCTGCGCCCAGGGCCACGACTTTGTGATGCGCGAGCAGCACGGCCGTCTCTTTTTAGAGACGGTGCTGCTGCCGCTGTCGCAGCTCGGCACCTACACGGACATGGTCATGCACGTGAACACGTGCGTCCTGGAGCGCGTCTTTTTCGAGAGCGGCCTCGGTCGTCTTGACAAGGCCGACCAACACGCGGCCATGGCATGCCCGTGGACGGACATCAAGGCCATGCCCGTGTACGAGGACTACCAGGGCGCCATGCAGCTCGCCACGCACAGACACCGCGTGATGTCTGCGCTGCCAATGGCCACAGACGCCTACGGCCTTGTGTACGGGAAGAAGTAGCGAGATGACGGCCGAAAGAGCAAGATTGAAAGGAGGTGGCGATGCAACGGGGAGAGATCGGGGCAGAACGAGGCGCCACTCAACCTGAGGTGGACATGCCGGAAGGGCAGGCATGTGATGTGATATGGATGATCTGATGCAAGATACGCGCCGCCGGGCGCCGGGACAATACGGCCGCGTTGACCATGGCTGACATATGCAGACGACAATTCACGCCGTTTGAGCCAAACTTGCATTTGCGTGGACAAGTGCGCTGCTGTTTTATTCTATGCAATACCAGAATAAAATCCATGATGCCGCTGGCTTCCGATTGATACTCTTCCAAAGACTGTCTTAATTTTGTTCTCCCTCCGGCTCCATGCAGCGTTCCATGTGCGCAACAAGACAGCAGCTCAGCGCTGCCGCGAGTGCTTTCGCTCGTGCCGTGTCTTGCCGAGAAACCGCGGGCGCCGCCTCGCCGTCGGCCCGGCCCCAGAACCGGTTGGCTTCCGCGGGGCTCATGAGGCCGACGTACTGCGCACAGGCGTGCAGCACGGCCTGCTTCAGCGGCAGGTCAATGCCTGGCCCCGACAGGAACCAAAACGCCCGGACGGCCTGTGCCACGGCCGGCAGGAGGGGCCGGAGGCACGGCACGTGCAGCGCCTCCTTCAGTGCCAGGCGGCCGTCCACGGACCCCGGCGCCGGCGTGTGCCAGCGCTGCCACACGAGGGCGGCCATGGCGGCGTGAAAGTAGAGACACGCGAGGCTGGGCCGGGTCTTGATCGCGGTGGGGTAGGCGAGGTGGCACCCGTCCAGGCCGAGCAGCAGGCCGATTGCTTTTTTCGCATCGGCCGACAGCGGGCCGGCCTGCTGCCGCACAAAGGCGTCCCTGTCGAAGAGAAGAAACTGCAGCTCGGAAATGTCGACCTGGATGCTTCCGTCGTCGCCCACAGCAGCGGCATCTTCCGGGCCTTGCCCCCTGCCGTCTTCGTTCGCGTCATTCTGGGCGGCGGCGTCGCTCTCGCCCGCGGCCGGCAGGATCACAGCACTCTATTTGTTCAGCATCCGGACCAGGGGTGTCTTGAGCAGGATGCCGTTCTCGGCCGCCCCAATGTCCACCGGCCCGAGCAGAGCGCGGACAATCTCGTCCGAGAGGCCGATGGGAACGAGCTGCAGCCCCGTGACTTCAAAGCTCGGGCAGAACTCCATGGAGATGGGATCCCAGAGCAGCAGTGCTTCCTTGCGGTCCGAGCTGAACCACGAGCTGTACGCCGAAGACAGACGCAAGTCGAACAATCTGGTCTGTTTGGCCGTTTCCGCATCAACGTCCGGGGAGCGCGTTGGTGTGAAGCCGCTGTCGCTCAGGGGCTCTCGTCTTTCCCCGTCCAGCTCCAAGGCGCGCACAGCATCGGCCAGGGCAGCAACACTGCGCGTGATGTAGCTGTCCTCTTCGGGAGAGGGCCCGGCTGTGTAGACGTCTCTGCGTTTGGGTCCGTCTCTGCTCAGTGTGTATTCTCCCGATGCAATGCTGGCTGTGTCCATGTCTGTGGCACGGCCGTCCGTGCTGTTGTCTGTCTTCCTGCCGCTTTCGTCAATCTCGCTGTCTGTCTTGCTGTCTGTCTTGCTGTCCATAGCCTTGTTTATATATATTTTTTCGTCGCTGCTCTTCACCACAGCCTCGTCTGGGCCTGGCCCCTTGCCCAAGCCACACATCCACATCTCGCTACAGATGCGGCCGGCCACGGCCGGGCCGTGGTTGCGCAGGCACGAGAGGGCTTTCAATCGGTGGCCGTGCTCAACACAGTGGCGGCTGATGCCACGGCGGACCGCGGCGGTGGGCATGTCCGCCAGGCCCTGCGCATGCAGCCGGCGCAGGCCGCGGACGAGCTGGCACAGGCCCTGGACCTGGCTCTCCAGGCTCTCCTCCTGCAGCCGGACTCTGTACAGGACATGGTGAAAGTGCTGTGCCAGGACTTCGGCCTCGTCTTCAGAGTCCTTCTTGCTCGGCATGGCGACGAAAGGGACGGGCGGTGGCCGTGCAGAGGCGGTGCTTGGATAACACTGTGGAAAGGATGATGACGGTACGGTTTGCGGTCGAGGCCTGCGGGCATCTTGTCACGAAAACAACAGACGTTTATTCATGTAAATAATCGCACAACGGAAAGAACGACTGGAGCACACAGAAAAGGCCTATGCAACTGCCCAGAGCATAAAAGACGTCTCTACAGGCAGTCACGATGCATGGCGGTATGCGTCCCTGGAGCGAGCACAAAATGCCCTGTAACTGCCGGTATCCGCTGTAAAATAGCGCTGTTATTTAGCGAGTGCGCTGTTTCGATCTGTAAACGACGGAACAGCTTTCTCTCGACCTCATCAAAACCCGTACCCCTCGGAATACAGCGTTCTTGTTCTCTACCGATATTTCGCGACACAGACTGGTTCCGTGGACTTTATGGATCTCATATCCTTCCTACGCTGACTACTCCAGATGTTCCCAAGCTTGACGTCATGGCATCTGCCGGCGGTGGCGAGCACAAGTGCACCCAGGAATACGGCCTTTCGAGTTGTTCTTCCATGGCCGTCGGTTTGCAGCAGAAAAGACTCGTTGCCGTCGTGCTCGACGAAGAGGAGCAGTCCATTCCAGCAGGGGTTCGGGATCAGGCCGAATTGAGGGAATGGCTTGTATCACGCATTGATGAAAATAAATCAGAAAGTACATGAACTATCCAGAACGGGCATGGAAAGTAATACTAATACCGTGCCCTACATGGCCTACCGTGCCCTGACAAGCCGCGGCGCCTGTCCCGCACCGCGGAAACAAAGGCGAGACCAACTATCGCAGTGTTGGAAGCCGTGTTTCGATAATGCTTCTCTCTTTGACAGACGCGCAGCGGCCAAGACAAAGCAAGAAAAAAGGGCAGACAAAGGGGGAGATGTCTGGACGCACAGATGACGAGAAAGAGGAGTCCGGCTGGAGCATCTTCATGTTCCGTTTGGATCTGGCTCATCGCAGACCACGATACGGTGATCGGGTGGGTTCTGGCGACTGCTGGATATATGACAAGGGGGCCCCCTGACGGCGGTTGACGACTTTGACAGACACTTGCAGGCACTTGGCGGCACTTGTGCAGGAAGACGGTTGGGACGAGCCGTTGGCATTGCGGAGTCGCTCGGCCTGGCCAACACGGACAGCCAGGTGAATCATCGACGCCGGCCGTGCTCGTTTTATCCCTGGGGAATTGCTGGACAAGGGAGCAGCAAAGGTCCCATCTTGTTGTTCTCGCTTGTGCATCGGCATGCCGGGACCGATCTTGACCGGCCGCCCTCCAAAGAGGATAAACGAAATCAATTCAACTCAACAGACAAAGACGTCAAGTGGCATCTTGAACTATGTCGACAGTTACCCGTTGGCTCGCAAGGGGAACACCCTCATTGGCCAACAAGCGAGCGTTGTTATTAGAGCATTGGCGGACAATCAATGCACCAAGCCAAAACAATAAACGTCAAAGGCGATTGGAAGGCACGGCGCTCTCAAAGGCAGAGCTGCCGCTAAAAAGGTCGCCGAGGAATGGAGGAGTGCGCCCATTATACGCACAAAGAACAAAGAGGGCGGCGGAGAGGAACAGAGAGCCGAGCTGATCGACGCGCGGGGCCCAGAACGGAGGATTGCGACGGGCGACAGACGGCAGCTAGCTTCTTCAGAGGAAGGCGGTGCCTGTTGACAGGGAGAGACGAGACAACGCCGATCTTGGAGACAGAGAGGAGCTTGTTTGTGTGGCAGGGCTTGCGAGAATCGCGAGGCATGCTACTCACACATTGCATAGTTTGTTCAAACAGCGAGCTGCATATAGTGTCTACTATTTTTAGGTATGTAGCGGTGTAGAATGCGAGAACACACAAGCTGAAAAGAAAAAGACGGGACGCCAAACGACTGTTGGCTGCAGGTGCGCTAAAAAGGCTACATGCAGGTGATGGAACGAGAGATTAAATGAAAGACGAGGCGAAGCCGTCGTACAGCGTATATGGACGTCGTAGTAAGCTTGTCGTCGTCGACATGTCGTCACAAGAGAGTATACGCTATTATAGTCTTTACCTCACGGCTATACGGCAGGCGTGCAGTACTGTCGAGAGGAGCAGACGTCAGTCAACACAACAACCGTCTTCGCCATGGCCACCCCGCGACTGTCCACCTTCCTCCTCTCTGGCCGCGATGCAGTGCGGTAGTCCGTGGTGCCCAGGCCGCGTCTGTTGGTGGCTTGTTCTCCGACCAACCAGATGCTAGCATCATCCGAGCTGCCACACCTCGCCGCACACCACGCACATCCTTTTCGCGAGGGGCCTCTTGACTTGACAGCCCTCCTGTCGAAAAGACCGGCGGCGTCACTCTTCTTCGGGGTTCATTCTGCGCTGGCATTAGTGGCAGGCTTGTTGGGAGGCTTGCCGGTGAAAAGCCTCGGAGTCTCTTCGTCTTCCCGGCCGAGCCGTGCACACGCGTACCAATGGCCCTCGCCGTGCTCGTCGGTCAGCTGGGCGGGGTCTGCTCTGTGCCGCAGGGTCCTTGGCAGCTGTCTGTCTTCCAGCCGGGCGTGGATTGTTCTGAAAGCACGGCAGAGGTGAAGATGGCAGCGTAGCAGCGCCGATCGATCTCGCCCTGGTGACCAATGTCTTTTTTACACGCCAATGTAATGTCTTTGTGCACCGCGGCGAGTGGCCTCTGCTGGACTGTTACGGCAGGATTAAAAAAAAAAAAAAAAAAAAAAAAAAAAAAAAAAAAAAGACAAAATATGCAACCAACATTCTTCGAAATGCGTCTGTTGGCTCTAGCACCAATCGGGACGTAGTTCCTGAAGCGTCCGAGCCAGGCCTCGCTACTGGACAACTTCTAGACGTGGTTGGGAGATTGCCCCTGCATTTGCTTTTTCTGGCTGATGCTGCTGCTGGATGTCTCACCGGTGGCTGGTCCCAGCATGCCACGCCGCCAGTCGGACAGTCTTTTGCCCTTGGCTGCGTCTACGACATGCTCATATGAAGCGGCCTGCGCAAAGGGTGTCTGGCCTGCGTCGCCCCTTTTGTGTGCCCGCTGCTGTCTCGGACGTATTTAACAGTTTGCCCACGCAACCGCCTCGTTTGCGCCTTCCACGTTCCCCTCTCGCCTGTACTTTCCTCCCCTTTCCCTTCTTCGCCAGCAGGAAAGCACGACCGCCAGTGGCACAAAGAGCGCACGAGAAGCCACACAGAACTGCCCATGTCGCCTTTGTTCCTTCCCCACGCAGCTTTCCACGCGCTCCTTCCAGCCACGCGACCAGAGCACCACACGAGGCATCACGACTTTCTGTCCCCTGATTTTCCTGTAGACATAAACACGCACGTCCACCGCATCCAGACGGACGGCAACCCGAAATACACATCGCATCGCATCACTTATACGCCGACTTAGCGCCCCCGTCCTCCTTTTTCTACATCCCCCCCACAGCCGCTTATTCCCGGCCCGCCTGCTGGTGTCCGGCCCGGGGCTTACAGACGCATCGCCTCGTATCCGCGCGCCGGCCTGTCGGCCGCGGCCAGCGTCACGTCCGACCGCTCGCGGCCGGCTCCCATGGGCCCCACGCGCACGTGCGGGTGAGCATGCGGTGAAGCGAACAGCCTCTGCCGCCCCGCGCTGTCTCCCACGACACAGCCGGCACCATGAGTGTTCCCGGCCCCGCGCCCGCCGACGTGGACATGGACGGGCCCGGCGGCAGCGGCAGCAGCAGCAGCAGGCCCCAGCCGCCGAGCCGCAAGCGCAGCCGCGTGTCGCTGTCCTGCAAGCACTGCCGCGAAAAGAAGTTGGTGCTCACGTCGCGCTCCGAGACCGAGACTGAAAGACTGATGCTTACCGCTGACGACCAGGCTCAAATGCAACCGCGCCCAGCCGTGCGACCAGTGCCTCAAGCGCGGCCTCGGCGCGCTCTGCGAGTACGGCCCAAACAGCATTCATCTGCATCATCTCGCCGACGAGCATGCGGCCGGGGCACGGCCGGAGCCGGGGCCGGCCCCGGGCGCGGCGACCGGCAGCCGTCCGCTCAAGCGGCAGCACAGCACAATGGACCCAGCGGACCTTGCCGAGGACTCGGAAAGCGAGCAGCAGCAGCAGTATTACGAGACAAGCAGCAGCGTTGGCGACGACATGGCATCGTCGAGCCGCAGCTCGTCCGTGGTGCACGAGGCGCTGCCTTCCGCGTTTCGCAGCCTCGACGTCCCGCGCTCTGCTCCGCCATTCCACCTCCCGCCGCCGCCGCCGCCGCTTGCCCACGACCCCGTCAGCCAGTCGGTCCCCGAGCGACTCAAATACCTGGAGCAGCTTGTGCGCTTTCTTCGATTCAACCCCGAGGCGGGCGGCGGCCTGCGCCAGGAAAGCCCCGGCTCCAGCTCGTGGGACGCGCAAAGTGTCCCCAGCGTGGCCAGCGTGGCCAGCGTGGCCGGCGTGGCCGGCGTGGCCGGTGACATGGGCCTGGATGCCGCTGTGGGCGACGACGGCGACGACAGCGACGATGCCAGGAGCGTCGCCCGGACCGCCAGCAGCATCAACAACAAGCCCGAGATCAACGTGGCCGAGTTCCGCTATGCCGACCCGTCCAACTGGGAGGGCGTGCTCGACGACATTGTGCAGCTGACGCAGGACATGTCCCTCGTCGACGACGCCAAGCTGCCGCCGAGCGTCCACTGGGACTTTGGCCCGCCGCTGAACACGGGCCGGACCGCCATTGCCCTCTTGCAGGCCAGCATGCCTAGCCCCGACGGCACGCCCGCGCCCGCGAACATGGCGGACATGCTCCGCGTGCTGCCGCCGCGCTCGGTCTGCAGCCGGCTGGTTGCTCGCTTCTTTGGCGCGGCTGCCCGGGCCGACCCGCACGCGCTGCACACCATGTTCCACCAGCCCAGCTTCCACAATCTCTGCGACGTGTTCTGGCGGGACCCGCACGCCATGTCCCTGTCGTTCCTGGCCCTGCTGTTTGGCATGATCGGCCACGCGGCCATCTCGTCCCTCCGCACCAGCGAGCCCGTTGTCGGCGGCCTCGACGGCGATCCCGCCGTCGTGGTGGATGCCTGCCGGCAAAAGGTGGCCCAGTGCCTCGTGCTCGACGACTACATGCGGCCGGGCCGCTACAAGATCGAGGCCATGATCCTGTACTACAACCTGGAGTACTTTTGGCGCCGCCGCCTGCAGGCCGGGTCCAACAGCGTCTCCTCCGCGACAACGGCCGCGCCCGCCGCGACCATCGTGGCGCTGATTGTCCGCCTGGCCCTGCAGATGGGCTATCACCGCGACCCGTCCTACTACGGCAACCGTCTCTCGCCGCTCGAGGGCGAGATGCGCCGGCGCGTGTGGTACGTCCTGGTCGACCTCGACAAGACCGTCTGCTACGAGCAGAGCGTCCCCACGTCCATCAAGCACGGCTCGTCCACGTCCAAGAGCAACCGCGGCGACGGCAACGTCGACCTGCCGCTCAACCTGTACGAGAGCGACTTGCGCGAGGACCTGCCGACTCTGCCCCCGGGGCGCCCCGAGACCGAGCGCACGCCCATGCTGTACAGCATTGCCCGGGCGCGGCTCATGGCTGTTCTCACCGACATTGTGCAGCTGCGCAGCGAGCTGTCGGCGTCTGCGGAGGCCGAGCCCGAGCCCGACTTGCCGGGTGGTGGCGGCGGCGGCGCGGGCGGTCCGTTCCCCACGCCGCCTGCGTCGGGCAAATCGGCCGCCAAGGGCGACACGGCCAGCACCGAGGGGGCGCGCGACGACGGCGGCGAGTACGAGTCGCGCGTCATGCGCCTGGACCGTCGGCTGATGGCCGCCTACGATGCGCTGCCCACGTGTCTGCGGCTGCGAGCGTCCGCCGGCAGCAGCACGTCGCTCCACTCCGAATCGGACACGTCCGGCGGCAGCGGGCCCAAGCCCAGGCGGTCCGCGGCGGCGGCCGACAGTGCTGCGGCCGCCTCCGGACACAGACAAGCGGCAAGCGCGACGTTGGCCGGCGCCAGTGTCGACGAGCGCGACCCGCTCAGCCCCGAGGACCCGGTAGACCTGTGCATCGAGCGGTACCTGCTGGAGATGCTGTACCAGAGAGCCCGCCTGGTGCTGCATCGCCGCTACCAGGGCATCGAGCGCGGCACGGCCCGCTACGCCTACTCGCGGTGGGTGTGCACGGACGCGTCGGTCAGCATGCTGCGCCACCAATACGTGCTGTACATGACGATGCTGCCCCTGGACATGGACCAGGAGAGGAGCATGGCAGGCGAAGCGAAAGGCGAAGCGAAAGGCGACGCGAAAAGCGAGCGCAGAGATCGGAAGGGCAAAGAACGAGCAGACAAGGCCAGAGACGCGCTCCGAAGCAGGAAGGAACAGTTTGGTGACTACCACTGGCTGCTCTCCGACAGCGCCATGACGCACAGTCTCCTGCTGGCGACCACGGTGCTCTGTCTGGAGACGTCGTATGTCACGCGGCGCCCGACGGTCGTCGACGGCGAGCCCCGGCCGACGCGGGAGGCGTCGCGCAACAACGGCGCCATCGTCTCGCTGCCGCAGCTTCTGGGGATGCTGCGCACGTCACGGAGCGTCTGGGCCTCGGTGCAGGGCACGTCGGTCGAGGCCACGAAGGCCTACAGCGTCCTCACGCGCGTGCTCGAAGACGCCGAGGCCGTGGAGGGCAGCGACGGCGACGAGGACGACGACGACGATGACGACGACGGCAACAACGACAACTTTATGGAGCCGGTTTCTCCGGCGGCAACGACGTCGACCGCACGAACGGGCCAGACGGCGCAGACGCGACGGACAGACTACTCCATCCTGTCGGGCACGACGGCCGCGTCCGCCACGACGGCCGCGACGGCCCTGACGACAGCCACCACCCTGTCTGTGCAGTCGAGCCTGTCGGCGACGTCGCACTCCTACCAGATGGACATGGCCCTGGAGCCCCAGGCCGGAGAAGCGCAGGAATCGACGATGCAAGAGGCGTCGGCCGAGGGAGACAGCAGCAGCGGGACCAGCGGCAGCACGACACCGCGCAACGGCGACCCCAAGCCGGTGCCGGGCATTGAGCCCGTCGAGGGCCTCTCCGGCACATTACCGGCTGCTGCAGCTGTTCCACTGCCAGCACCGGCCGCCGCCGCCCCGGCGCCACCGCCGCCGCCCGAGCTGGTCCTGCCGCAGTTTGCGCCTCCGTGGCCCGGCCCGACAGGGGCACTCTTGTCGCCGGTGGCGCCGCTGGGCACACCGCAGCAGCAGCCGCTGATGCCGGTCATGCTGGGCATGGGCATGCCTGTGGGGTACGGCATGCCAGGCCGGTCGGCGGCGCCGTCCTCGTCCGGCAGCTACGCAAACGTGCCGTCGGGTGTTTCGGGCGACCTGGGCATGCCGGCCATGCAGCGGTCCCTCGAGACGTCTCTGCAGGCGCCCGTGCACCAGACGCTGCCGCTCAGCATGCAGCCGATGCACTCGAGCCTGCTGCCCAGCATGGGCGTCCCCATGCAGTATGCGACGGCAGCACCGGGCTTTGCCAGCTCGATGGGCATGGACGGCATGGACGGCATGCAGGGCATGCAGGGCATGCAGCAGGGGATGCAGCAGGACATGCAAGGCCTGCCAAATGCAGTCTATGGCAACTGGCACGACCCCTGGGAGGACCAAAAGCAGGACTTGCAGCAGACCGACGGACTGCCCGACGGCTGGAACGATTTCTTTTCACGCGGCGGGGGCATGAACAACTCTTGATGTGTTTTTGGCGTCCGCGACCTTTCTGTGAGCTTTGCTCGAGTATATACGCATTGGCTGCGACGAGGTGATGGTGGGACGGCGAGCCCGGGAAAAAACCGGACATGGCCGCTTAATCTAATGCAATCTTTTACAACACATATGCAGGGATATTGCTCTCGGTGTGAACAGCTGCAACAAGGCGCCTTCTTTGTAGATTGGCGCTCAAGGACTCTGAAAGGAGACACGCACCGGCCTCCTTGCAGACCATTAACAGTTTCTTTTTCTCGTGGCATACATGCCTTTATTCGCCACGAAGCAAAGAAAGATTTCCGGTCGTCTGTCTTTGTCTCCTCGACCGCCCTCGTCGAGTCTCGGCATGGGCACGGGCTTGCGGCTGAAGAACAGAGTGGGTGCACAGACCCCATCGGATGAGGGACATGCACAGGTTCATGCAAGCACAGTCGAGATCCGAAACCAGGGTGGGGTGCTCCGACGGACGACAGAGGCCAAGATACGATACGCCTTTTTGTCCGTCGACCAAGGCGTCGAGCAGACGCGAGGCAGTGACGGGGAGCCTGGACCAGGTGGAATTGCCTGGAGGGACAGCATCCTCCGACTCGCGGCGATGTCGATCACGATAAGCTGAGCCACGTTTGCGCAAGAGGGCGTCTCGTGATGGAAAAGGGCAGGCCTCCTGGAAAAGAACGGTGTGCCGAGCAGGCGCTGCATTGGCTGGGCGTGCTGTCGTGCCACCCCAGAACGCGCGGGGGCTGCAGGCATGCTGTGTTGGCAGTTTGCTGGACGGTTGGCTGGACGGTCTAGAAACAAGGCCAGAGACACAGAGATACTCGAGAGAACATGGCGTCTTGCAGGCTGATATGACGATCCCTGAGACATCCTGAGACATCCCCACTCGGCAGACAGCAGGGATGCTGTAATACGCTAAAGCGTGGGAAACGACGGAACAAATGTGAGATATGACAAAAATCACACACAACGAAGAAAAGAAGGAAAATAGCGGAGTCAAACCCACCAGACCCCAGCAATCTACGTCGTAGCCATCGGCATCGTCGTTCTTGGGTTGCATTTTCCGGGGTGTAATTGGGGCAAGGCTGAGAACGCATCGACGACAAAAGAAGAGAGTATTTAAATCCAACACCGCGCGATGCCTCGATGCACGCCTTCTCTCGGTATCTCGCCGTGAGATTGGAACTGGTAGAGGCTGCCGTTGGGCGGAGCCGCTACAGCGGGCATTTTTATCCAGTCTGCCGTGCTCTCGGTGATGGTGTCGTGCCTCGCTGTTGGTGCGGCGTTGGGCCTGTCTTTGACATGCGTTCGCTTCGCGCAGCCGAAGCTATCTTGCATGAGACGCCGATGTGACAGCCAATCTCGTCCGCGCGTCTGCTGCTTCTTTGTTCCCGTCTCGGCTTGTCGTCTGCCGCCTTTCAGCTCATGCTGCCACACCTCGCCAGCCGCTTGCCTGCGGCTTCACACCACCTCGTCGCCCTCCAAGCGCCAAGATGGCAGATGGCAGATGGTGCAAAGATGAGATGGGTATCTGTGGTGCATCGTCCCATGGCACGGGCACCTCGTATCTCGATCTACGGTCTCGCGCCCATGGCATCGCCGGTGCAACGCCCTGGGTTCCGACGAAAGCGGGCGGCGTGGCCAGCGCGTGGGGCCTTTGACGCTGCGCAGGTGCGCGGCCACGAGGCAGCAGCAGCCTATCACAGCCGCGAGATAGGGCCCATGCAGGCGGCGTACGCGGGCGGTCTGGTCTGCTGGCTCTGCGCTGCCTTGCTTTCTGATTTTCTGTCTCGCATCTCCGCTCTCTGCGGTTCTCTTCCTGCGTCGTGAGTACGCCCTACGGACCAACACCATCCGCATCCCTGCATGCTGCATGTTGCATGCCTCCGGTATAGGAAACGCCACAAACAGGCCGAGGGATACGTCGTCTGGCTGAAGCAAATGGTACGAGTTCAGCTCGTGCCTTGACTGTTGTTTCTTGAGACCAAGTGTGAAAGAAGCGGTGTGCTTTCAACGTTCATGGTCCGTATAATCAGGTTCAGAAAGACTTGGCATACTGCACTGAGAGTATAGGAGACAGTCTCGTCACGACACGCCCGGACTTGAACATCGTCTCCCCGCGGAATCGTCGATTAACCCCATATGGATGTGTTGGGCGTCGGGTGGGCCTCCGAGCAGAATGCGTGCATCGATGGGTCGGTTTACGTATCTATATTGTTTGCGACAGCCAACAGATAAACGTAATGGAAACTGGCCTCGCTTGCAAGGCTGGCCACGGAGACCACCTCGATCGGCCATCGAGGAGGTCCTTCTGGGAGGTCCTTCTTCTTCCGGCCGGAACTGAGATTCTTTTTAGGAAGCCGCGACCCAGGTCCAGACACGCACCTTCCCAAACACACTCGACAGCTCCACGATAATTTCAACCTTTATCTTTATTTTTTGAGGCCTACCACAGTCCACATCACCATCGCCATTCTGCTCTGCTCTTCTGCTCTCAACATGTCGACGGCATTTCTTCTGGCAGACCTCCTGTGGCGCTCGGCCGTGTACGGGGGCGCAGCCTTTGCGGCCCTCGGCGTCGTGCGGATTGTCTATCTCGCGTGGATCTACCCCAACTTTGTGTCACCGCTGCGCGACCTGCCGGGCCCCAAGGTGCGTGTGCTTGTGCTTCCGTCTGATGTGTGCGTGCGCGGGGCGAGCGTGGGCGGCGCTGACGCGAGCAGGACCACCACTTTTTCCTGGGCCAGCTGCTGAACCAGTTCCGCGCGGCGGACCCGGAGCAGCCGTACACGGACTGGATGCAGGCGTGGCCGGACGAGCCGCTGATCCGGTACCGCGAGACGGGCTGGGGCGCCGAGGGCCTGCTGCTGAACAGCGCGGCGGCGTACCGCGACGTGATGCACTCGCAGTCGTGCTACGCGTACGAGCGCTCGGCGCCGTTCCGGCGGCTGATTGGCGACATTATCGGCGCGGGGCTCGTGTTTGCCGAGGGCAGCGAGCACCGGGCGCAGCGCAAGGCGCTGGGCGGGCTGTTCACGGTGGCCAACGTCAAGGCGTACCTGCCGCTGCTGCAGGACAAGGCGGCGCGGCTGGTGGCCGAGATGGGCCGTGCCGCCGACGGGCTCGTCGAGATCAAGGGGCTGTACGCCAAGATCACGCTGGACGTGATTGGCGTGTTTGCGCTGGGCGTGGACCTGCGCAACTTTGAGGAGCGCACGGCCTTCCAGGCGTGCTACGAGGCCATGTTCGATCTCAGCACCGCCGGCATGCTGCTGGCCGCCGTCAACCTCGTCGTGCCCATCCGCTGGCTGCCGCTGCAGGCCAACCGCGACTTTATGCAGGCCAGCACGCGCCTGCGCGCGATCCTGACGGAGCTCACGCTGGAGCGCATCCGGGCCGTCGAGGCGGGTGGTGCAGCCACGCCGGAGAAGGGGGCCGCCCCCCAGGACCTGCTCACGTACATGGTGGAGACCAAGTACCTCGCGGCGGCGCCGGCGGACCGCTGGTCCAAGGCCGAGCTGGTCGAGCAGGTGCTCAACTTCATGGCGACGGGCCACGAGACGACGGCCGGCGCGCTGACGTTTGCGACGCACCAGCTGGGGCTCTACCCGGGCGTGGTGGCGGCGCTGCGCGCGGAAGCCCGCGGGCTGCCGGCGGCGCCGGCGTTTGGCGACATTGACGCGCTGCCGTATCTGGACGCGGTGCTGCGCGAGTGCCTGCGGCTCAAGCCGCCGGTGGCGGGCATCCCGCGCGTGGCGCAGCGCGACACGGTGGTGGCCGGCCGCGTGGTGCCGCGCGGCACCACGCTGATGCCGGTGCCGGCCGTCATGCACAAGAACCCGGCGCTGTGGGGGCCGGACGCGCACGTGTTCCGCCCGGAGCGCTGGCTCGACGACCCGGCCACGGGCGGCGCCGTCGGCGGCGAGCCGTACGCCTGGGTGGCCTTTGGCCACGGCCCGCGCTCGTGCATCGGCCGCGCGCTGGCGGCCCTCAACTTCAAGGTCGTGGTGCTGGCGCTGGTGACGCGCTTCGACCTGGCGTCTGTGGAGCGCGGCAAGCTGCCGGTGGTCAACCCGTCGGGGCAGCTGCGGCCCAAGGGCGACGTGTGGGTGAAGGTGACGGCCGTGGGCGAGGCTTAGGGTGGTGCGGAATGATAGCAAGGCGTACAGTCTGATGGGGAATGAGATGGGGGTAACGGTGCGTTGTCTTTCGGTTTGTTTACTTGAATAGGGGTTGAACGAATATAATTATTATTTCTGAAATGCGCACAGCGTGTTTTCTGAAAAATTGAGAGTAGGAGATATGGAAATGATAAAAATGAAACAAAAATGAGAAATGTATAATGAAAATAGAAATTTAAAAAAAAAACAAGAAAAAATTAAAACAAAAGCAAAAAAATACATTCAAATAACCACCACATAACCACCATCACACACCCCCACACCCCCCCAGAGGCTGCAGCTCCACCGTCCGCGACAGCTGCACCGCGGCGCCCTGCGAGCCAAAGTAGCGCGTGCTCTCAAAGCTCCACTGGTCGTTGGCACGCACCCAGTTGCCCAGCCCGTCCATGTAGCGGCGCGCCGCCAGGGCCGCGTCGCCGTCCAGAAAGCCGGGCGCGGCGCACTTGGCGTGCAGGGCAAAAAAGGCCTGCGCGAGGTCCTCGTGGTAGGCGCCGACCCAGTCGATGGCGTCCTGGACCGAGCGGACGGCCGCGGGCACGCCCTCGCTCCGCGGCCACGCGCTGCGCGGGGGCGGGTTCGTGTAGACCACCGTGACAATGTTGTGCACGGCGCCGGCGGCCCGCTCGCGGTTGTACGAGACGAGGTCCTGTGCGTCAGGGGGAGAAGAGGAGGGGGAGGAGGGGGGAAGGGAGAGGGAGGGGCACATACATTTCCAATCAAGATCATGTCGGTGACCAGGACCGAGAGCGTCTCGATGTCGGGGTGGGTGACGGCGCGCGTGACGGCGTCCTCGTCGAGATCGTGCAGGCCGAGCTCCAGGAGCGTGTAGGAGGGCCGGGCGCCGACCGTCTTGCGCCGGAGCTGGACGAAGCTGGCCAGGGAGTAGACGGGCGCCGCCGTGGACGCGGCCGCAGACGCGGCCGCGCGGTCGGCGGCCTCGTGCACGACGGCGGCGAGGTACTCGCCAAACGAGGCGCGGAACCGGGCGGCCGTGGACGGCCGCATCAGCGGCTGGGCGCGGCTCCAGAACTGGCGGGCCACTTCCACGCCGCGCCACTCGCCAGGCGGCCGGGGGACGTCGGGGCGGTACATGGCGTCCGTGGTGCGCGCCATGCGCTCGGCGGCCTCGGCGGGGGAGGCGCTGTCGGTGCCGTCCTCGACGACGAAGAAGAGGTTCATGAGGTCGCAGCCGACGCGGTAGTGTTCTAGGTTGTGAGGAGAAGAAGAAGAAGAAAAAGAAGGAGAAGGAGAAGAAGAAGAAGAAGAAGAAGAAGAAGAAGAAGAAGAAGAAAAAAAAACACGGGGGTGTCGTTACCTTTAGACTGCGTCGGATAGGCCATGCCGGCCAGCAGCCCGTAGTTGCACTTGTCAAACGCCAGCTGGGCCTTGGGGGCACAGAGGGAAAAGGACCGCAGCCAGTCGGCGGACGCAGCCGAGACCTCGTCGTAGTGAGGGTTGACGGCACGAGGCCACGGCCAGCTGGCCAGCGTCTCGGGGATGACAATGGTCTCGTGACGAGCAGGCATTTTGTAGAGGGGGGGGTGGGGGGGGGAGAGTGAAGACACAGAGGAGAGAGAGTAGATTAGAGGGAATGGCATGGAAGAAACAAATAGAATCAAGCCAGAGAAAGGAGGCCAGAGGAAAAAGGCCAGAGAAGAGGGAGATAAGAGGCCATTTATACTTGGCGCCCGCCGAGCCAACTACAGAGGCGGTCCTTGTGACCTTTGCAGGACTAGTCGAGGCTGCCCAGTGGCTGTCTGCCCTGCCACACTTGCAAGGTATGGAGGAAGACGCAGACGGTGATGGAAGCGGGGCCTGTGCTGGCTCGAACGTGAAGAAATGGTGAAAAGGATGCGTGTTGATCAGGGCTATTTTAGAAAGCAGTGTCCGAATAAAGCAGTGTCAGAATCTGACGAAAAATCCCCAAAAATCAAAACAAATAAAAAACATAAACATAAAAACCCACTGGCTGGACACGCAAAAAATCAAAACATAAAAATCAAAACAAAAATCCACTGGCTGAACACACTACATCCCTCCATTCTGAAACTGCTCGTCTTCCTACCCAGTGTCGTTTGGGTCCCCTGTCTCGTCTCCTGCCTCCTCCTCCTGCACACCGCCCGTGTACTGGGCCGACTGGGAGAAAAAGGCGTGGTCCGGGCGCAGCGTGCGTCCCTGGCAGATGTACGCCGACGGCGTGTGCAGCACGTCCTGGGCCGCGCGGCGCAGGGCGAGCCACTCGAGGAGGAAGCCGGCCGGGTCGGGGCAGAAGCGCGCCGTGTCGTCCGGCTGGCCCGGGTGGCGCCCCAGGTAGCGGGCCATGCGGGCGGTCTCGGCAAAGTGCATGTAGAGGCGGCCGGCCAGGATGCCGAGCTCGATGGGCAGCCAGTCGGGCAGGGCGTGTGCGTCGGGCAGCGGCGGGAGCGCGTAGTAGGCGAGGCTGCTAAAGTCGAGCATGCTGCGCGTGACGGGCGATGCGTAGGCGACGAGGTGCACAGAGCGGGAGGCCTGGATGGACGGCAGCAGCAGCTCGAGCTCCTCGGGGATGATGACGAGGCCGGTGGCGGTGGCGGGGGACCAGAGCAGCCACTCGACAGGGCGCTGTAGGTGAGAAGTGAGAAGAAGAAAAAAAGAGAAAAGGAAAAAAAGAGAAAAGTAAAAAGAGAAAAAAAAGAAAAAAAAGAAAAAAAAGAAAAAAAAGAAAAAAAAGAAAAAAAAGAAAAAAAAGAAAAAAAAGAAAAAAAAGAAAAAAAAGAAAAAAAAGAAAAAAAAGAAAAAAAAGCAAACATACCAGAAAATCGTCTTCCGCCATGCCCCCCACGGGCTCGACCGTCCGCGAAAACTCGGACGAAACAAACAGCTGGCCGCCCACGTCGACCACGCCGTGGCGCTGGCCGATGTGGGTGCGCGCGAGAAAGGCGTACGCCGACTGGTAGCCGTCGTGGCCGGACAGGCGGCCGGTGTCGACAAAGGCGCGGATGGCCGGGTGGACGCGGCCGGGGAAGGCGAGGGCCACAAAGACCGTGCGGCGCTCGACGGTGCGCTGCTGCTCGACCTGGACCTCGACCTCGCGCTCCTGCTCAACCTCTTCAAAGGCGGTGGTGGCCTGCGTCCCGGGCTGGTGGTACGCCTGCAGCGTGTGCTCAAACGCGGCGAGCTGGGGGAAGCTGGCCGGCGGCTCCTTGTCGGCTGCCACGCGCGGCCGCGTGTGCGTCTTGTCTCCGTACATGGCCTGGAGCGTCTGGTGTTCGGGCTGCTGCAAGACGTCGACCAGGCGCTGCCGCGCGAGGGCGCTGTCGGGCGCGTCCCCGTGCTGGAGCGTGGCGCGGACGCGGCGGCAAAAGTCGAGCCCGTGGGCGGCGTAGAGGGGCCCGAGCTGCTCGTTGGCCTGGCAGGTCTGCTCCAGCAGCCAGCGGACGACGTGGGACGCGTCGAGCTCGTCTGTCGAGGGCGCGCCGTGCGGCCCGCACAGGTCGCGGATGCTCTGGTCGACCTCGGGCGGCGCCAGCAGCACGACGGACTGCGTGGTGCCGAGCTGGCGGAGACGCATGGCGGCCTGCACGGTGTGGTCCTTGGTCTGGCCGAGCGCGAGGGTCAGGGCGGCGCGGGCGTCGGGCGGCAGCGGCAGGTCGACGCCGCGCGTGTGGGCCTCGTCAAAGTAGACGAGGCACTCGTCGAGGCGGGTGGCAAAGGGCGTGGAGACGAGCGGCGCGGTGGCGGCGGCGGCGTCGCGGAAGACGGCCCAGGCGCGGTGGTCGTGCTCGGCAAAGTAGACGGCGGCCTTGATGTGCGGGGCGCGCACGAGGTCGAGCCAGGCGCGGGCGAGGTCGTGGTTGGTGCGCTCGAGCACGTAGGCGCCGGCGTCGACGAGGACGGGCACGCTGCTGGCGGCCAGGCTGCGGACCAGCTCGAGCTCGGACCAGCGGCGGCCGCGGGACGCCGTGCAGCGGTAGCCGCGGCTGCGGGGCGCGAGCAGGTACGACAGCACCTCGGCGCTCGTGTGCTGCAGCCCCGGCAGGTCCTGCTGCGCAATGGTCAGCGGCAGCAGGGCGCGGTTGTCGTTTGTGCCGCTGAAGCCGGTGGTGCGGGCGGCGGAGTCGGCCGCGCCGGTCCAGAGGGGCAGGTCCCAGGCCGAGGCCTGCAGCTTGAGGGAGAACTGGCGGCTGTGCACGGGAAAGACAAAGGTGTTGAGGTAGTGGTCGACGACCGAGCGCGCGAAGCGCAGACACGTCCACAGACGCTCGACCTGGCCGGCGTCGTCGACGTTGATGGCGTGCCAGTGGCGGACGTCGGCGGGCAGCGCGGCGGCGGCGTCGGCGGCGGCCCAGGCGTCGAACGCGGTGGCCGGGTCGTCGACGCGGTGCAGGACGTGGTCGAGGCCCTGGCGCAGCTGGGCGCGGCTGAGGCCGGCGTAGTAGAACGCCAGGCAGGTGAGCACGATGGCGACGTCGGGGTGGCCGAACTCGGCGCGCGCCGACGGCACGCCGCGGGCCTCAAAGGGCACGGCGATGGGCCAGCGGCCGGGGTGCAGGCCGTACTGCACGTTCCAGCGCTTCTTGAGGCAGGCCAGCAGCACGCCGTGGTGGACGAGGCCGCGCAGCAAAAACAGGGCGCTGGCGGCGGACGCGGCGTCGCAGGAGGCCGCCGCCGCCGCCGCCGCAACGGCCCCGTCGTCCGCGTCGTCGGCCAGGGCGGCCGCGAGCAGCGAGCGGGACGGCCCCCGGCGAAAAAGCGGCACGCGGCCGTCGACGACGTCGCGCACGAGCCGGCGGCGCAGCGCGTCCTCGGCGGACGGGTGCAGCAGGTAGACCATGGGGAAGCCGGCGCCGGGCCGCTCGACGACGCTGACGCTGCGGGGGTGGCTGCGGGCGAGGGCGCGGGCGTGGTCGGCGGCGCGCGCCAGCAGCGCCTGCACGAGCGTCCAGCGCAGGGGCGCGCCGTCGACGGCGGCCAGGGCGCCGCCGGGGTACACGAGCTGGGTGCGCACGGCGAGGGTGGCGTCGGACTCGTCGAGCACGTCGCGGCACAGGCCGCCGCGGCCGAGGCGCGCGCAGAACCGGAGCATGTCCGCGGCGAGCGCCGGGTGGCGGCCGTCGACGTAGCACTGCTGGCTGCACAGCTGGAGGGCGAGCAGGTGCTCGGGCGCGGCCAGCAGCACGCCGGCGCTGCGCACCAGGTCGTCGTGGTGCGCCTCGAACAGGTCAAAGGCCGCGCGGCCGCCGTCGCCGGCGGCCAGCAGGCGCCGCGCAAAGGGCACGTGGCGCACCGCGCGGCCCACCAGACCGCCGAGCCGCGCCTGCAGCACCTGGGCGGTGGGCAGCAGCAGCGCCTTGGGCACGACGAGGCGCGCGAGCTGGGCGCCGTCGGCCAGCGCGCACAGCACCATGGGCAGGATGACAGACGTCTTGCCGCGGCCCATGCTGAGCTGGAAGACGGCGTTGGCGCGCGACGGCGGCGCGATCATGGCGCGCGCGACGGCGGCCTGCTCGGCGCGGATGAGCAGGTCGCCCTCAATCTCCAGCAGCAGCCAGTCGGGGTGGTCGGCGGCGGCCCAGTTGGCGCGGCCCGGGTTGGCGCGCTCCTCGCGCACGCGCCGGCCGTCGCGCGTGCGCAGCGCGTGGCGCAGCCGCCGCAGGCGCTGGCACGCGGTAAAGAGCGCGCCGTAGCCCAGCAGCGCCTGGCGCACGCCGTCGGCGCACCGGGGGGCCGGCCGGCTGCGCAGCAGCTCGAGGACCGACACGGCCGTCAGGCGCGGCCACAGCCCGACCAGCAGCAGCCAGTTGGGCCGGCCGTGGCGTTCGTGGCGCCCCGTCGTCGACAGCGCGGCCTGGATGCGGGAAAAGGCCTCGTGCAGGCCGGCCTCGCGCGCGGACAGATCGCGCTGCACGTCGGCCAGGCCCTCCTCCCGGTCCAGATCGTGCGCCTCCTCCCCCCCCGTCTGCACCGCCTCCAGGGCGTCGAGCGACGCCAGCAAGTCGCGGCCGTAGCTGCGGCGGAGCGCGTCCGGGGCGCGCGCAAGCGGCGCGAGGAGGCCGCGCAGCTCGCCGTGCGCCGGGGGGGTTTCCGCGCGTCTGTGCACCGCGCCGGAGCGGCGCGCACTGTCCGTGTCCGTCGGCGCCGGTGGTGGCGCCGGCAGCGGCAGCGAGGCCGGCCAGGGGCGGCGCGCGAGCTCGGTCAGCGACGGGAGGGCGTGCGTGTGGGGGACAAACACGCGGGGGCGCTCGGCGGCCGTGTCCGGCGGCGCCGGGCCGGGGACGGCCTGGACGCCCTGCAGCGCGTCCTGCACGGCGTCGGCGTAGCGCGACAGCGCGCGGTTGTCGTGGAGGCGCTGCCACAGCGCCTGGACCGTGGGCAGCGCCGCGGCCGCGTCGATGAGCGCGGGCGAGACGTCTGCAAACGCGCCGGCGTCCGGGGCCGGGCGGTCGGGCCAGCCGGCCAGCAGCAGGGCGGCGAGGCGCGCGCTCTCGCGGCGACACGCGTCCTCGTGCGCCCTGCGCCCTTCTGCGACGGCGGCGGCGATGGCGCGCCGGCCGACCGCCTGCACGTCGTCGGCGACGTAGTCGGCGCACGCGGTCGCCAGCGCGCGCTGCAGCCGCTCGGCGGTCAGCTGCGCCCCGTGGACAAAGTCGCCGTAGCAGGCGGGCGCGCGCGGCAGGGCGATCACGTGCAGCGCCGGCAGGTACGTGTAGGCCGCCAGCAGGCGCACGGCGTCCATGTCCGCGCCCGGCGCAAAGGCCAGGCAGGCCAGCCGGAACCGCAGGCCGGCCACGTCGGCGCGCGACGGCGCGCAGCAGGCCTGCACAAAGCCGCCCCAGTGCTCCTGCAGCGCGCTGCTGCGGAGGAGCGTGCTGACGGGCAGCTGCGCGACGTCGGCGATGTCGGCGCCGAAGCCGCCGAAGCGCGTCCACGCGTCGAGGATGGCCGGCAGGCCCCGCGCCATGGGCACGCGGCGCGGCCGGTCGCGCAGCATGCGCACCACCTGCAGGACGCGCGCCGACGCGCTGCCCGGCGCGTCGTCAACCTCGCCGGCCGGCGGCTCCGCAGCCGCCCGCGGCGTGTAGTCGACGTCGGCCAGCGCCACCGGACACGCCGGCTCGACGTCAGCGCGCGGGCACTCGTACCGCATGCGCTGGGCCTCGCCGCGGAGGGCCAGGTCCGAGGGGGGGGACGCTGCGTCGTCCGTGGGCGCGCCCTCGCCTTCGCCGTCGCCGCCCTCCTGGAACCGGCGCAGACGCTCGGACTTGGCCAGCAGGCCGTCCACGATGCGGCCGTAGCGGTCGCTCTGCAGCCCCGGCGGCAGCGTGTCGCTCCAGCGCACCGTCTGGAGCACGCGCCGGTCCTCCGGGTAGAACGCGCGGGCCGGCGCCAGCTGCCGCAGCTGCCGCAGCGCCCAGACGACGGCGCTGCCGTACGGCGTCCACGGCTGCAGGCGGCCCGACAGCAGCGTGTGCACGGCCTCCTCCTCGCCGGTGCGCCCCGTCAGCCGGTCCGGCAGGGGGTACGATGTGAAGGCGTGCAGCTGCGCCTTGGTGGCCAGCAGCCGCGGCTCGGGCGCGCACGTCAGGCGCCCGAGCGCCGTGTCGATCTCGAAGCGCGCATAGGCCGTCTCCGCGGGGCCGGCCGGGTCGATCGCGGCCTCGACGGCGACGTGCACGCCCGCGCGGCGCCACCGGAGCCCGCCCAGCGGCACCAGGATGCTGCGGCGGCCCGCATCGGCCGCGTCGCGCAGCACCAGCAGGCTGCCGTAGCCGTGCAGCGTGCCGGCGTCCTGGTCCGCGTCCACCACGGCGCCCAGCTCGCGGCAGCGCAGCGCGCCGGCGCCGTCGACGACAAACGACAGCTCGCGGTGCCGCAGCTCGACGCACAGCGCGCCGCCCGCGTCCGCCGGCTGCGCGACCGTCAGCCGCTGCGTGTCGTCAAAGCCCGCAAAGATGCCCGCCACGCGCCGCGCCGTCGCCGCGTGCGGGCACACGAGCACGTGACCCGCCCGCGTCGCCCGCCGCGTCCGCACGCACAGCCGCCAGTCGCCGCGCTGGCCCTGCCACGGGCGCGCGCCGCCGCGGATCGCGACCTGGCCGGCCGCCGCGTCGAGCCAGTGCACGCAGCCGTCCACGAGCCCGCGCGGCAGGTCGTAGACGCCGTCGCGCGACACGAAGCGCCGCCGCGGGACAAGCTCGAGCACCTCGCCGCGCCGGCCCGTCGCCGCAAGCACAACGTCGGCGCCGCGCCGGCCGAGGTCGATCCGGTGGCCGTGCACCAGCGCCGCCAGCCGGTGGCTCATGCCCGGCATGGCCGACGGGTACGCCAGCAGGTGCCCGGTGCCGAGAACCTCCCGCACGTCCGCCGCGTCGCGCAGGTCGTCGGGCAGCCGGCCAATCGTCCTCCCGTCGACGAGGAGGAAGCCGCGGGTGATGTGCAGATGCACGTGGTGCGTCACGTGGTGTTCCGGGGTGCGCACCGAGGACGACACCCAGCCGTCCTCCCCGTCGACGACCGTCCATGGCTCCACGGTCCCCGTCTCGGCCTGCCCCGCCTCCTGGCCGTACACGAGGCCGATGCCGCGCAGCACCGCCGCGTGCACGCTGGCCGGGTGGGCGGCCACGGCGTCGCGCATCTTGGGCTCCAGCGCCCGGCACAGGGCCGTGTCGCGCTGCAGCATCCACCCGTCCAGTGCGGCCAGGCTGCCGGCCGGCGTGGCCGTGCTCTGCTGCAGCGCAATCGACGCCGACACGAACGCGGCCAGGTCGTCGGCCGCGACGGCGCCGGCGCCCGCGTGCGACAGCGGCGCAAACGTCCAGCGGCAGAGCAGCGCCGCCCGGAACGCGTACGCAGACGCCTGCGCGGCCGCATCGGCGTCCGCGGCGCGCAGGACCTCGTCGCGCAGCGCGCCGGTCCACGCCAGCGTCGCCTGCCGCGCGCGCCGGAGCTGCGCGGCCGCGTTTCGGCCGTGGTCCGGGTGCCGGCCCGCGTCCAGCAGCGCCGCCGTCCGCACGAGCAGCGCAACGAGCAGGCCCATGGCGTGTGCCTCGCGCCAGTTCGCCTCGATCGTGCGCAGCCGCTTGTCCGTCTCCTGCAGCAGCCGCGCCACAAACGGCCCGTCCGCGAACACGCCGTGCACCGCGCCGAGGGCGTCTTCGTGGGACACGTGGTACGGCCAGCCGGGGGCCGTGGCCGCAGACGCGCGCGCCGGCCCCGCCTCGTGGACGAGCCCGGCCACCATCGCCACGGCGTCCTCCTTGCTCAAGTCCACGTTGGCGCCGCCCAGCTCGACCAGCAGCGTCAGCCAGCGCCGCGCCGTCCCGCCGAGCAGCCGCTGGCACGCCTCAAACGCGTGCACCGACACGCCGGCCGGGCACGCGCGCCGGCTCGCCACCGCCTCGTACGACGAGGGCCCCCGGTGCGCGCCCGCCACGCCGCGCAGCCACGCCGGCAGCCGCACGGCGCACAGGTGCCGCAGCGTGAGCGGCGTCTTGCCCGTCTCGATCCACGTGCGCGTCGGCGCGTGGTACAGCCGAAAGTCCGCCCCCAGCGGCAGCAGCACGTCCGCGAGGTCGCACTTTATGCGCACCGTGCCGTAGTGCGTCTGCTGAAACGCCTTTGTGGCCGACGCCAGCGTCACCGCCGCGCCCTCGGAAACGGCCCCGAAGCGCGCCAGTCGCGTGCTCGCCAGCAGCGTCTGCGCCTTGCCCGCCGTCCTGCCCACCGTTTCCCCCCCGGCCGCCACCCGCTGCGCCATCGCCCACGTCACCGCGCGGTACACGGCCAGGCACGGCGGCACGCGCAGCTCAAACACCACCGCCATGCCGGCCGCCCGCTCGCGCGGCAGCAGGTCCTCGTGCGGCACCATCGTCAGCCTGTTCCGCTGCCGGTACTTGAAGCACTTTGTGCAGCCGCGCACCACCCGCTTGCCGTCCTCGTACGTGCACGTGCACGTCAGCGCCCCGTACTCGCTCGACAGCCGGTCGTACGTCTGGCACGCCGCCGTCCACTCCGCCGTCTTCTTGGCAATGTGCGCATTCTGCGCCTCGATGATCTGGGCGTACAGCGTCGCGTGCGCCTCCGACGCGCCCGCGTACTGCGCGCCGAAGCCCGTGCGGCCGCCGGAAAAGACCGTCTGGTCGCCGCGCGCGCTGCCGTCGTGCCGCTGCGCAAGGTGCATCTGGACGCGCCGCAGCCGCCGCATCGCCGCCAGGCCCGGCAGCTGCAGCGCGTCGAGCAGGTCGCGCGGGAACAGCGGCCGGTACGCGCCCGCCAGCGCATGCTGCCGCACGCAGACCGCGTCCAGCAGCGCCCACTGGTCAAACATCTCGAGCAGCAGCGCGCTGTTCAGGTCCACGCCGGCGGGGTCGCCGTCGACCGCCACCTCGGCCATCAGCGCGTCGACCGTGGCCGAGATGCCCTGGCACACCCCGAGCGCCTCGCTCTCCGGCATGTCCAGCGTGGCCCGGCCCCAGAGCGCCGACGACGCTTCCTGCGCCGCCTGCATGCGCGCGAGCGCGCCGTGCACCCGGGCCGTCAAGAGCCGCGTGCTCCCAATCTCCGGGTTGTTGCTCAGCGCAGACGCGAGCTCGACCTTGCCGGGGGCACCCTGCCCGCCTCCGGGGCTCGTCTCGGCCGCGAGGCGGCCCGTCAAGTACGCCAGGCTGCTCGGCAGCGCGAGGCGCAGGTCTTCCGGTCCCGCGCGGCGCGGCAGCACGGGGATTTTCCGCACGCTCTGGCTCTGGAAGCGCGCCAGCTGCGCCGCCAGGTACTCGCTGGCCTCGCCAATGCACGCCTCGAATGCGCCTCGCGTGCTGTCCTGGAGGCCGCCGAGGGCCGCGGCCTCGGCGTCCGTCGCGTGCTGCGCCGCCAGGCGGGCGTCCAGCTTGGCCAGCTTGCGCCCCAGCTTCTTCTGCAGCACGGCCACCGACGCCGGCGCCAGCTGGCACGCGATGCCGTCGCGGAGCAGCTGGCAGAGCACCGCGCACGACAGCATCTTGTACGCCGCGTAGCCCACCGCCGCGCCGTGCACGAGCCCCAGCTGCCGCTGCATGGCCACGCGCAGCACCAGCCACGCCGGGAGCCGCCGCCACGGACGCCCCGTCGTGCCAAAGCACACGTCGTCGCGCACCCGCTTCGCCACCGCGTCCACCCGCGCCGGCCCGCCCATGCCCTCCACCAGCGACAGCAGCATGTGCGTCACCAGCGCCGGGCTGCCCGCATTGCGCGCCTCGGCCACCTCCCTCCCTGCCTTGCGCGCCTTGTCCGCCAGAAACGCAATGTGCTCGCCGCCCGCATCGTGCAGGAACGCGGCCAGCGCCTCTTGGAAGGCGGCGTCCTCGAAATCCCCCGCCGGCATCTGCACCGCGCGCGACGGAAACGACCAGCGCAGCGCATCGTGCGCCGCGAGCACGTCCTGCGTCAGGGGGGAGGCCTCGAACGCTTCGAACACAATGCTGGGCGCGTCGCTGGAGGAAGTATCAGCATACAAGAAAACAGAAAACAGAAAACAGAAAACAGAAGAGGAACCCACCCGGCGCTGCGGTGCATCAGCAGGCCTGCGTTTTGCTCCTCAATGTACAGCGCGAGCACGCTCCCGTCGTCTCGCAGGCGCTGAAACGCCTCCACCAGATGCGCCAGGGTCTGGTTGTCGCCGTTGGCCGCTTCAAAGGCCGCGATGCCGCCGTCGACCGTGCTCCAGCCCGTGCAGAGGTCCCCCGGCGTGGTGTCTCTCAGCATGGCGCAGCCGCGGCGGACGTACCGCGCAATGTCAGACACAATCGCCTGCGCGTTGTCGTCTTGCCCGCTGGGCAGCCACGGCGGCAGAATGACATGGTCAAAGACCCGTTCCAGCGACGCCAGCGTCGTTGGAGGGGCCATGGTCAAATGCGCAATGGTGGACGTGTATGGTATGGAGGAGGTGGTTGGGATGATGCGTTGATGGAAGAAGCAAGGAAGAAGAAGAATGAAGAATGAAGAGGGGAGAAGGAGGAAGGAAGAAGGAAGAAAACGCAACGGCCCGTCGTGCTCTTATAGGATGCCCGCCCTCCTTTGGGCACACTGCCAGCGCAACGAGCTTGCAGCAGTTGTTTGCCGTTCACTGGGCCGCGTCAACGGGCCCGCGGTCAGTGCTCTCACCTTTATGTCTGCCGTTTGAGAGAGGGGAACGTGTAAACATGCCCTTTTGTCGGTCCACATCCTCTGTTTGGCGGCGTTGATGCAAACCATGGGCCGCTTTTGACTGTCTCACTGCCTGTCAAACGGCCATTCGGGGCTGACTGCCTGCCATTCAATGAGGCATCCAGGAGGCTCCAGGCCGCTGTCCACACTGTCTCGTACCGTTGGGAGATATTGCCTCAGTTGTCGTCACCGTTGCCGTCTTCGTCATCTTGGCATCTTTGTCACTGCTGATTCAATCGCTATAGCGTTTGGTGTTGACGTCGCTGCATCGGCCGCCTTTGTTCTCTTTCGTTTTCCTGGACATCAAGATGGTGGTCATTTCTGGCAGCCTGCTGCTTCTGCCGTCGCCACTATGCGTTTCTCGTCTTTCTTCAACTTTGCACCTTGCCTATCATGATCCCAACGTAGAGCTAATACAGAGCTTCGTATTCAAGAAAACTGCAGTGGCCAGCTTCGAAAGCTCTTCGGCCATCACCTTCGCCGTTTTGGCCTCGGCAGCCATGGCCTTGACCCAATTTTTAAAATATACCAGACTCTCTGCGGCGAGCAGCCGGTTTGATCCGGCGGGGACCGTAATAACGGAGCTCGCCTTGAGAACGGTATATATGTTGGCGGCGGCGGACGCGGAGCTCGCTAGTGCCGAGACACCCGAGATGAAGGTGCTGGCAACCTCGCTGGGCTTCTAGCCAGATGTGGCCGCGGCCGGCTCAGCCAGCGGACCGACTGGGCGCGCAACGACACGTCTCGGTCCCAGGAACAAGGCGATGACAGTCGCCACAAGGGGGAAATTGTACCAGCTTTCCCGTGCTGTCCTCTCTGCGCGCTGCTTTAGCGGCGCTCTCCTCTTCCGGCTTCTTGCACATGGCTTCGTAACGCCCCGTGGCCTGGGCGTTGCTGATGCATGGCGGCGCGGTTCTTGTCTCGCCGCATGTGGTCTGCCTCGAGTGTTAGCTTGCGTGTCACAACCGTAGTTTTAACTGGACTTGACCGGTTACAATACCTCTCCGGCTGTGGTGTGCTTAGACAATGTCCCCGGGCATTGCTCTTGTCTTTTTCTTGTAGATCATTGTCAGTTCACAGCATGCAGTTTTCAAAGTATGTCAGTGCCATCATACCTGCGAGCCGAGCGCTTCTCCTCACGCCCAACATTATCGCCGTAAGGAGGTCTGGAAGAGAAGAGAGAGGGAAAAAAACAAGGAAAAGAACCAGCTTTGTGGCGAGCCAGCTGTGCCGAATGCAATCCTGGTACAACGGGGGCGGCGTGGAAAAGAAAGTGGTCGACTGACTGTGAATGATGATGCACAAACACTGCTGGGGGCTGGACAAAGACTTTCATTCCAGGCGTGGGTCTCTACAACGATGTAAATGTGCTGCCCGCTTTATAAAGGCTACGCGTAAAAAAAAAAAAAAAAAAAAAGGCCGACAGATGTTGCCGGGACGCCTTGTTGCCATCGAGATACAGTTGCCTGCCAGCTTGCGCCGCTACGCGGTGTCGCTTTTCACGCCGTGCGTACCAGATCCTGCCGATTTCGATAAATTGATAAAGCAAGCTCGTTCTATTGTATTCCCCTCTTGCATGCGAAGCTCATAATCCACTGGAGAGGCCTGTCCTGAATATAGCAATGCTACAATGTGCTGATTTTCGACGCTGTCGATAACGACGCCTGCTTTTGTAGGTGTTTTGTGGGTACGTTCTTGCAAGAGCCGAGTGTGGTTTGTGAAGTTGGAGTTCCTTGCATCTAGAAATAAAAAGACTTGCACTCTCAGAGAGCAGTCGAGGGGAATATTGCGGCAATGGCTCGTTGGTTGACTCCTGCAAAATATGGAAAGGGTAGGTAGCCAGCGGTCCATGCTGCAGTGATCTACTGACATAATCATATCCAGTAGGTATTTCTTGCGTGACTTTGACTTTGACCGCCCGATAGGATGTGCTACAAGTTGGAAAATCTTGCAGTATTATAAGAGCATGGGTCCGGACATGCTTGTTGCGCCTGATGATTGTGTTTATGCAGGCTCGATACACTCTATTATAGATATATTCAGTCAGACTCAAGACATCCAGCTCGTTGAGTATATAATACGAATTGATTTACGCTGAATATCCATACACAGAGCTCATACGAATCTGGTCACCTGCATCTCTCTTCGTTTTTTTTTTCTTTTTTTTTTCCTATACTCTTTCCGCATTCCCACTGCCCACATTTCTACTTCCCCGATCGCTTGATTCCCTGCTTCTTTCCTACCTCTCGTGCAGTCCTATCCAAGCCGTTGGTCACGACGAGGAGCTCATCGCCTAACAAGTATTCAATATGGCTTGGTATGAAATCAACAGTCCCATACGTAGACATGATATTTGTGAGCTTGAATAAAATGTTGGTAAGATTCCCTCTTTGAGTCAAGTCACTAATGTCCATAGGGGCCGTGGACGATGACATGAAATAGGTCATCGTTTTGCTCCACAGATCGAAGCATTTTGTGTATTCGGCATTCTCGGCTCGCTTCGCGAAGCATCGACGTTTGTCACTAGGATCCAGATCCGGATGATTGGGGTCCGCTGCCATGACCAAACGTGCCAGCGATACAATGGCCGTCTTGGCCTGCATAGCCGCCGTCGTGGCGCGGCGGACGGCCGCCATGACCCGCCGCGCCTGGGCAGGGTTGGAGGCTCCCAATGCACTGGTTGCCATCGAACGGCCTGCCGATGCAGCGGCAAAGGCAAGAGCGGACGCTGTATGCAAGCAAAAGATATCGTTGGCGTCGACGCCCTCTTGGGTTTGGGTGATTATTTTTTTGCGCGGCTCGTCCAAAGGTGCAGACACAGGCACATTTAGCCGGATTTTGATTGCGCTTGTTGTCGTCGTCGACGCAGGATGGGTCTCATGGACATGGATCGCCGTCTCCGCGGCGGCGGCGGCCACTTCCACCGCCTTCAATGTGTCCGTCCAGAGCGCATGCAGGCTGTAGTATGGAATGTTGTCGGCAATGGACGATCTGCCCGCCACGGGGCCCAGCAGAAAATGGTACAGCCATGCCAGTGGCCACCAGAGCCAGACGGCAAAAAAGGACGATGGCGACGACGGCGACAGCAGCCGTCGAAATGAATAGGGCGAACAAGGGTAGGCCAAGGATACACTCGATGCCGCCTGCGCACCCAGAAATGCCGCTCCCGCACCTATAATTTTTTTTCGTGGCATGGCCACCTTGGCCGCCTGCACCGCCACGCCGACGTCAAGGGACACAGACGCCAGCGCATCTGCCAAGGCCAGGTTGACGCAGTCGGCACGGATCTTGACTGTGAGTGCACTGCACAGCGCAGCCCGACCGGCTGTCTGCATCATGATCAACATGTACGTGACAGCGTCTTCAAGTGTGGTTGGTGTCGTGGGCGGTGTCGGTATCGGCGTCTTTCGCCCCTTGTCCGAAAAAAGAGGTTGATTCTCGCAGCTCCCAGGCGGTGGTGATTGTGACTCCATTTTGAGTGATGTTTGATGTTTTAATGTTTTGATGTTTTGCATTAGGGAGACAAGAGTTGGACACGGAGAAAAGATGAATCTAGAAAAGTAATAAAAAAGGAAACCACGTTAGATTATATAGTAGACAAGAGCGCTTTATTTTATAAAAGTTCTGTCCTACATAGTGCATTTGGTCTGACTGTATACGTTCTGGTGGCGATGTATGATGTACTGGGTGAGATATGAGTTGCGCGGTTTGTCATGGCCCGATTAAGTAAGTTCGATATTTTACGCCAACGGGGCCAAGAAGGCCAAGAAAGTACAAGTAGCCAAGTAGCTACTCTATTAATAAACTCGCCATGTCTACACACATCTACGCACCATAGGTCTCCGCGGCCGAGTCTGCTACGAGCACATTTTCAAGCTGATATTATACACCAACAAGAACATTAAACAGTAAAACAAAATACCACAAGCATTACGTACCCAGGGCAATCATAAAACTCAAAAATCCCCATTCTATCTATTTAAAGTGTATTTTACTCTAATATTTTACACTGCCCGCCCTTGCTCGTCTCGGTCCCAAGAACAAGGCGATGACAGCCGCCACAAAGGGAAAATTATACCAGCTTTCCTGTGCTGTCCTCTCTGCGCGCTGCTTTAGCGGCGCTCTCCTCTTCCGGCTTTTTGCACATGGCTTCGTAACGCCCCGTGGCCTGGGCGTTACGGATGCATGGCGGCGCGGTTCTTGTCTCGCCTTATGTGGTCTGCCTCGAGTTGCGGTCCTGGCGTTGTTAGCTTGCGTGTCACACCCGCGGCCGGCTCGTGGCTGTTGATGTTGATGTTTGGTGCGGTGCAAAATATTTTGCGAGGCTCGAGATTCTCTTCCACTTACAAACACAGATTTTCCCACCATCTGAAGAGTTTGCTGAATTCGAGCTTTCAGCGCTCATGAAAACACCAAGAGAGAGGTGTGAAAATGGACCTTGAAGCCGTCGCTTTCTGACGATGCCAATTTGGTCGCAATGCAGCACGAGTTGAAATGCAGAAGATGGGGAATAGACACAGAAGTCTGCCAGGCTCATGGTCACAGTTGTCTGGTTCAGGATCTCACAGACTGTGACAGGTTCCCGATTCGCCTCTGCGCAACCGCGTGTCGTCTGCGGGATGCCACGCTGGCCGCTCTGGAGGCTCACCGACACAGCATAGTCCTGTTCTGGTCCCCATTCAGGCTCTGGTTTCTCCACCTAGGTCTTCTGTACCCAGAGTTTCCCGGTGGGAGTCTCGAGATGGATGTGGTCGAAGAAAGCCGTCTTTAAAATATCGATGAGTGATGCTCGGCCTGGGATGTATTTCTTGAGAAATGGGGTGCGGTGAAGAAATTCCTGTACCTCCTCCCATGACCGTGGAGGGCAGGCAGATCACCTCTCTGCGGTATTGATGAAGAATAATCGGTGCTTCTCGCAAGGTCTCACCAGGTGCTCATAACCTGTTGGGGTTGGTGTTGTTGGTGTGTTGGCTGGCGAAGAAAAGCCGGGGCCATTTCTGGTTCCTGGGCTGTCACGTCACCAAAACCCCAGCTTTGACGAGGGGCCGTCTCCGGCGTGCCGTTGCTCGATTCCGGACGGGAGGGTGTTGTCGGTGAATTGGCCAACGCGTCATCCAGGGGCTTTGTCGAGATGGCCCAGTCGCTTGAGATGAGAGCGTTGGAGAGCTTTTCGGCACCACTTGAGGAAATTAATGAGAAAGGCTGTAGCGCGGGGGAAATAAAGGAAAGAAATCGGTTTTTTGAATGGCAAAGACGTAACAAGTTGGATTTCGATGGAAAACAGATGGTCTTGGCGGTGATGCTTATGATGATGAAGATTGACGGATTAAGGGCAGTTCTGTGGAATGGCAAGAAAAAGAGGAGAACGTTTATTATGTTGTAATGGAAGGGGCGGTAGGCTTTTTTATAGAGAGAGGCAGCAAAAGGCCACGTAATTTGTGAAAACCGGGACAAGAGGAAAGAGCGATGCAGATGGCAGAACAACGGAAGGCGCGACCAGCAGCTTTCGAAAGAGACCTGAGGCCGTAATAAGGCTGTGTGCCACGTGACGGTGCAAGTAGGTCACGTGGGCCCAAGGCATCACTCAAAGCAGTTCTCTCCCTGATGCTACTCGTGTACTCTACTCGTATTAATATTCTTAAAGTCTGGTAGGGAAACCTTCCGCCAAAACACTGCAGCTTGTGGTCATGTGACTCATCCCAGCTATTTAGCCTGGCGCCACGCTAGGATTCACGTACCTCATACTCGTACGAGTACTTATTAGCCAGGACACAACCACTGTGAAATATGAACGGTAGGTAGCCAGCTCCGCTGCAGTGATCTGACACGATCGTAGAGCGTCTTGGCCGGGCTCAGAATGTATTCACCACTTCAGCACAAAAGAAGTGCACGCTATGCACGGTCTCCGCGAGAGTCCGCTACATTTATGAGTTGACAATGTTCCAAACAAAAACGTCGGAGAGCAAAACAAATACCAGAGACGGTATCCAGGCAATCACCAATATTAGAACTCCAATCTGTACGTTTGAAGTGTGTTTGTTACAATACTTTGCACTTCCGCTCCTCCGTATTGCAAGACCCTAGAACGGCTGACGGCCGGCATGGTTGACGACATGGCCGGCGTCGGTGTCGCGCTCACCGGCCACGACCGTTTGTATCAGCTGGCCGCCGAGAGACGGATGCCCAGCGCCGGCCTTGATCAGCTGCTCTCGAATGTTGCCGAGGTTCGTGACGAGCATCCCCGGCGAGATGCAAAACGTCTTGACGCCGTCGGGCAGCAGCACATGGTGCCAGTTGAGCATCATCATGTTGAGCGCGCACTTGCTGGCACGGTAGGCCGTATGGATGCCCAAGTGCGGCTTGGGCCAGCCGGCGGCGGTGGGGGCCGGGCCGCCGTAGTAGCCCTTTGCCATGTTGACTTGCGAGGCCAGGCCGCTGGTCAGGAACAGGAGACGGGGCTCCTTGGACTTGACCAACAGCGGCGCGAACGTGTAGGTCATGACGTCGGTGCCGGCAACATTGACATTGTAGTCTTGCATCCACATGTCGCGGCGGGTGATGGACCCCGTGGCGAGGAGAGGGTCGACAGCATGGCCTGGGGGTGTGGAGGTGAGTGGAGGAAGAAGGAAGAAGGAAGAAGGAAGAAGGAAGAAGGAAGAAGGAAGAAGGAAGAAGGAAGAAAGAAGAAAGAAGAAAGAAAGAAAAAAACGGATACACACCTGCATTATTGACGAGTGCATCAATGTGGTCTGTCTCCTTGGATACGGCGGTGAAAGCAGCCTTGATGGATGCGTCGCTGGCCACGTCCACTTGCAAAAGGTCAACGGTGCTCCGCGTCTCGGGCACTTCAGCGAGCAGCTGCTCGCGGGCGGCCTTGCCTTTTTCCAGAGACCGGCAGCCCAGGAAGACGCGGTAAGGCTTGGCTTGGTCGTTCTGCAGCAGGGCCTTGACGGCTTCGTAGCCAATCCCCGTGTTGCCCCCGGTAATGACGACAATTTTGGCCATGCTGACGTGGAGCAGAAGCTGCGTCGTTGTCGATGGGACGTCGTTGTCGATGGGAGCAATACAAACTGCGTAATACGGATGGATGGCCTGAAAAGGATAATTGCAAGAAAAGCAGATCGAAGAGAGTGATGCTTGTATTTTGAATGACATCATTTGTCTTGAAATAGCCCTACGCCTGAGGACGCCGACAGCCGCAGTCCTGCTGCGCTGCTTCTCCTCGGCTTACGGTTTGGGCGGTCGAATTCTCACCGAGCCGGAGTTTATGGCCACAACTCCGAGATGCCGTGCTTCACTCCAGAACACACAGCCCCGGGACCACGGGCCGACCTCGAGGAGGACTTTGCGGTTAAGTAAAACTGAATATGTATTTCCTGGCTATTTCGATGCACGGCTCCCCCGTGTTCTACAAACAGTGCTGTCCAGACCCAATGGCTCGTGCCGTTCCATTCGCATGCGCACCTACGCAGTCTTCTCGGCATCGGGCTCGGCGTGCTCGACCAGGACGCCCTTGGCGCCCGGGGGGACGGCACCGGCGTAGGAGCTGATGTCGGCGGTCTCGCCGTGGATGCCGAGGCTGGCGTTGATGCGGTGCATGCGCTCGCGGTCGGCGGCGGCAATGCCGGACGCGTCGCCGCCAAAGTAGACGTCGAGCTCCTCGAGCGTCTTGTCCTTGGTCTCGGGGACGAAGCGCCAGACAAAGCCGGCGCCGAGGGCGCAGAAGACGGCAAAGAAAATGTAGGTGCCGTACTTCATGGACTTGAGCATGTCCTTGGTGGTCAGGCCGATGACAAAGTTGAACATCCAGTTGGTCGAGGCCACAATGGCGACGCCGCGGGCGCGCATGCTGGTGGGGAACAGCTCCTGGGTCAGCACCCAGGCGACGGGGCCCCACGAGTAGGCAAAGTTGACGGCAAACAGCCAGATAAAGACAATGGACGCCCAGCCGGCCGACCGGTGCGTGGGCCACGCGTCCTCAAACGAGCCGTCAATGGCCGCCACGATGACGTGGCAGACCATCATGCCGACGGCGCCGACAATCAGAAAGCTCTTGCGGCCGAAGCGGTCGAGGAAAAAGACGGCCGGCAGCGTGAAGACGATCTGGAAGATGCCGGTGACGCCCGTGGCCAGCAGGTCTGTGGTCGTGTTGGTGAAGCCAAACGTCTCAAAGATCTGCGGCGCGTAGTAGAGCACGGCGTTGATGCCCGTAAACTGCTGGCAGATCATGATGATGCAGCCGATCAGCACGCGCCGCAGCATGTTGGCCGCAAACAGCGTCTTCCACGTGCCCAGCCAGCCGCCGCCGCCCGCGCGCAGCTCGGCCTCCGTCTCCTCGTCAAACAGCACCGACGCCTTGATCTCGAGGTACTCGGCGCGCAGCACCGGGTCGTCGCGGCCCAGCCGGCGCAGCTTGCTCAGCGCCGCGATGCAGTCGTCGTCGCGGTGCTTGGTCATGAGCCAGCGCGGCGAGAAGGGCAGGAAGAACATGCCCACAAACAGGATCCAGGCCGGCAGCAGCTGCAGCGCCAGCGGGAAGCGCCACGACACGTCCTCCTGGCCCAGGCAGTGATGGTGCGCCGCCAGCGTGTAGTTGTAGACGCCGTCGTCGTACTGCTGCGCCGCCGGGATGCCCTCGGGGTTGCAGTGCGTGCCGCCGACAAAGTGCATTCCGTAGTCGAGCCAGAACGAGATGGCCGTGCCCACGGTGATGGACTGCTGCTGCAGCGACACGAGCGAGCCGCGCAGCTCCGGCGGCGCGATCTCGGCCTGGTACAGCGGGATGACCATGCTGAACATGCCGATGCCGAAGCCGCCAATGACGCGGCCGGCAAACAGCTCGCCGCTCTTGTACGCGCCGCACTGCAGGCCCGTGCCCAGCGTGAAGATGACCACGGCAACCATCATCGAGTACTTGCGCGAGATCTTCTCGGCCAGCCAGCCGTTGAAGAGCGCGCCGGCCCAGGCGCCGAGCTCGAGCGCCGACACCAGCCAGCCCTGGATGGTCGAGCCCTGCAGGTCGGGGAAGCGCGTCTGGAACGACTCCATGACCAGCACGGACGACATGACGCCCTGGTCGTAGCCGTACATCAGACAGCCCAGGGCCGCGAACGCGCAGGTCATGAAGACGTACGGGTTGCGGATCATGCCAACTAAGCCGTGCGGCTTCTCGGCGCCCAGGCGGCCAACAGCCGACTGGGACTTTTCCGTATGGAGGACCATTGGCAAGAGGGGGGGTTATATTTTCAAGACTGGATGAGGAGTGGAAAAGATGAGGAGTGCAAAAATGGATTGACGACACGAGGAATCTTGTTTATATATCGTGATGGCCACCACAGAGAATGCCAGTCGGCAAAGACGACGATACTTCACGCATGGCCTCTTCCCAGGGTGGGGAGTTTCGCATGTTCTTTAACACACTCCAGTCTTCTCCAACACACCCCGTCCATCTCCACGCAGTGCTTGTGCCCCCCCACAAGCGCTGCGTCTCCATGGTCTTCGATACTGGAGGCGTCTCGTTCTGGCAGCCATGCCGGGGTCACTCCGCAGTGCCGCCGACGAGGATCGCTCTCCACACGACGAGTGTGGAAGGCGGAAGGCGGAGCTCGGAACACAGCTCGTGGGGAGATGGACGTTCAGGCGTGGGTTGCGTGCACGCCACACCGGCCATGTGGACGTCCACGACCAGCACGGGAATAGACCTTGCATGTGGCCGCTCTCCTGGTGGGCCAACCGAAGTACGGCCGCGGCCGGTTGGCGAGGGCGAAGGAGGCCGGTGATAGGACGGCTGAAAGAGCCGTCGTAGAGAGATGCTGACAGGCAGGGAGCCCGGAGGCAGTACACAGCAGCCTTACTAGACAACAGACACCTCATCAGACTGTTGACTGTGCATCGAGCAGACAGTCCCGTGTCTCTCCCGGCGTGGGCGATGGCTCTCTGCCTTTCTATTCGCTGCGACACACGCCCATATCTCTGCCACAATTGCTGGCATTTAAAAGCCTGCTCGTTATACTCTTTGTGTTGGCGTTATCTCCCAGTCCCCTCCCGCAGATGCCAAGGCGATGCCCAGCCGGGTGCAATGCTTCTTCCGGCTGACGGCATTAGTGGTCGATTCGGTACTACGACACGTATCACGTGCGTATATGAAATTGCGTGTAATTGATCACGTGATTATAGATTTCGGGCCATCGAGAGAGCACGGTGATGATTCTGCAACAAGAAGATCACCGCCATGAGCCCACGGACTTTTGTTGGAACCCGGGCCAACACGGCAAGGGTCAGCCGGCGACGGTGACGCAGCGCTTGGCAGTAGCGCGGCGGGCATCCCAAAGGCGCTGCAGCACACCAACTGCCTGTCCCCGCCATTGTATTCCCGGAAACCCTGGAGGCGGTGCCGGTTTTCCGGTCCAGCCTTCCCTGATAGCACGGCCGATTGTGTACGTGTACTCGTACGCCTTTCTGGATATGGCCTGCCATCACTGGTTGATGTCGAAGCCGCGGCGTGAGGACGTTGCGTTCAAGTGCCAATGACCCAGAAAAGGGCCGAAAGCAAGTGCACAAGGGACGTCGCGACAATTCGAGGGGGTCCACAAATAAACAAATAAAATCTCTGAAAAACTGATCGAATGCATCGCATGAAGAAGCGAGAAAAAAAAGAGTAGTCTGATTGCGCGTACGCAAGAAGGAGATAGAGAGCAATTGCAACAGGGCATACAGAGCGTTCCCCCGGGAGCGACTGCTTGGCAGGTGGCTCGGAGCCGGCTGATGTGCCATGGGCAGTGTCGGATTGACATGTTTACCAATTGACCAAGACTGCCGACGTGGAGGCACACGCGCGGCTGACACGGCATTGTGAGCAAGGGTGGCTCGCTGTGGTGCATGGCTGCGGCTGTATTGATAAGCATTCTGCCCCATCTTACCTTGCCCAGCCTGCAGGCCGTCATCGAGCATTTCTTGGCCCCGGGACCGAACCGGATAAGGAAAGGGTCTGTCCTAAGTGAGGTGGGGGAATAAGAAAGGAAAAGGGAGAGAAGGTAACGTGGGATTGCGGGCAGGGGATTGTGTGGGACAATGGCGGAGATGGTGCGGGAGAAGGTGGAGAGACATATATGTACATAGAAGAGTGTGCGAATAGAAACGCAGTTGAAAAGTAAGCACAGAGGTTTGGAGAGAGAAAAGAGCCGTGCCGCGTTCTCCGATCCTCTTCTGTTCCCGGACCAGGCCATGCCCATTTACTTGGAGCTTGCCGAGGATGCGTTTCGTCAACTGGACCTGGAAAGCACTGGCCCCTTTATACCTTTTCAAGCTTCGACTTGGATCACTGCTCTGTTTTGTGATGTTACAAAACACCTTTATAGGAACAAGCATCGCCTATCTGAAAGCAGAAGTGCGGTGGCCGTTAGAAGCTTGGACTGACGAGGCTTATTTTTGGGGCCTGGGCAAAAACCTGACTAGAACGTGGCAGAAGTGACCCCTGTACAAAAAACAAGACGTTCGCTCAAAGGGCCATGCCATCGGGCCGAAGGTGGATGGTGCGGAATAAAAGGAGCATGGCCTTCCCACGAGCCGGCACGACGTCTTGAACGCGGTGTGTTTGCTTATCAACCACAAGACCGAGAACGGCTACAAAGTACAGAGTACACGGGATCTTCTAAAACAGTGCATCGTGATAGCAGACAGCCCATAGCATTACACTCTGACCACCGCAGATACTGCTGCTTTTATCTCAGCGACCCGTTGAATTTGGCTAATTGAACGACTTTTTCAGCCATTCTGTACTGCATGTTCTCTACGAGAGCGTTCTTCCGGCGGACGAGTATTCCGCTTATTTTTCGCGAGGATAGCGGGACACTGCAGTCACCGACGCCGTACCTCACAATGTCCATAATGTAACGGCGACTGCAATCTTGCCTCGACTGTCCTGCACGTTATCTCGGCTGCACCCTCGCGGCCTCTCCTGACATCCCAGCTTCACGAACAGCACAGCCAGCGGCAACACTCAGCGACCTTAAATGACCGCCACGGCATGGGCAGTCTCAACGTCGACACGAGAAGCAGGTCAGACATCCGGCGGCTGTGGTTGGCAGACGCCATGCTTTCGGGACTGTCGACATGCAGACCGCGTGAAAAGCGGCGTTGCGGCCCTGCAAAACTGTACAGTGTGAAGGTGGACTACGCGGCGCTCGCCGTGGTAGGTGGCCGAGGCAATGGTGCACGAGGAGAACACGTCCTCAGTCGCTCGGGCAGACGAGCACGGCGGTACGGGTCCTGTCGAGGACGTGCTGCGGTCCGTTGGGTTCCGCGCGGACAAACGGCACCCTTTCCCGAACTATCAATGAGCCACGGGGAGTACTTTGAAAAAAAAAAAAACAGGCGAAGATAGCACCACCCGTTGCAAGTGGCGGAGTCTGTCCCGAAGACTTCCAGTGTACGGCAACACTAGCAGGCGTGCCTAAATATCCTCAGACATTCTTTTGTGGCAGACGCAAGGCGCTCGCCAACAGACTCTGGCGCGATGGAAGTTTGTGTTTGTGCAGCCCTGGCCGGCCAGGCCGACGTACCAGACCGACTGGCCATGGTCGACGAGCTGAGGGCCTCGGCGGCATCAGTGGTTCACATCCTAGATGGGAAGGCAGCCGAAAGGACAGACGACAGACCGTCCGGGGTGCAGAAGGACCAGGGAAGTAGGAAACAAAATGGGGTTGTCTGCTGGGTGTGGATGCTTTCCTGTATGAGGATGCGAGGTTCACAACGACAGCGGCACAATAAACTCAGCCAGAGAGGTCGGGCCTCTCCTGCCTGACGGCATTGTGGATAATAGAAAAGTCTGTCTGGAAAAATAGACGCTTTTCCACTATCCATTTCTGATCTATTTTTTTCAGCTTCTCCACAACTCCACTCCATCCCCGTATTTTGTACTTTATTTTCACCACCCGCGAATCGAGCCCTATCTCACGGCCTCCACAACTGCCTGCGGCATTCCACAGTCTACTGGCCATTGCGTGAAGAAGGAATCGACCAAAGAAGTAGCCTGTGCTAAAACTACATGTGGTGCGGAGAGACGGTGTGATATGAGGTGATTTCCAGTCGTGGTGAGCGGAGAGGGAAAAGGAATGCGGATGAAACAAGCCCAGGAAAATCTGAACAAAAAGGAGCTAGGGAAAGCCAAAGCAATGCCATTTTTGGCCTGTATATGCAGCAAGACCAGAAATCTCGATGTTCTCTGGAGAGGTCTTGTCCTTTTCTTGTTCATGTGTCTTTTCTTCTACCCTTTGCCACATAGACTCCTCCTTTTGTTGGATCCATCTCCTTTGCCGTCAACATCCTACCACGTGAGTATACCATCTTCGTCCCGGCATGGCCCACCGGGCTGGCCACGCCGACGAGCCTGCGGTCATGCTAGAGGCTTGTACGTAGGAATGCGGGTTTGCAATTTGACTAATTCCTAAAAAATATAGGCTTCGTTCGCCCGTGTTCTCACTGTCATACGTCTTCCATTCCACCCTCGCTCCGCTCAGGCATCTGCCGGCAGAGCACCCGACTGCTTCGCGGTCCAGGTGGCGATGGCGTCCATCAGCGGCGGCGACAGCGCGTCGTAGGGCTCGAGGCCGAGGCTGCGGAGCCTGCTGCGCACCTCGTCCATGCCCGAGGGCGCAAAGCCCTGCTCGATCAGCGACGACACAAAGGCCGCAAACTGGGGCTCCTGCCAGTTGCCCGGCGTCGAGGCCAGCTCGGCGTGCACAAAGTCGAGGCCCTTGAAGGGGTGGTCCTTCTCGATGCGGCCGTAGAGGTGCACGCCGCAGTCCTTGCACGCGTACCGCTGGATGGTGGCGGACTCGTCCACAATGGCCAGCTTGTTGCCGTTGGCGGTGACCGAGACGGCGTCCCGGGGCACGACGCCGACGACCGAGAACAGCGCGCCGGCGGGCTTCCAGCACTTGGAGCAGCCGCAGGCGTGGTTGTGCAGCACGTTGGACGTCAGCGTCACCTCGACCGGGTTCGAGGCGCAGTGGCAGCGGAGAACACCGCCGGCAAGGTCGGCATCGCCCTTGACGATGCCGTTGTCGAGGAGGGGGTGCAGCGAGGGGGCCATGGTGACGATGGGTGGGCGAGCTGTTTTCTTCTTTGTTTTGACGGGCGGTTCTGTCTGGTGTGCAGAGTGAGAGAGCGCTGACCTCTCGCCGTGGTCGTCCCGACAGCTCACCTTTATACGCGGCCCATGCCTGGCACCAACTACCGAAACATCTCCCTCGTCCCAGATGCGAGTTTTGCCCGGCCCTAGCCGCCCTGCTTCACGGAACGCCACACCCTCGTGTTTCCAAAGTATCTTTTCGTTTCCTCCCATTTCCGCGCATGCCTCCAGCAAGACTCTGGTCCATGATTCGTCATTCGGCCGCCAGCGGAGCCACTTACACCCGCAACAGACCAGCAAAGAAAGGGGGTGCAGGCAGTCTACTCCGCAGGCGGGGTTTTTACCGGTATTCTGCAGACGTTCCCCGTCTTCGTCCGCCCGAAAAGGATCCGCGTTGCAAAAGTGCAAGGAGTCGCTGGACGGGGAAGCCGGAGCACAGTATAATAATGGCCTGTGAGCCCGCGTATGCGGCGGCGGCGTTGCAGATGCGTTTGGACTCACTCTCCTGCAAACAGCCAGAGCACAGGATACGGCCTGGTATCGCCTCAGCCCGCGCAGGTGACGTTTGGAATCGTTGCCCAGGAAAATAACTGGAGCAGCGCCCTGCTGGTGAAAGCTCGGAAATTCGGCGTTGGGGCGATCCGCAGCGCCAAGTGCCGGTATGGGGCGTCACCCCAACCCGCAGTACTTCCCCGGAACCATTGACAAAGAGATTGCGAGCCCATGTCGCCATCGCATCGAGGATCGACTCCATTGTGCCGGTGTGGGCCGTCGTGGTGGAACTCGGTTATGCAATTAAGCGATTGAGGTGGTGAAGAAGAGCAACGCCGAAGCGGGCGAATATGGTGCGAGTCCGTGAGCTATTAGAAGCCTGAGAGATGGGGATTGGAGAATAGAGACGAACCAACTGGAGTGTAGTGGAAAGAAAAAAGAAAAAAAAATGACGCACACAGGAGAACGAAAGGAAGGCTGGTTTTATATTGCCCCGACGCTGTACCTTGATGGCAGGCTTCCGTTTATGATTACTATTCAGTGCCAGCCAAAGACGGAAGAACAAAAAAAGCCCCCACAAAGAGAACTGTTGCAAAAGGCAAGTCAACAAAATATACCACAATCTGCAAGCACATTCCCCGGCTTGCACTACGCCCCCCGAGGCACCTCGTGCGGAAACGGCTTGCGGCCGTACATGACGTAGACAGGAAGGTAAAAGTGCACGTTTGTGTTCTGCACGTCCTTGCGCACGTCCATCAGCAGCAGCTCCACCTCGGCGGGCGTCATGCCCAGGCCCTTGGTCAGCACCGTCATCGTGATGGCCTGCATGCCGTCGAGAAAGTTGGCCATCTGCCACAGCCCCAGCGTCTTGGCCTCGCGGCCCTTGGGCCACGGGTTGCCCGGCAGCGCGTACCGCTCCTCCACGACGTCCACAAAGCCCACCTCGCGCATCATGCCCGCGAGCTTGGGCGTCACCAGCATGTCGCGCCCCAGGTTGCGCCCGGCCTCGGCGTACAGCGTGTCGAGCCGCGTCAGCGCGCTGCCCTCGAGCGAGCCGTCGACGGCGCGGAACCGGCTCATGTAGTCCTGCCACTCCACGTAGCCGCCGGGCCGCAGGTTGTCGTACGCCGACCGCAGCACGCGGCGCGGGTCGCTGAACGAGTGCCACAGCAGCCGCAGGTGCACATAGTCAAACGGCGCCGAGCTGTAGGCCCACTCGTCTTCGGCGTCGTCAATCTCGAAGCGGCAGTTGGGCGGCACAAAGACGGGCTGGATGGGGCTCAGGTCGGTGCCGAGCACCTCGGCCGACGGGTGCATTTGCGCTGCTGGTCAGCTCACGTCTCGTCACGGCACCGGGTCTGCGCGACACACCGAATTCAATGGCCCAGATGCCCGTCCCCGTGCCGATGTCGAGGACGCGCTGCGGGTCCCGCACCGGCGCCCGAGCGAGCTGCCCCTTGAGCAGGAGCACGAAGATAGCGTGCTGCAGGTCTGTTCTGTGTTAGCGGGAGGCGCAGGAAGCATGCAGCCCCGGTGCGCCTCTCTTACCAAGGCGCTCTTGTTCGCTCTACCACGGCGGCTTCGTGTCAGCGTCCAGCGTGTTTACGGTCGAGTATCGGATGGTACCTTGTCGTTTGGCATGAGATATTCTGCACGCTGCGGTCAGAAGCATTCACTGCGGACGCAGCTCAGAGGACAACCTACTGCCTTGCTTGTACTTATGGAACGTGCGGCCGTTTTCCTCGACAAAATCGTAGACGCTCGGCCGCAGAGACTGCGTCGATGATCTGGCGCGCATTAGCCGTGCATTGCAGCCGGATGATCGCCGGGGTGGGCAGCAACGTACGGAACCTCAATGTCAATGTCGCCCAGCGCCGAGTCTGCATCCCAGTCAATCTTTGGGGCGTCAGCGGGCACAGGCCAATGGGTCCACTGGGAGAACATCGACACGCACACTCAGCCCGGTGCTGAACAACGAGGAGGCGGTGTCGGTTGTCTCGTCGTCGGGCCGAGGGTTGTTGCCGTGGACATGCTCGTCCGAGAAGCTGGGGCCGGCAAACGATCCGGTGGACGGGTAAGTGGCGCCGGGGTGGGCAGGCGTCGGCCGTCCCGGCGCAGCATTTGTTGTTTCAGCCGTGCTGTCTGGCGCGCCATTTACAGCAACGGACGGCGGCAGTCCCAGGAACCGCGCAACCCTTTCCACCGTTGTCTCGGCCATTGTTGTCGAACTCGGAGCGGCTTCGGACTCTGCTGCTCCCGAAGCCGCCGTCGGGGCCGGGTCCGGTTCCGGGGCTTTTTCGCCCATTGTTTCTGTCGTTAGGTAGAGGCCAGTCTCTCCAAGGGCGTCTTGCTGTGTGGTAAGTGGTGGTAGTCTGTAGCAGAGATGCAGACAGGATCCCAAAGACAGGGCAGAATCAAAACAAGTAAGAAGTAGGAGGGAGTCTGACAAGGTGGGCTAACATTAAGATGGATGCGGGAGCAAAACACTAGCATGGAAGAGGAAGCGAACTTGAGTGCTGTATGGGAAAGGGACAGCAGTAGGCAATACGTAAAGAGGCCGAGAACGTGTCGGGCGGGGCAGATCCATCGCGGAAGACACCACAGGAGCATCGAAGGAGGAGGGGACGGACCTAGATTGTATGTCCACGACGGGGCGTATGACCCGTCTCTGTGTCTGCTTTGAGCTCCCGCCACCTGGCCTTTGTCCACATCTCTGTCCTTTTTTTCAAACTGTCCAAACAACGAACGTCGACGTCGCACATTTCATGCCTCACACGGCAAACGGGAATCGGTGCCGATGTCCGTGGCAATGACAAACACAGAATCAGACTACAGCCGGCCTTGTGCGGAGTGCCTGGGACAGGCTGTGTGACATGGTAGGAACAGCCAGTTTGCCTCCAGGAAAGTACCGTATTACAACTATGGCGGGGAGAAGAAACGCCGCGCTCAGTGGGAGACAGGGATATGCGATGAGTTGTCAGAACTGTATCTCAAGCAGCGGAAAGAACGATCAACCGTCCGTTACGTCCGTCCCGCCGCTAAGCCTGATCTGCCAGTAGCTTCTTGGTGCGGGTTTGTGGGGAATGACTGTTTTATACAGTGGAGTTGTCAACGACAGGCAAAACCGTGCGGAAGGAGCGATGGGTGTGACGACGCGGGACGAAAAAGAAAAGGAGCTGGCAAATTCAACAGAGCCTTTCTCTGCTCGGACGAGTTTTGGTCTGGCGTCTGGAAATCCTCCCGCGTCCCATGATTTTGTGCCTGCAGTGAGTGGCGTAGCGAGGGCCAACACCCATAAAGAACGAGTACGACGTAGTGCTGCGGCCAAACAACAGAAAAGGCCAGCTGCATCCTCCAGCCAAGCATGCAACCCGTCGATGCAACCAGTCAAGCCACCCCACGCAGAACGCCTGCTTGATCGGGAACGGGCCATTTCTGTCCTCGCACGACACTGCTGCACGAGTACAGTGTTGCATGTGAACGTGTGGAGAGACGGAAAGGTTCGTCGAATCAACGCTCTGCCTTTGAGTGAGCGGTTTTGCTCGCTTTCGCCGCTAGCACAAACGTCGCAGGTCCCTTTCTAGGTCGGCAGAGCTTGGCAAGGGATGCGCAAAGTGTGGAAAAAACAGGTGTGGGAGATCTAGATATCCCTCGTTTGAAAGAACCAACAAGAGTTATGCATAATCGAGATCCTGGATACCGTTAACGCTGAAGGCGAAACAGTTGTCTGAAAAGTACGAAAAAATAATGAATGGTTTTGTCTGCGCTTTTATGATATGTTATTTTTTCTAGAAGTTCTAGGGCCCAAAAACAGCAGAAGAATAATCGCTTTGTTTAAGTTTAATCAAAGCAGGATAAGACAATAATATCGACTGTGGTAACAGGAATATAGAAGAATGCCAGCGTCGACTCCTGAGGCATAAAAAACAGTGAAGGAAACTCACTCCGTAGAGCCCGCCTAGTCTTGCAATTCTGTATCTACCACACACAGCACTTTGAAAAAGCTTAAAAACGACGCATCGGCAGTCTAGTCTATTGTCTATAATCGGATGTGTATCTCGTCCGGCCCGCCCAACACCGTCTCCTAGTAGTGGTGCTCCTTGTTCAGCACGTTCAACAGAGGCTTCCCGGCGTGCAGGCGGGCGAGGTTCGTGTCGAGCACGGCCAGCAGCCGCTCGCGCATGTGCGACGACTGCCAGCTGACGTGCGGCGCGATAAAGACGTTGGGGGCCCTCCACAGCGCGTGGTCGGCGGGCAGCGGCTCGGGGTCGGTGACGTCGAGGGCGGCGCCGGCAATCTGGCCGGCCTCGAGGGCGTGGATCAGCGCGTCCGTGTCGATGACCTTGCCGCGGGCAATGTTTACAATGTACGTCTTGGGCTTTGCGGCGGCGGCGCGGGTCTTGTCGAGCACGTCGAACTGGGCGGCGTCCAGCAGCTTCGTGGTGGCTGCCGTCAGCGGCGTGGCCACGACGAGCAGGTCCAGGTCCTGCGCCAGAAAGTCGCTGATGGCGGCGGCCGAGCTGCCGTGGAACCACTTGGCGGGTAGGGCCCCCTCGACGTCGCCCGTGCCCGGCAGACAGAACGTGTCGGGGTCGGCGCGCGCGGCGGCCGTTGCGCGTTCGCTGCGCGTGTAGGCGTACACTTGCATGCCCAGGGCCGTGGCGAGGCGGGCCACCTGCCGGCCAATGGCTCCGTAGCCGAGGATTCCTCTGGGTGGTCAGAGTGGACGAGACAAAAAAAAAAAAAAAAGAGAGAGAGAGAGAGAGAGGGCTGCACTCACACTCTTGTCCCCGTCGAGTCCTCCCCTTGGTGGTCTTGGCGGTGCTCCCACCCCGTGCCCGTCGCCATGTACCCGGCAAAGGCCAGGAAGTTGTGGCGCGCCATCAGCCACGTGCCAATCACCCACTCGGCAATCTGCGGCGCGTGCGTGCCGTTGCCCGTCGCGATGGTCACGCCGGGCCGCCGGTACGTCTCGTGCGTGATCCAGCGGTCGGCGCCGGCCGAGGGCACCTGCACGAAGCGGAGGCCGGGCAGCGTCGTCGTGGCAGGCAGCGTCTGGCCGTCGGCCGCCGTCGTGTCTGTGGTGCGCGGCGGCTGCAGCGCCACGAGGAGGGTGACGTCGTCCCAGATATCGGCGGGAAAGTCGTCGACATGGCGCGGCTTGCGGGTCGCGGGGTCGTCCTGCGACACGGACCGAACGGTGAGGCCGGGGTACAGGGCCTCCGTTTTGGCAATCCACTCGGCGGACGGGAGAGTCCGGTCGGGGAGGATGAGGAGAAGCGTGTCCGACGAGGTGATGGGGGGCATTTTTTTTCTTTTTTCTTTTTGTTCTTTCTTCTTTCTTCTTTCTTTCTTCTTTCTTCGTTATTCTTTCTCTTTTGACCGCCTACTCTGCAGAGTGACGGCGTTGATCGATTTCACTCCCTCCGGTGCATCGCCGAGATGGTGGAAGCTTGCTCGTGAATGATGCAATGGTGGGAGCTTGAGGGGTTGTTTTGTGGGTTTAGCGGCGTATGCTTATCTCTACTGTGGACGATCCCAAGCAACAAATCATATCATGTGCTATCTACGCAGGATTCGACTCCGTATTTATTTGTGGCGCCGTGAACTGATATCTTATAAGTCACTATGGAGAGACTTTGTTTTTCCGCTTTGCCATGTATTCTATAACCAGTGGAGTAACTCGGGGAGGCATCTCGTAACAGTCACGCACTCGGACAGCACACACCCTCACGCCTTTGCCGTCGCAAAGCCCAGGCGCTCGTTGGCCAGCTGGCGGATGGCCTTTTGGCCGACAGACAGGCCCTCCTCCTCGGTGTCAAAGGGCAGGAAGCCCATGGCGCGCAGGCCCTCCTGGGTGAGGATGCATTCCTTGCGGGCGCCGTGGTCGGGGTCGGCGGTGTGCGCGCTCTCGTGCTCGCCGTGCTCGTACTTGATAAAGTCGCGCGGCGGCTGGGCGCTGAGAAAGGCGTCGCGCAGGGCGACGAGGCTGTCGAGGTTGTAGATGCACAGGGGCACGCAGGGGTTGTAGCTGACGCTCGAGTCGCGCTCGCCGGGGTGCAGGCGGTCGACCTCGTGCACGAGGTCGCAGTGCCAGAAGACGTAGTCGCCGGGCTTGACGGGCGGGATGCCGACGGTCATCTTGTCGAGGAAGAGGTGCGGGTGCAGCTCGGGCGTGGGCCGGAACTGGATCTGGCCGGGCGTGGCGCCGGGGAAGACGGGCGTGGCGTCGTCAAAGGCCTCGCCCAGCACGAAGAACGGCCGCAGCAGGTTGTAGGCGGTGGACATTTTGAGCTCGGGCAGCAGGCGCAGCGTGCCCTCGCCGGTGGCGGTGTGCGACAGCGAGATCCAGCCCTGGAACGAGCGGAAGGCGGTGCACGACTTGTCGGCGTACAGGCAGGTCTTGGCCTCGCTGCGGAAGTCGGCGTTGAAGGCGTCGTAGTCCTCCCAGGCGCCGTCAAAGATGGCCTGGTAGCAGGCGCGGTACAGGGGGTCCTCCCAGCGCTCGATGGCGCCGCTGTCCTGGTGCGCCTTGAGCGTGTAGTTCTCGACCTTGCTGGGGTGGCGGATGCGGAAGCGGTCGGCGTAGGCCACCTGCGCCGACAGGTCGAACGGGATGGCCGGGTCCGACACGTGCCACAGCTTGGAGATGGCGTTGGTGGCGCGCAGCACGTTGGCGTGGCTGCGCATCTCGACCTGCGGCTTGGTCCAGAAGAGGCTAAAGTTCTGCGGGTCGTGCGCCGGGAAGCCGCCCACCTTGGGATGCGCCCTGGTGTACGCGCGCAGCCGGTGCTCCCAGTCCTCGGCCGTGGCCACGTCGACGACGCCGCGGACGACCAGGCAGCCCGTGTGGCGCACGTCGGCCGCGAGGCCCTCGGGCAGCTCGAAGCCGTTGGCCGCGAGGTCGGCAAACTCGATCTCGGGGATGGCCGCGGGGCCCAGCTTGGCCACGCGCTCGGCCTCCTTCTCCAGCGCGGCCGTGAGCCGGTGGTAGGACGCGATGACGCGGTCCCTCTTGTCGGGCGCGATGATGGATTTTTTGAGGACGGAGAAGCGCTCCTCCAGGAGGGGGCATCTGGTTGTGTCAGTCGGGGAGGGGGGAGGGAGGAGGCAGAGGCACGCACGGCAGCTGCTCCTGCAGCATCACGTCGCCAACGGACCCCATTGTGCGGTGCCGTGCTGTTTGGTCAAGTGTGTTGGAACGACGTTGTCTTATCTGGGTGAAGATAGTCAAGAGATAGCTCTTCGTCCGGGCACAGATATATATCTGGACGAGCTGCGCGTGAGGCCCAAGAAAGAGGAACGCGGCCGGCCGGCAACATCAGGCCAGAGCACCCAGACCGCAGGCCTGTGGCCGGCCTTGCGTTGGCCACCAGACAGCCGGATGGACTGGACGTGAGCTGTTCCTTGGCCGCGGGGCAACAGGCCGTCTGCTGGCCGCTGGCCGCAATCGCCGCTAGCTGCTGGTCTGCACGTCCGAGAACGCTTGGAATGCGATAGCCAGACGGCAGACAGCAGACAGCAGACGACCAGATGGAACGTCGTGCTGCTTGCGTGATTTGCGTGATTCGCGGCGTGATGCAGCTACGTTTGCCGCACTCTGTATAGTGGTTGCATAGTCTGAAAAAGGCCTATATTCATCTATCGACTGCTACAACGGACACCCGAAACCACTCTTCGTCCCTCACGCCTTGATCTCGGCCACGGTGTGCACGGGCTCGACCTCGACGCCCTCGGTGACGACGCCCTTGTCGGACAGGTGGGCCAGGGGGTCGGCGTTGAGGTTCTGCACCTCTGTGATCTGGGCGCCGATGCCGCTGGCCTTGTACTTGCCAAAGTGGCGGGCGGGCACGTTGTTCTGGAACAGCTCGTCGAGCTCCTCGAGCGAGCGGCCCTTCATCTCGGGCACGAGAAAGTAGACAAAGAAGATGGCAATGAGCGAAAAGGAGCCGTAGATGAAGCCGACGCGGCCGCCGAGGTTGGAGGGCTCGCTCTGCACAAAGGGGTTGATGTAGCTGACGAGCAGCACGGCGATGAAGCTGACGGTGGTGGCAATGGACACGGTCTTCTCGCGCAGCTGGGCGGTGGCGGACTCGGCGGTGATGATCCACACGACGGAGCCCCAGCCGCCGGTGCTGAGCAGCGCCCACATGAGCTGCAGGAACAGCATGAACTGCGACATGCCGCCGGTGATGCCGCCGGGCAGCCAGGCCACGATGCCCGAGGTGATCCAGTTGCAGGCCCACATGAAAAAGGCCGTGACCATGAGCAGCCAGCGGCGGCCGATGCGGTCGGGCAGGTAGAAGCCAAAGCTGGCGCCGGCGAGGCTCATGCAGGTGCGGGCCATGGACGAGACGTAGACGTTGGTGATGCCGACCTCCTTCATGAAGATGACGCTGTAGGAGCTGGCAAAGGCGTTGCCCGAGAGCTGCTCAAAGAACTGCACGCCCGACGCGATGAGCGTGCGGCGGCCGTTGGAGCCCTTGAAGCAGTCCCAGTACGTCGACGCGCGGTGGTACTCGTGCTGCTCGGCCACGCTGGCCTCGATCAGCGCCAGCTCCTGGTCGACCTCGGACTCGGTGGCCGAGTCCTTGCGAATGTACAGCAGCGCCGCTCGCGCGTCGTCGCGCCGGCCCTTGCTGAGCAGCCAGTTGGGCGACTCGGGCAGGATCCAGTAGATGCCCAGCAGCAGCACGGGGATCACCATCTGGATCACCATGACCAGGCGCCACGCCCACTGGTTGTCCGAGCCCTCGGGCCACATGTCGTTGGACCGCAGCACCACGAGCCGCGAGAGGAGGACGCCCACGATCTGCCACCACTGGTAAAAGTTGACCAGCGAGCCGCGGATCGCGGGGGGGGACAGCTCGCTCATGAAGATGGGGATGTTGTTTGCCTCGAGGCCCTGGGTGGGGTCAGCAAGAGACGACCAGAGACGACCAGCAAAGACGACCAATAACAGACGGAGATGACGCACCATCGAAATCGAGTTGATCATGCGGCCGACCATGATGCCCCAGTAGTTGGGCACGGCGTTCTGGATGATCATGCCGACGAGGGCAATGGTCAGGATGACCAGGACCGTGTTCTTGCGGCCGATGCGCGAGATGAGCGGGCTGGCAATCATGCAGCCAATGGCCATGCCGGCGTTGCCCGTGCCCGAGCCGGCCGACTGCCACGACGACGGCAGCGTGCACTTGCCCTTGGCGTCGCACTTGCCAAACTTGTCGACGAACTGCTGCAGCGCAATGAGTGTGCTCCACCAGCCATTGTCAAAGCCAAAGTTGATGGCGCCGATCTGGCCGCGTCAGCATGCGTCCGTCCGGGGTGCGTGCGGCGCGGGCGGCGCGGGCGGCGCGGCGACTTACCGACATGAACATGTAGACCAGGAACAGCCGCGGCGTCACCTCGCGGAGCATGGCCACGTTGCGGTAGTTGAACAGCGCCATTGTCGGTCGAGGGGAAGGGGGACGATGCTTGCGGTTTTTCTCCCTTTTTCCTCTCTTCTCTTTTTCTCTTTTTCTCTTTTTCTTTTTTTCTCTTTTTCTCTTTTTCTCTTTTTCTCTTTCTGTTTTCCCACCCACGTTCCATGCAGGCCTTATATACATCAGCTCGCGCAAACAAACGAGATACTCTGCATATCAAAGCAATGCTACCTCTCTCGTCCACGTCGAGCTAGTCCGCCCCGGGCTGCATCCTGGCCTTGGCGCCGGCGTTATCTCAAAGCTTATCACGGCTGGCAGCTCGCTTCGCGTGGTCTACTACAAGCAGATACTGGCAAAACTTGGCTTTCAGCACGCTTGCTCGGCATGCGAAAGACAGCAAACGACACGCAGCTCCGGGTCCTCTTCCGGCAGCATCGCAGCATCTCGAAACTGCTCGCGTGCCGGCGACGCGCACCTCTGTCGAGTGCGAGCCGGACAAGGACATCCAGAGGACATCCAGACATACGACGTCAATTGGCCATGGGCGCCTGACAGGATACATCACGTGTGGAGGCACCAGGCCTGCAAAGAGAAGATCACGTCCATCTTTCAATAGCCTGGATAGAACGTGCCTGCTGCTGCCAGCGAGTCATTCCTATTCGGACATGGCGTTATCCAGGCTGTCCAAATTGCTGACATGCCTGGCCCGCGGCCAGCAGGCCCGGCGCTGGTGCCAACGGTCGGAATCTCCGATCCTGCGCCGCCTCTGCCAGGCCCGCCAGCGGAGCAGGGCACGCTGGTATGTCCGAGCAATATCCAGGCGACGGCTTGCTTCTGGCCCGTGCCCCTGCGAGCTACCCCAGACGAGGCACAAGACGATAAGCCTGCCCGCATTGCCGTGTCTTCTTCGAGAACGTCCAGCCCGCGGCCAACGCGCCGGGCATATGGCAGGCCTGCCATTCCCGGCTCGTGCGGCCCCAATTCAAAAGCAGCCAGGCCAGCAGGAGCAGCCGTCCAGCTGCCGACCTCGTGCAAGGCAGCATGGCGCGCATTGCTGGCCGTCGCAGCCTCCGGGGCGCGCGGCAGGGCGGCAGGTGTAATACCTGATAAAACAGAGTCTGTGCTCTTTTGCGGAATGGCGCAACAGACAGACTCGATGCACCATGGCCCGTGACAGCCCCCGCGGCGATGGCGGCGGCGCTGAGAAGACGACACCAACACCGGCCGCGTCGCCCGTGCCGCCCGACTCGCCCTCGACGCCCTCGACGCCGGCAGACGCCGACACGGCCACCCGCTCCGACGCCTTGCTCGACCTCGTCCCCTCGCGCACGGCGTCGGTCTACGGCCGCTTTGGCCGCGGCCGCAAGCGCCTCTACGTGGCCATCCTGTCGCTGTGCGGCATCGTGTCGCCCATCTCGTCGACGGGCAGCCTGACGGCGGTGCCGGCCATTGCGGCCGACTTTGGCGTCACGGGCAGCGTCGTCAACATTGGCAGCGGCCTCTACATTGCCATGATGGGCGTGTCGGCGCTGGTCTGGGGCGCCATGAGCACGGTGACGGGCCGGCGGCCGGTCGTGTGGACCAGCATCGTGTCCTTTTTCGTCTTCTCCGTGGCCACCGCGCTGGCGCCGGCCTCGAGCCTGGCGTCCTTTTTCGTCTTCCGCATGCTGACGGGCTTTGGCGGCACGGGCCTGCTGATCGCCGGCGCCGGCTGCATCGGCGACCTGTACCCGCCGACGTCGCGCGCCACGGCCCTCGGCTGGTTCCAGAGCGGCGTGCTGATCGGCCCGGCCGTGGGCCCCGTCCTGGGCGGCGTGCTCGTGACGTACACGGGCTCGTGGCGCGCCGTCTTCTGGTTCCAGAGCGGCGTCGCCGGCGTCGCCGCCCTGCTGGCCCTGCTCGTGCTGCCCGAGACGATCCACACCAAGGCCTGGGACGCCGTGCCGCGCCGGCGCGACAGGCTGCGCATGCTGCTCGCCGCCCTCAACCCGCTGCGGCTGCTGGCCCTCTTCCGCCGCGGCAGCGTGGCCCTCGTGGCGCTGGCCTCAGCGTCGCTCGTCTGGAACATGTACTCGTACCTGACGCCCATCGTCTACGTCATCAACCCGCGCGTCGGCCTGACCACGCCGCTGCAGGCCGGCCTGCTGTACCTCGCGCCCGGCTGCGGCTACCTGGTGGGCACCGTGTTTGGCGGCCGCTGGGCCGACCACGTCGTGCGCACGTGGATCCGCAAGCGCGGCGGCCGCCGGCTGCCCGAGGACCGGCTGCGCAGCATGGTGCCGTTCATGGGCGTGGGCGTGCCGGCCTGCATGCTGGCCTACGGCTGGATCCTGCAGGCGGACAAGGGGGGGCTGGCGCCCGTGGTCGTGGTCATGTTTGTGCAGGGCTTCTGCCAGCTGATGGTCTTCCCGTCGCTCAACACATACTGCCTCGACGTGCTGCCCGCGCGCTCGGCCGAGGTCATTGCCGGCAACTACTTTGTGCGGTACGTGTTTGCCGCCGTCGGCAGCGCCCTGGCGCTGCCGGCCATCAACCACATTGGCATCGGGTGGTTCAGCACCATCTCGGCGTTGTTTATGATTGCGTCGTGTCTGGGGGTCGTCTGGGTCATCGCCAGGACGCCGGCGGTGAAGACGCCGGCGGTGGACGAGGCGCCGGCCAGCTGAGACGGACGTGTCTTGATTGGAAAGGGTGGCATCAGGGTTCTGTGACTGTTTAGGGACATGGCATCAGGGTCCAGGCAGATAAAAGTTGTTTCCGTCGATTTGACATAGATACGTTTGTGGATCGCACTTGCCACTAACACCGCGTGGCCGCCCCACTTGGCGTGCTCTTGTTTCCGATCGTCCTGATAAGGCAGGCGCAATCCACACACACGGCTGAGGCACAACGTCCAGCCACGGGGCCGATAACAATGGGACTCAGGAAAGCAGGGCTGATAACAGTGGGAATGAATCAAACAGGTCCTCCCTCCGGTCCCCTCTTTCGGGCGGTTGAATCGAAGCGCATTCCGTGAACGGACACCCAGCGCAAATCAAGCTGCTTCATCGACCCTTTATACCCCTTCATCGACATGGATCCCGGCCGCAAGTACAAGTCGCGCGGACAGCCGCCGTGCGATGCCTGCCGCAAGCGGCGCATCTGCTGTGTGCGGCTGCCCGGCGCCGCCGACTGCGCGCTGTGCCAGACGCGCCAGGTGCGCTGCACGTACAAGTCGGTGCCGGCGCCCAAGCACGGCCGCGGGCCGAGCCGCCGGCAGCGCGGCACGGCGGCCTCGACGGACGCCGAAAAGGGCGCCGGCAGTCCGGCAGCGGCGGCAGCGGCGACAGCGGCGGCCGCGGCGGCGGCGACGGCGTCCTCCGCGGCGGCCGCGGACGCGGCGGGCACGTCCCCCACGACCAACTCGGCGGCGCTGACGGAGCCGACGCGGTGGATCACGCAGTTCCTGGGCCTCAGCGGCGACCAGGACCCGTTTGTGCTGCGGCACTGCGCGTTTGACGCCGACTGCTACAAGCGGCTGGACTGGGCGTGTCTACGCGTGGGCGGCACGGGCGGCGGCGGCGGCGCGGACCTGGCGTCGTCGGCGCCGGCGCAGTTTGCCGTGGTGCCGGACACGCACCTGGACGCCCGGCCGTCGTACTACCCGTCGGCGGACGCGTGGCACCGGCTGATGGGCGGCGCGGAGCGGCAGCGGCTGCTGGCGGTGTATGCGCGCACGATCCACACGTCGTTCCCGCTGCTGGACCGGCAGCAGATGGCGGCAGCCGTCGACAGCGGGCCCGATGACAGCGACAGCCGCCGCCCGCTGCTGCTGGTCAGCATGTGCGCGCTGGCGGCGCCGCTGGCGCGCGGCGCGTGCTCGATGGCGCACCGGCGGGCGCTGTACCAGTACGTGTTTGAGGCGCTGCCGATCGAGCGGCGCCACCCGCGGCTCGAGGTGGTCGAGGCGGCGCTCGTGTGGCTGCAGCGGTACGCGTCCATCCACCGCGCGCCCACGACGCCCGGGCTGTGGTCGGAGATGGGCGCCGTCGTGGGCATGTGCCACGAGCTCGGGCTCAACGTCGACCCGTCGGGCTGGCACATCACGGCGGCGCACCGCAACCGCCGCATCCGCGTGTGGTGGGCCACGTACATCCTGGCCGTGTTCTGCTCGCTGGGCCTGGGCCGGCCGTCGTACATTTGCGACGACGACTGGAACGTGCCCATGCTGGGGCCGGAGCACTTTGCGGCGGGGGCTGCGTCTGGCGGGGGCATCCCGGCCAGCCCGGGATGCCCCCGCGACCCGTCCGCGGACGAGGAGGCGCAGGGCCAGGCCGGCTTCATCATCATGGCGCACCTGGCCACGCTGCTCGCAAGGCTGCTCGGCGCGCTGTACAGCCTGGCGGCGGTCGAGCGGCTGCGCCACGCGCCGCCGGCCGAGGTGCACCTGCTGTTCCTGACGTTCCAGCAGCAGCTGCAGCAGCTCAGGGCCGGCCACCTCGACCGGCAGCCGTCGATGGCCGGGGCGTTCCTCGACGCCAGCGGCTTTGTGCGGCTGGCGTACCACGCCGTCGAGATTGCCCTCTGCCGCGCCACGCTGCGCAACCTGGACGCCGGCTTTGCGCACTATGCCAGCGTGCGGCGCTACGCGCGCGACGCCGTCGAGGCCGTGGTGACGCTGCTGCGCACGCTGCAGATCAACCAGCTGCGCGCCTACTGGTGGAACCGTGCGTTGTCCTGTCCTCTTCCTGTTCCCTGTTCCCTGTTCCCTCTTGCTGACCGTCTAGCACTCTCGCAAATCCACTTCTCGCTGGCCGGCAGCTTCCTGTTCTACCTGCTGCTCTCCTCGACGGAGGAGGACGAGATCGACTACTGGACGGCCAAGATCCGCGAGTACCGCCAGCTGCTGGAGCTGGACAACTACGGCTTCCCGGTGACGCGGCTGGCCGCGACGCGCATGGCCCTGCTGGCCTCGGTCAACGGCGACGGCGATGGCGGGCAGCCGGGAGACGCGCCGGCCGGGGCCCGCCGCCACCACGCGCTGAGCGCGTCCGAGGGGGAGTACTTTGACGGCGGCCTCAACGTGGAGCTCGGCGACAGTGCTGTTTGAGAAGCTATACTTGTATCTACAACGCACGTCTACTCATCCCCCGCGTAAATGTCCTGCCACGCGTTGGCCCGCTCCCACACCGCCGCCGCCTGCATGCACAGCAGGTCCTCGTAGTGGCGCGCCACGAGCTGCAGGCCGACGGGCAGCCGCACGGCCGGGTCGTCGCGGCGGCTGGCCATGCCGACGGGCAGCGACAGCGCCGGGTGGCCGGAAAAGTCAAAGGGCGCCGTGTTGAGCGTCACGCCGAGGTTGCGGTTGAGCAGCTGCAGCGGCCCGGCGCCGCAGGCTGCCTTCTCGGCCGCCGTCATCGTCTTTTGCGCCAGCATCGGCAGCGTCGGCATCACGAGCAGGTCGTGCTGCGCAAAGGCCGCGTCATACGCGTCCGTCAGCCGCCGCATCCGGTTCATGGCCCGCGCGTGCAGCGCCGGCCCGTACTTGCGCTCGAGGAACCGGCCCCGGAGGTACACGTTCTGTCCGCCGGCGCCGTACGCGTCAAAGGCGTCTTGGGACAGCCGGGCCGCCCCCCCGCGCCGCATGCGCTCCGTCAGAAACAGCTGCTTGCGCCCCGTCAGGTCGCCCAGCAGGCCCTGGCGCATGCCGGCCACCGGCAGCGCGCACGTCCACGTCGGCGCCGACTCGGCGTGCAGCGGGATCGAGCACGCGGCCACGGTGGCGCCGAACGCGGCAAACTGCGCCGCCGCCGCGCGCACCAGCCGCTCCACGCCGGCGTCCATGCGCGCCGACGCGAAGCCCTCCTCGAGCACGCCGATGCGCACGCCGGCCAGCGGCGCCGCGCCCCTGCCGAGCGCCGCCGCCACGCCGGCCGCAAAGCCGAGCGTGCCGTGCCGCACCATGCGCGGCACGCGGTCGTCGATGCCGTCGGCGCCGGCCACCACGTCCATCAGCAGCGCGCAGTCGGCCACCGTCCGCGTCATGGGGCCGACGTGGTCGAGCGTGGCCTCGAGGCTGATGATGCCCGTGTACGGCACCAGCCCCCACGTCGGCTTGAGGCCCACGAGCCCGCAGTGCGCCGCCGGCAGCCGGATCGAGCCGCCCTGGTCGCACCCCAGCGCCAGGTCGACCGCGCCCGACGCCACCAGCCGCGCGCTGCCGCTGCTCGAGCCGCCCGTGCTGTAGCCCGACGCCCACGGGTTGCTCACCGGGCCCGTGCACGCCGTGTCCGACACGCCGCCAAAGCAGCCGTTCTCGCACGCCGCCTTGCCCGTGATCGTCGCGCCCGCGTCCAGCACGCGCGTCGCCACCGTCGCGTCCACCGTCGGCACCCACGCGCCCGCCGCGCCCGCCGGCGTCCCGTTGAGGCACCGCACCCCCGCCAGCGCAATGTTGTCCTTGAGCGCCACCGTGCGGCCCGCCAGCAGCGCGCTCGTCGGCCGCGCGCACACCACCGTCGCCCGCGTGGCCCAGCCGCCGCCGTCGCTCTCCGCCGGCGACGGCACGTAAATGTCCGTCCGCGGGTACCGCGCCAGGTCCGCCGTCGGCACGTAGTCGTCAAACTGCAGCACGTGCTGCGCCGCCTCGTCCACCGCGCTCAGCAGCACGCGGAAGTCTCCAAACTCGGCCGCCGAGACGGCCAGCCCGGCGTCAGCGAGCAGCGCCCGCAGCTCCTCGGCCGGGATGAGCCGCGCCTCGTCGGACGGCGGGATCTCGGACATGGCGGATGGCGCAGCTGAGGGCGTAACCAAGTTTGCCTGTTTTCTTTTTTTCTCTTCTTGAATCCTGCTCCTCGCTGGCTTTTCATTTATCTGCGAGGCCGGCCTCGCGCTTGGCCGGTGTCCGGATCTTGGCCCGCGGCCGGCGATGCTGATAAGGGATACCCCTCCACGCACACTCGCCCCGCCGTCGTATTCGCATGGTTGTCATGAAGGATAGAAGCCAGGAGAAATCAAGAGAGAGCGCAGCGTAATTAAGATTAGGCACACCAGTGTTGGACACCACGAGACACAACACACCTATCAGCATTATGACAGCTCCTCGCAGACTCGACATATGACGGGACTGATATAGCCATGCTGGCTGGGGCTGATGTAAGACTATACGCTTCTTGTTTCGGCCCGTGTAGTTTTATCATTGCCCTATACAGGCTTATTCTGTAGGTTAAAATGTATTTTTTATTTTAATTGTCCAACATATGAAGAATTTTATTATAAAATCTAGATCCTGTTTTTTATTCATTTATAATACTTATTGCACGTACTCAGGCCATTTTTGTCTATTCAAGTGAGTGGCTTCACAAACACGTTAATAAACCTCCTGTTCAAGTTGATGCTTACAGCGGAGACCTCCATCGATGACGCCTGTGCTCGTAAGCTTCCAGCGTTGTCGCCTTTGACAGGCAATCTCATACGTTCTGAGTACTCCGGTCTCAATATCCACTCTCGTTGCCGCGGGCCCAGTCTTGTAGTAGCCTCGACTGACAGAACGGTTCCAAGTGCTGCTTTGGACGTTGAGCGCCGATTAAACGTGTTTAGAAGTTTTGCTTTATGTTGACGTTAGTAAGAAATGTAAAAATAAAAATAAAATAAATAAAATAAGAAATACAATATAGACAAAAGAATTTTCTTTTCTTTCTACATTTATATCTATTTAACGTTTTCAATTTTCATGAAAAGGGGTTCTGTTCTTTCAGCTTTCTGCTTGGCGGTGACGCCCAGAAAACGCCTGCTGCACGCCTCTCCTGCATTGGCGCATGCTCTCGGCGTATCTCAAAAATACATCTGCCAAGGGCCGTCTCCGCTGCATCTCTCCGCACTTCTCTACTGCGGGGAACCGGGGATGCTCCGTGGCAGTCGGGCTCCCTGTGCCGCCTTTCCGCGGGGTCTGTTGTCCGCCGCGGTTATCGTCGAACCAACCCTGTCCGTCTTTCGATCTCCTCGTGGCCACATGCTCTCCACCGCAAGCCAGGGACCGACTGTCTGTTGGACGAGGCGCGTCTTGTTTTGATTCCCCGTTTCTGGCTCTCAATCTCTATTTATGCCTTTCCCGCCCCGTGCCAGTTCTCTTCTCGCCATATGAGCACTCTTGCCATGTAAGCACTGCTTGCCCCCCCCACCCACCATGGCCCTTCTTCCCGAACTTCGCGGCCACCGGCTGTACAGCTGGGGCAACTTTATCTGCGGCCTGTCGTTTATGATGTACGGTGTAAGTGCGTCGAGGTGGTCTCGGCACAGCTTGTGGCCTCCCCCAGAAAACCGATAAATGACCCCCACTAACACCCCCAACTCCCCAGTACGATGCCGGCATCCTCGGCGGTCTCTTCCTGCACCCCCCCTTTGTCGCGGCGCTCGGCCTCGCCCACGCCAGCAAGTACACCATCCCCATGATTGCCAGCGCCTACTCGCTGGCCGGCTGCATCACGTCGGTCGTCATGGCGCTGTTCTCGTTCCGCCTGGGCCGCCGCCGCACGATCCTGCTGGGCAACTTTGCGGCGCTCATCGGCACGGTGCTGCAGGCGGCCGCGTACAGCGTCGCGCAGATCATTGTCGGGCGCATCTGCACGGGCTTTGCCATTGGCTGCATCTCGTCGGCCGTGCCCATCTACATTGCCGAGACGGGCATCGACGCCGGCGACCGCGGCCCGGCCAACGCCTTCAACGCCATGATGCTGATCGGCGGCGTGCCCATCGCCTACTGGATCGACTACGGCTTCACCAAGATGGACACCCAGGCGTCGTGGCGCGTGCCCATTGCGCTGCAGGCCGTGTTCTTTGTCGTCGGCGGCGGCTGCATGTACCTGCTGCCGGACACGCCGCGCTGGTACTACGCGGTGGGCCGCACCGCCGAGGGCGACGCCGCGCTCGAGCGCCTCGTCGACGGCGGTGCCGTGGACAGCGACCCCAAGGTGCAGGCCATCAAGCAGGAGATCCTGCTGTCCATCCAGTCGGAGCGCGAGGCCTCGGCCAGCCTCAGCTGGAAGCAGTTCCTGACGCTGGGCGCCGTGGACCCCTCGCCCCTCCGCATCGTGCGCCGCCTCAGCACGTGCTTCTGGCTGCCGTTTATCCGTGAGTGGATGGGCTCGGGCCTCATGGCCACCTACAGCTCCATCATCCTGGCCAAGACGGGCGCCAGCCCGTCGCTCATCAGCCTGCTCAGCGGCGTGCAGAACATTGTCTTCTTTCTCGGCTGCGTGCCCATCTACTTTACCATGGAGCGCACCGGCCGCCGCATCACGCTGCTGCTGGGCGCCGTGGCCATGACCGTGCTGCTCGTCGTCTTTATCGCGCTCGTCGCCGTCGAGCCGCAGACGCCCGCCATGCTGTGGGCCGCCATTGCCATCCTGTGGCTGTACCTCTTCACCATGGGCTACGCCTACCAGGGCGTCGTCTGGCTCTACTGCGCCGAGATCCCGCCCCTCGCGTACCGCCACATTGGCGGCGCCGCCACGTCCACCGGCGAGTGGCTCGGCACCTTTCTCAACGTCTTTGTCGGGCCCATTGGCTTTGACAATGTCGGCTGGCGCTACTGGTTCTGGGTCCTGAGCGGCAACCTGACCGCCATTGCCTTTGTCTACTTTTTGTGTCCCGAGACCGGCGGCCGCACGCTCGAGCAGATCGACTACCTGTTTGCTCCCAGCGCCGGCCCCAAGGAGGCGTGGCCGGCCGACGCCGATGCCGAGAAGACGGGGGCGGCCAGCACGACGGAAATCGCGGGCTAGTGCATTCCTGTAAGCAGAGTTGTACATCTTTACAAAGCAGCGCCAGTTTCGATTGAATAAGCTACACCGCCACCTATTCCATCCCCTGCGGCTGGCAGTCTGGCAGGTCAAAGTTGTCCAGGAAAAAGTCGTAGCTGTACGTCATGGGCTCGAGCGCCAGGTCGCTCTCCGCGGACGACGCCGCCGAGAAGAGATTGTCAAACAAGAGGTCGTCGTACGACGCGAATGCGCGGCCGTCGCGCGGCGTGGGCAGCGGCGCGGCGTCCTTCATGGCTGTGTCGTAGCCAGCCGCCACGGGCGCGGCCACCGTCGTCTGCCCAGGCACCGTCCGGGGCACGCCCCTCCCCACCGTTGTCGGCGACAGGTGCGTCGCGGCTGAGGCGCCCGCTGCAGCCATTCCTGTGCCTGGCTGCATGCCGCTGCCGTACGCCTTTCCCGGGGCCATGCCGTCCCAGCACACCGCCACGTCGCCCAGGCCCGCCAGCTGCTGCGACGGCGTCCACGGGACGTGGCTGTATGCGTAGGTCGGCGCAGCGGCCCCCGCCGTCGTCGGCAGCGCATGCCCCTGCTGCGTGGCGACGGACGACATGGACATGGACCGGTGGTGGGCCGCTGTCTTTTTCGCGGGGGCAGGCGCGACCAAGGGTGCGGGCGCGGGTACAGCCGCTGCCGTCCCGCCCGTCGCGCCTGCTGCGCCCATCGCGCCTGCCGCCGTGGGAATGGGCAGCTGCACCTTTTTGACGACCGACGCCAGAAAGCTCACCGCCGCGTCGGCCGTCGCGTACATGCTCGTCATGGCGTACAGCACCTGCATGTTCTGCCCGAAGCGGAAGATGCTCGCGTCGCGCACGTCGTCGTCGCTGCTGTCCGCGCGGCCCTTGCCCTGGTGCGCGCCGCGAATGTCCACCATGTGCGACAGACACGCCGCCAGCAGTGCCGTGATGCCGTTGAGCCCCAGAAACCGCACCTGCCCGCGCTGCAGAATGCCCTGCGCAATCTTGGTGACCTTGCACGCGGCGTCCTTGACTTTCTGGCGCGACACGCGCCGCAGCGCCTGCTCGTCCGGCGTCTCAGCCTCGCAGGCGCCCCCGCTGCCATCTCTGCTGCCACCGCCGCCGCCGCCGTCTTGGCCGGGCGGCAGCGGCGGCGGCGGCAGCGCGTGCGTGCGGTGCAGCACGTTGACGAGTGTCAGGTGCGCCAGGTTGAGCATGGCCCAGTGGAAGTCGATGCAGGGCGACGACGCCGGCAGGCTGCCGTCCTCGCGCACAATGTCCACGTTGGCCTCGAGGCTGGCCTGCCACTGCCCGATCTCGGCGTCGCACTGCTGCAGCGCGTGCCGGTCCTGCGGCCGCAGCGGGCCGTGCTTGCGCCGGGGCACGACCATGGTCGTGTGCGCGGCCGCCGGCTGCGTGCTCAGCGTCGTGTACTGCGTCGTCAGCACGCGCGAAATCAGCACGCACAGCTTGGCCAGCTCGATGCACATGCGCGCCGTGGCCGTGGCGTCGGTCGACGACAGCAGGAGCCCCTCGTAGTCGTCGTCGCCGCCGCCGTTGTCGCTTCCGTGCCCGTCGCGGCCACCCGTGTCCTCAAAGTCGTCCATTGACAGCATGGCCACGTCATAGTCCCCGTCCTTGATGCGCATCGGCCGGCGCGTGCCCAGCGCAATCATGCGGTCGCGCACAAACAGGCTCCACCACATGCGCCGCCGGCGCCGCTGGTCCGCCAGCGAGCCGCACGCGGCCGTCGGCTCGCGGTGCAGCCCCATGTTCTGGGCCACCAGCAGCGCCTGCGCGGTCCAGTGCGACGTGTCCTTCCACGAGTTCCACTTGCTGTACCACGACGACATGAGCAGCAGCGCCTGGAAGACGGCCGCGCTGTCCGGCTCGACGTCCAGCTCGTACAGCAGCTTGACGCGCACAAAAAACACCTCGCGCGCCTGCTTGGCCGTCGCAAAGCCCAGCCGGTGCAGGTGGTGCGGCTCCAGCGAGCTGAGCCCCGCAAACATGACCGCCTGGAAGAGCAGCAGGCTGATCTTGCTGCCGTCGCCGTCGCCGCCGCTGTCGCCGAGCACCGCCGCCACAAACGGCCGCAGGTCGAGCATCGGCATAAACGGGTGCACGCTGAAGATGTAGCCCCGCAGGATGGCCACGCGCAGCTCGGGCTCGGGCACGGTCAGCGCGCCCTTGCGCGCCAAAAAGGCGCGGTCCTCGGCCGGGATCTTGTTGCGGAACGGCGCGATAAACGACGGCAGCGGCGGCGGCGGGAGAAACGGGGCGTTGCCGGGGCTCGTCGCGCCGTTCAGCAGGTTGCCGTTGCTCGGCGTGGCGGCGGCATGCGACGCCGGCGCCGAGACCGACCCCGACGCCACGGCCGTGGACGTGTCGCGAAAGACAAACCCGAGCGCGTCCAGCGGCTCGGACGGCGTATAGGCCGACGCGGACCCGTTGTCCATCTCGCCCTGCTCGTTCTCGTCCTCGTTCTTGTTGCCGTCGCCCTCGTCCGTCTCGTCGTCGTGCTCGCCGTCGACGTCGTTGCCGTCAAACGTCACGCACACCGGCACGTCGCTGGCGGGCACCTCGCCAGCGGCTCGCTGCGCGGGCCTCTGCACGTCGTGGTGATCCATGGGCGGACATGCAGGCTGAACAGGCGTCTGCTGCGCCTGCCCATCCCGTCTGGCCGGCAGCGTCGCGTCCGGCTCGCCCGCGGTGGCCGAGAAGAAGGACGCCGGCTTTTCCAGCCCGCGCCGCACCGTCTCCTGCCCGTAGTTGCGCCACTGCTCCGGCTTGCCGCGCCGCGACTCGAGCAGGATGCACTCGCGGTTGTCGAGGCGGCAGTTTGTGCAGTCGGCCTGCGTCCGCAGCACGTCGCAGCGCACTTTGCGGATGCGGCAGTACTGACACGCCCGCGAGGCGCGGAAGCGCCGAGAGCCCGTGGCCGTCGTGGCCGCCGTCGCTGTTGTGGACGCTGCCGGTGCGGCTGTTGTGGCGAGTCGCCGCAGCTCCGAGGCCGATGGAGCCATGTGCTCGTTTGAGTTTTTGCGTTTGCGTGAGGCCGGCCCGTCCGGAGCAGACACGGGCGCGTCGGGCGACATGCCTGGAAGCGAGCCCATGGCAACGCGGGTCGTAGGCTATAATGCCGCTGGAGCTCGGCTCGTTGGAAACGTGTAGACGGGCTGTGCAGATTGTATTTTTACGCGCGCAAAAGGCGCCTCTTCTCCTGACGCACGTCTGTCTCGATTCAATGGAGAGAGAGTTGAAGCGACGATGAAGATAGGCGACGGCATCCACTCTCTACAATGCTTGTCCAACACGCCTTTCCGGTTTCAGGCAGGTCCCTGGACGGAGCCATCGCAGGGCAATGCTTATCCCGGACCTTCCAGCTGCACCTTCTCTCGCAGACATACGTGATTGGAAGAGAGAAAGAGGAGAAGCAGCAAGGGGTGACCAGAGAGCGGGGTCTCCACACCCCGGAGCACGGGGGGCGGGGAAGTGGATGCGACCTGGATGTGACAAAAGGTAATGAAAAAGCAAGAAAAAAGGAAAAGATAAAAAAAGAAGAAAATCATGCTCTCCCCATGACAGGAAGGAGCGCCTGGCACATTTCCGAGTGCTTCCGTTTTAGGAAGGGACGTCCTCGGCTATTGCCGTCCTGGGATTACGTCAGCCGCCGTGTAAGTCGGGCACCTGCCGCGGCTATTCCTTTCCTGAACAGGTAACTGCGCCCTAGCGGCCTTCTCCGAAGTGCCCACGCAACTGTGCTCCTCGGCCCATATCCGAGCCAGCAGCCTCGCACCCGCCAAGAGCCAGGACTGTCTGGCTGTACAGCATCTGTCCGTGGCCATGGGCCGTGGTTAACTAGCTGCGGTGGGCCTTTTTCCGTAGACAGCCGCCATACAGCCAGCGCCGTATACGAGTACAGCCAGCCACTGGGGTGAGTGCAACGGCAGCAGACAGTTCCACCGGGCGACTGCCGGCAAAGAGACGGCAACGGCAGGCAACAGACCAATGAGCAAGCCGACGCGGCGCGCCTGTGTTAGATAAAGCCAGGAGCGGACAGCCACAGCCCGACCCGCCTCGACGGCAGCTTCTCCGACCCAGCCGGCATTCTTATAACTCCACGTGCCTCAGCTTTGGTTCCTACCACCACAGCACAGGCAACAGGCCACCCCCACAAGTCCTACAACACATTATCAGTTTCCGCGCACAACATCATGGGCAGCCACGTCAACGGCAGCGAGCGCGGCCTGCGCCCTGTGCGCATCGCCAACTGCTCGGGCGGGCAGATGGAGCCCGGGTGGCAGATGCGCAAGCAGGCGAGCCTGGGTCCCGTGGACTTTATCACGGGCGACTGGCTGGCGGAGAACAACCTGGCGCAGGAGCAGGCGGCCATCCAGGCGGGCACGGGCGAGGGCTTCAAGCAGAACGCGTGGGAGGCGCTGCAGCTGAGCATGGAGGTGATTGCGGCGAAGCGCATCAAGGTGGTGATTGACGGCGGCGGGCTCAACCCGCAGGCGCTGGCGGAGCACTGCCAGGAGCTGGCGGACAGCAAGGGCTACGACCTGACGTGCGCGTGGGTGTCGGGCGACAACATGGTGGGCCAGGTCAAGGCCACGCTGCGCGACACGGGCGCGCTGCCGACGACGTTCCAGGACATCAACTCGTCGGCTCACAAGAACAAGAAGGAGCTGGGCTTCGACGAGGCGGACGTGCTGGCGTGCAACGCGTACATTGGCGCGCGCGGCATCGTCAAGGGCCTCGAGGCCGGCGCGGACATTATCATCTGCGGGCGCGTGGCCGACGCCAGCCCCGTCATCGGCGCGGCCTGGTGGTGGTACGGCTGGTCGGACACGGACTACGACCGGCTGGCGGGCGCGTTCCTGGCCGGGCACCTGATCGAGTGCTCGGCGTACGCGTCGGGCTCCAACTTCTCGGGCTTCCACCGCTTCCCGCTGGCGCGCTTTGTGGACTCGGGCTTCCCCATTGCCGAGATCGACCGCGACGGCACGTGCGTCATCACCAAGCACCCGGGCACCAACGGCATGGTCACGGAGGAGACGGTCAAGTGCCAGCTGCTGTACGAGATCCAGGGCAACATGTACCTCAACAGCGACGTCACGGCGTACCTCGACGACGCGCGCATCGAGCAGGTGGGCCCCGACCGCGTGCGGCTCTCGGGCATCCGCGGCGCGCCGCCGCCGCCGACGACCAAGCTGGCCATCTACTACAAGGGCGGCTTCGAGTCGCAGAACCTGTCCAACGCGGCCGGCTACGCCACGCGCAAAAAGTACAAGCTGTACGAGATGCAGATCCGCGCGCGCATGGCCGAGCAGGGGCTCGCCGACAAGTTCACCGTGCTCGACTTCCAGGTCGTCGGCACCGACAAGAAGAACCCGCACCGCCAGCTCGAGTGCACCACCTACTTCCGCATCTTTGCCCAGGCGCTGACGCCCGAGCCGCTGAGCGCGCTCAAGCTGCTGCTCGCCGACGAGACCATGCAGCACTTTTCCGGCCTGCACTGGGCCCAGGACCTGCGCACCGCCGACCCCAAGTCGTTTTACGTCTACTACCCCTGCATCGTGTCGCAGGACGAGATCCACGAGGCCGTGCACCTGCTGGCCAAGGGCAGCGCCGCCAAGCCCGGCGCCAGGCCCGCCGTGGCCCAGACCCTGGCCTGCACGCGGCCGCCGCGCTACGAGCCCATCCCCCCGCGCGCCTCGTACGACACCAAGGACCCCATCGACCTCGCCGCCCTCGGGCCCTTTGTCGAGATGCCCCTGGGCAACATTGCGCTGGGCCGGTCCGGCGACAAGGGCTCCAACATCAACTGCGGCCTCTTTGTCGACCGCCCGGAGCTGTGGGACTGGTTCCGCACGTTCATGACCATCCAGAAGATGAAGGACCTCATCGGCGGCGACTGGAAGGAGGACGAGTACCGCATCGAGCGCGTCGAGTTCCCCCACATCTTTGCCGTGCACTATGTCATCTACGGCATCCTCGGCCGCGGCGTCAGCTCGTCCACGCTGCTGGACAACCGCGGCAAGGGCTTTACGGACTATGTGCGCACCAAGCACATTCCCGTCCCCGAGCGCTTTGTGCAGTGGACGTGGCAGGAGGACGACGGCCAGGACTAGGCGTGGCGAGAATTCCGTATACATCAATAAACGATTAGTCTTTTGTCCATTGACTCTGTATATGCCCGTGTCTGTGTGGACGTAACGCTATTCCTGTTCTGTCGTCTGCCTGTCCGCGGTTATCACCACTCCGGGCCGTGGCTTCGTGACGCTGTCCGTTCCGTTGCGGGGAACATCCAGGGTAACGTAGTCTGGCTCGAGAAGCAACAGTCCTCTTAATACATAATGTCGAAGCACTGGACCGCGTCAAAGCACTAGAGCTCCTTTATCAACCACAGCCACCTTCGTAGCCAGAAAGACATACCAACCGCACACAGCACGCCATGGCCGTCCCGGAAACGATGAAGGCGGGCCAGTGGGACCCCAAACAGAACAAGGTCGTGACCAACGTGCTGCCGGTCCCCGAGCCCGGCCCGAACCAGATGCTCGTCAAGCTCACGTCGGCCTCGCTCTGCCACACGGACATTATCGCCATCGAGCGCCCCGACCAGACGGAGCCCTTTACGTTTGGCCACGAGGGCGTCGGCCGCATCGCCAAGATGCACCCCTCCACGGAGGGTGGCAAGTTCCAGCTCGGCGACGCCATCGGCTTCCTGTACATCCTGGGCTGCTGCTTCGAGTGCGAGGGCTGCCAGGTGCACAACCTGCTGTGCCTCAACGGCACGCCCGAGCTGTCCGGCTTCACCAAGCCCGGCTTCTTTTCCGAGTACGCCATTGTCGACCACCGCAACTGCATCCACCTGCCGAGCAACTTTAGCCTGCAGACGAGCTGCGTCTTTTTCTGCGCCGGCCTGACGGCCTTCCACGCCGTCGACAGCTGCCACCTGCAGCCCGGCCAGTGGCTGGCCGTGGTCGGCGCCGGCGGGCTCGGCCAGATCGGCACGCAGTACGCCAAGGCCATGGGCCTCAACGTCGTGGCCGTCGACATCAACGACGCCACGCTGGCCGTGTGCAAGGCCCAGGGCGCCGACGCCGCCTTCAACTCGCGCACCGACGCCGACTACGTGGCCCGCATCAAGGCGCTGACGCCCGGCGGCGTCGGCGTGCACGCCGCCGCCGTGTTCAGCAACGCCTCGGCCGCCTACGAGCACGCCCCGGCCCTGCTGCGGCCCAACGGCCTGCTCATGGCCATTGGCCTGCCCTACAAGCCGCTGCAGATCCCCGTCATGGACCTCGCGCTGTTCCGCTACCGCGTGGCCAGCGAGGGCCCGGGCATCCCCGCGCGCCTGCAAAAGGCCGTCGACTTCTCGTCCAAGCACAACATTGCGCCCGAGGTCGAGACCCGCCGCCTCGACGAGCTCGACGACATGGTGCGCGAGATGCGCGCCGGCAAGTCGACCAAGCGGATGGCCGTTGTTTTCGAGTAGATAGATCTAGACTGAATGAAGAGTTTGGCGAACATGGCAAAGCACAGCATTCCACAGCGTGACGTCATCTTGGAACAGCAGACACGTTGAGAGGAACCCCAAATCCGTCTGTTGCTGACGCTGGCTGGCCTTGCGCTAAGAACTCCGATGCCCTCGGGCACCCTGTGCCGACCCCGCATCACCGCGGCAAAGCTCCGTATTGACAGCTACCGCTGCATCACGGCTCTCCGCGGCAACGTATTCTCCCGCGTCATGCACCCGCGTCTTCTTTTCCGCAAGGGCTCGTTTCGTCGCAAGGTCTTCCTCGGCAGCGATATCGGCGTAAGACAGGGGCTGTTTATCTTGATCGACTTCTTAAGAACGGCAGGCAGTCCTTGAGTTGTACACCCACCACACTACCCACAAACACGCCTGACTCGCATCACCAACATGGCCTCTTTTGCCGATCTCCCGACGTTTGACGAGCTGCCGGACAAGCACCGGTTCTGGCCGGCGGAGCCCAAGAGCCACGACGAAGGCCTGGGCATGCTGCGGTACCTGACGCCGGCGCACGTGGCCAAGGTGGTGCAGCAAGAGGTCAAGACGGGCGAGCGCGTGTGCCTCAACTGGGACATGACGCGGCTCGAGACGCCGGGCTTCAACCGCTTCCCGTGCCAGCACGAGATCGTGCCCATCCCCAACTACGAGGGCATTGCCTGGGACGACATCTGGCGCTTCAACCCGCAGGCCAGCTCGCAGTGGGACGGCTTCCGGCACTACAGCGCCGAGGGCCCCGACGGCGTGCGCCGGTGGTACGGCGGCACGCCGTCCGAGGACATTACCAACCCGGACAGCGACCGCATCGGCGTCGGGCACTGGGCGCAAAAGGGCATCGCGACGCGCGGCTTCCTGATCGACTACGTCTCGTACGTGGAGAAAAAGGGCCTGACGGCCAACGGCATGAACGGGCACGCCGTCACGCTCGAGGAGGTGCTCGAGATCGCCAAGGAGTGCCGCATCGAGTTCCAGCCGGGCGACATTTTCTTTTTGCGCGTCGGCTTCACCAAGACGTGGGAGGCGCTCAGCCTCGACGCCAAGAAGCAGTACCGCGAGGCCACCAAGGCGCACAAGCACGGGCACAGCGGCCTGATCCAGAGCGAGGCCGTCGCCCGCTTCCTGTGGGATAACCACGTCGTGGCCGTGGCCGGCGACGGCGTGTCGTTTGAGGTGCGGCCCAACCGCAACAACGACTGGAGCATGCACCACTACCTGCTGGCTGGCTGGGGCGTGCCCATTGGCGAGATGTTTGACCTCGAGCGCCTGGCCGAGCTGTGCAAGCAGCAGAACCGCTGGACCTTTTTCGTGACGTCGAGCCCGCTCAACCATCCGCGCGCGGTGGCCTCGCCGCCGGCCTGCATGGCCATTTTCTAGGGCGACAAGACAGAACGAAAAGACGGTCGGGACCCTGTACATAGAAATGAACAAGAAACTCGACTGGCGCTCCTCGTACTGTATTCGTGTCAGCTGCTCCTTCCCCTATTGTCGGAATGTCCTGACGGCGCCTGCCGGGACTGGCCCGCGGCCAGCGAAACGGCCCGTCCCCACTATCCCGATTGGGAAATAAGACTGTGAAGCACCCCCCCACCCCCCCCCAGGAAAGAGCGACCCTGTTATCGTGATATGTTCGTCGTGGCCGTCCCTTGTATTAATATATATCCATGTAGTAGACTGCAGCCTGCAGGCCCTGAGACAAACGCAGACCGACCAGCTCCATCCACCCCGCCACCACCCCTCCCCCCCCCCCACCACCAACATGGAACCATGGGAAGAAAAGGTCGCTGCCCGGCGCAAGGTGGTCGCGGCCCAGATCCCCGAGGCATGGCGCGTGGCGCTGCCGTCGCCGGCCGAGCTGCCGTGCGCAATGGTGGAGGGCGAAGCGACGGCCGTGGATGCGGCGCTGGCGTCTCTGCTGACACCGCGCGAGCTCGCAATCACGACGGCCCCCACGGCGCGGCTCGTGGGCAGCCTCCAGACGGGCGCGTGGACGGCCGAGGAGACGATGCTCGCGTTCTGCAAACGCGCGGCGGTGGCGCAGCAGGCGCTCAACTGCGCGACGGACATGTTCTTTGACGAGGCGCTGGCCACGGCGCGGGCGCACGACGCGTTCCGGCTGGCCACGGGCACGACCAAGGGCCCGCTGCACGGGCTGCCGCTGTCGGTCAAGGACGTGTACGACCAAAAGGGCAAGATCAACACGGCCGGGCTGGTGGCGCGCCTCGACCGCGTGGCCACGGCGGACGCGCAGCTGGTGGCGATTCTGCAGGACGCGGGCGCCATCCCGTTCGTGCGCACCAACATCTCGCAGGGATGCCTGCTGGTCGAGTCCATCAACAACGTCTACGGCACGGTGCTCAACCCGTGGAACCGGGCGCTGAGCGCGGGCGGCTCGTCGGGCGGCGAGGGCGCGCTCGTGGCGTTCCGCGGCTCGCCGCTGGGCCTGGGCACGGACGGCGGCGGCTCGCTGCGGCTGCCGGCCGCGTGGAACGGCATCTACACGCTCAAGCCCACGTCGATGCGCATCCCGGGCAACGGCAGCGGCTGCGGCTTCTCCGACAGCAACGCGGCCGGCTTCGGGCCGCTGGCGCCGGACCTGGCGGCCGTCAAGCTCTTCTGCCAGACGGTGCTCGCGGCCCGGCCGTGGACGACCAACCCCGCCGTCGTTCCCATGCCCTGGGACGCCGCCGTCACGGCGCCGGCGACGCTCAAGATCGGCTTCCTGTACGACGACGCCGTCGTGCACAACGCGCCGCCCGTGGACCGCTGCCTGCGCGAGGCGGCGGCGCGGCTGGCGGCGGCCGGCCACGAGGTGGTGGCGCTGGACGGCGCCTGGGCGCAGATGCACCGCGACGCGGCCGGCGTGGCGTTCAAGATGTACACGCAGGAGGGCGGCGTGGGCCTCCGGGCGGAGCTGGACAAGTCGGGCGAGCCGCTGGTGCCGCGCGTGTGCACGGGCTGGTCGGAGAAGCGGCTGACGCCCATGGAGATGTGGCTCAACCACCGCGCCAAGAAGGCGCTGCGCCAGCAGTACGTGGTGGCCTTTGGCGCGCTCGGCCTGGACGCCGTCGTCACGGCGCCGATGCCGCACCCGGCGCCGCCGCACGGCGAGTACATCACGTCGGCCATCTCGGCCGTGTACAACGCCCTGGACATGCCCGCGGTCACGGTGCCGTTTGGCCGTGTGGACGCGGCCAAGGACGTGGCCTCGCCCGCGTGGTACGCCGAGACGCCGTACGCGGACATGCCCGACTTCCCCTACGACCGCTACGACGCCGACATGAAGCGGCTCTACACGGGCCCCGACGTGTTTGCCAACGCGCCCCTGGGGCTGCAGATTGTCACGCTGCCGTTTACCGAGGAGATGTGCATTGCCGTGGCCGAGAAGGTCGATGCGGTGCTGAACACGAGGAGGCAGTGTGCATGAAGTGATCTGTTTATTTGAGACAAGTCGCTCGTGTGAGGAATATAGACAATAAAACATACAAACTAAAATATAAGCAAGATTAAATAGTAGAAACAAGTAAAGGTATTATAAAATGGTAGTCTTGCCACTTTCTACCAGAAGAGACGCAAAGCTATAGAAAGCAAAAGTAAATATACAAAACGACAAGAAAAAACGCCCGCGAAAACACCGATGTCGTCGCCCTCCCTGGTGTAAGTCGCAGAATTGACGTATGCATGTACACCATATAGCACATGCACGTAACGAAGCATGCTGAAAAGTCAAAATTTTGCGTCTTTCACCAGAACCACCGGCCACATCACCAAGCTGCATTCTCGTCAGAAAACGCCATTGGAAGCAAAAAACCATGGGCAAGTCCCGCAGAAACCGGTCGGGCGCAGGCGCGCGGCGTCCGGGCCCCCTGGGCGGCGCGGCGGCCCGCCCGCCCAAAGCCGTCAAAGAGCCCGCGGACCCGGCGCTGGCAGCGCTGCGGACGGCCAAGGTGCTGCCGGTGCTCAAGGACCTGCGCAGCGCCAGCCCGGCGACGCGCACGGCGGCGGCGTGCGCGATTGCCAACATTGTCGAAGACGCGCGGTGCCGCAAGCTGCTGCTGCGCGAGCAGGTGGTGCACCTGGTGCTGAGCGAGACGCTGGCAGACGCGAGCGTCGAGAGCCGCGCGGCCGGCTGGGCCGTGCTCAACGTGCTGGCGCAGCACGAGGCGGCCGACTTTTGCGTGCACCTGTACCGCAGCGACGTGCTGACGCCGGCGGCGCACGCGCTCGAGCAGATCCGCGCGACGCTCGAGGCGCCCCGGGGCGCCGCGGCCGCCGAGGGCGGCAGGCTCACAAAGGCGCAGCAGGACTTTCTGTGGCGCATCACGGCGGCCATCCTGGACCTCGTGGGCCAGCTGGTCGAGGCGCGGGACGAGATCCTGGCGGCGGTGGCCGCGAACGCGGCGATTACGCGCGCCCTGTTCACGCTGGCGGCGGGCAACGAGTCCATCCACATTACGAGCAGCAGGAGCGCCGACGCAGCCGCCACGGCCGGCGCGGCGACGGCGACGGCGGTCCCGTTTGAGATCCAGTGGGCCGCTCTCACGACGCTGGCGCGGCTCTGCGATGACGAGGACCAGCGCGCGCTGGCCGAGACGCTCGTCGACGACCAGGCCAGCGGCGGCTGCTACCCGGCGCTGCGGCGGCTGCAGGCCGGCGGCGGCCCGCTGGCCGTGGCTGCGTCGCTGCTGCTGCACGCCGTGTTTGCGACGCTCGAGTGGTTCGACCACAGCCCCGGCCGCGACGCCGCCTCGGACGCGGTGCTCGTGCCCACGCTGGCGGCGGCCATCCAGACGCAGCTGGACACGGAGGCGGGCGAGCGCATGCGCGACGCCGACGGCGAGGCCGACGGCGAGGACCGCTCGGCCGACGTGCTGGGCCTGGCGCTGCAGACGCTGGCCATGATTGGCACGTCGCTCAAGGCGTCGCTGGAAAAGGCCAACAAGGACGAGGCCGTGTGGAACGGGATCGAGGACGCGGAGGGCGGGGGTGCTGTGGCCGAGGACAGCGAGGTCTTTGCCCAGAACGGCGCCCACGACGAGGAGGGCGAGGAGGACAACGACGACGAGGAGGACGAGGAGATGGCCGACGGCGATGGCAGCGCGGCCGCGCGGCGAAACAAGGGAAGCCACGCCGACGACAGTATGGATGTCGATGACGAGGACGGCAGCGACAACGACGACGACGACGACGACGACAGCAACGACGGCATCGACATTGACCGCGACATGGAAACCGTCACCGGCCTGGACGGCGGCGAGGCCGAGAACGGTGCCGGCCTCGGCGACCTGGCGACGCTGCGCGCCCTGATCCACGACGCTATCCCGCAGGTCGTGCGCCTCGTGGCGGCGCGCGCCCAGGACGCGTCGGCCGAGAGCGTGGCCGTGCTGCTCGACGCGCTGTCGGCGCTCAACAACGTGGCCTGGACCGTGTCGCTGGTGGACCTGCGCGACGCGGGCAACGCGGCGATCCGGCACGCCTGGCGCCCCGTGGCGCGCCGCGTCTGGCTGCGCGTTGTGCGGCCGCTGCTGGGCCTCGCCGCCGCGTCCCCAGCCGGGCCCGCGCCGGCGGCGCCCGTGGACCTGCAGGTGGCCGGGCAGGTGGCCGGCCTCGCCTGGGCCCTGGCGCGCGTGTTGGGCGGCACGACGCCCGTCGACGCCGGCGAGCCGGCGCGGTTCATGGCCCTGCGTGGGGCGGCCGTGGCCGCGGTCAAGACAGACGACGCGGACGACGACGACGAGGACCCGTTCCAGAGCCTCGCGGTCAAGTGCGTCGGCGTCCTCGGCCAGATGGCGCTCGACCCGGCGCCGGCGGCCCAGAACCGCGCCATTGGCCGGCACCTGCTGGCCGTTGTGGCCGCGCTGCCCGACACGCAGGGCTCGCCGGCCGCGGCCGTCGAGGCGCTGAACCAGCTGTTTGACGTGTACGGCGACGAGACGGCCGCGTGCGACGCCGAGGTGTTCTGGCCCGACCGGCTGCTGGCGGCCTTTGAGGCGGCCGTGCCCAAGGCCAAGGCCATGGCCAAGGCCATCGACAAGCGGGCGAGCCCCGAGCTGCGCACGCGCGCCGACGAGGCGGTGCTCAACCTGGCGCGGTTCATCCAGTACAAGAAGAAGCACGCGCCCGCGGCGTAGGCGTTCTGTCCAGCATTCATGGCGTTTGGTTCCCAAAAGGTGTTGCATTTATTATGCAGGAAAGCCGTGTGTATTTATCCGTCTAAACGCCTGTCCGTGACTCCGTAATTGCACAAGTGAAACGACAAAAGCCTCAGCCCAGCGTCTTGATCTTTTTCTTTTTCTTGACGCCGCTCGACGTGGCACCGCCGCTGCTGCTGCCGCCGCCGCCGCCGCCGCCGCCGCCGCCGCTCGCCTTGCCCTTGGACGAAAACTTGCGCCAGCTGTCGATGCGCTGCTCGCGCGTGGCCTCCCAGTCCTGGTCGTGCTGCCGCTTGCGCTTGCGCGCCTCGAGCTCCTCCTCCTCGCGCCGCTGCTCGCGGCCCTCCTCCTGCATCTGCGCGCGCAGCTGCCGCTGCCGCCGCTGCTCGTTGTCGATGAGCACGTACTTTGTCTTGTCCGCCCACTTGGCCCGGAAGTCGTCCGTCTTGAGCTCGGGGCTGTCGGCCGTCCACTTGTTCTCGCGCATCAGCAGCATGCGCGCGTCGGCAATCGCCTCGTCCAGCCGCTCGCGGTGCTTCTCGTCCATCAGCTCCGTCTGCGCCTTTTTGAGCCGGTCAAACGCCTCCGGCGCCCGCGGGTTGCGCGTCTTGTCGGGGTGGATCAGCAGCGACTTTTTGCGGTACATGATCTTGATGTCCGACTCGGGCACGCCGGGCTGCAAGCCCAGCACAGCGTACCTACGCTCTGTTAGCCTTTGTGCCTGAAACGAGGAGGGGAGGGGGGGGGGGAAACGCACGCATCGAGTCGGAACGCGCCGAGGATGCGCTCAATCTCTTCGTCCTTGACGGCTTCTTTGTTTTCCGACTCGAGGATGTCGAGGACATCGCGCGCGTCGTCGTCAGCCATTGCGGGTGAGTGGGTGAGGAAGGACAATTCCAAAGCTGTCCACAGACGAGCACAGAACAGTGGATGGCAAGTCGTGATGCGACGTTCTACTAGCGCTGAAACGACGAGGCTGTATAGCGGGGTGTGCGTCCAAAACAGGTTAGCCTTAAGCTATCGATAAGATAACGATAAGATAACGATAAAGTTTGAAAAATTGGCTGGAAAGCTTCCTTCCTCATCACCGAGCAGAAGAAAAGGAAAAACAAAAGAAAACAAAAAGAACCACCTTCACACCACAATGTTGACACGGCTGGCGTCGCCGACGCCGTCGGAGAACGAGGTCGACATTCTCGGCGACCTGATGGGCGACGGCTTTGACGGGTTCGGCAGCGACAGCGACAGCGACGACGACACAACGCGCAAGCGGAAAAGAAACAGGACAAAGGCCTCGCTCCCCAACGACGACGACCTCGACCTCGGCGCCATCCTCGAGGGCGGCGGCTTCACCGACGCGAGCAATGGCCTGCCTCGGCCGACGCCGGCGACGGGCGCCAACGCCGTCGACGAGGCGGACGACGACGAGGCCTACATTGCCCTGCAGCAGGCCGCGGCGTTCCGCAAGGCCGGGGCCGGCAGCGCCCGGGGCGCCGCGTCGGCCAAGGGCGGCGGCTTCCAGGCCATGGGCCTCAACCCGACGCTGCTGCGCGCCATCGCGCGCAAGGGCTTCACCGTGCCCACGCCCATCCAGCGCAAGACCATCCCGCTGATCCTGGGCCGCCAGGACGTCGTGGGCATGGCGCGCACCGGCTCCGGCAAGACGGCGGCCTTTGTCATCCCGATGATCCAGCGGCTGCGCGCGCACAGCGTGCGCGTCGGCGCGCGCGCACTCGTGCTGTCGCCGTCGCGCGAGCTGGCCATGCAGACGCTCAAGGTCGTCCGCGAGCTGGGCCGCGACACCGACCTCAAGACGGTGCTGCTCGTCGGCGGCGACAGCCTCGAGGAGCAGTTCTCGCTGCTGGCGTCCAACCCCGACATTGTCATTGCCACGCCCGGCCGCTTCCTGCACCTCAAGGTGGAGATGGCGCTCGACCTGTCGTCGGTCAAGTACGTCGTCTTTGACGAGGCCGACCGCCTGTTTGAGATGGGCTTCGCCGCCCAGCTGACCGAGATCCTGCACGCGCTGCCGCCGTCGCGCCAGACGCTGCTCTTCTCCGCCACGCTGCCGTCGTCGCTCGTCGAGTTTGCGCGCGCCGGCCTGCAGGACCCCAGCCTCGTGCGCCTCGACGTCGAGACCAAGATCTCGCCCAAGCTCCGCAGCGCCTTTTTCAGCGTCAAGGGGCCCGAGAAGGAGGGCGCCCTGCTGCACCTGCTGCACGACGTCATCCAGGTCCCGCTGGGCCTGCCCGAGGCGGCCCTCCAGGCGCGCGACGGCGGTGACGGCGGTGACGGTGACGGCGGCGACGATGACAACGCCAACCCGCGCAAGCGCAAGCGCCGCCTCAACGGCTACGTCTCGGCCAAGGTGGCCCCCACGCCGCACTCGACCATTGTCTTTGCGGCCACCAAGCACCACGTCGAGTACCTGGCGGCCCTCCTCGGCGAGGCCGGCTTTGCCGTGTCCTACGTCTACGGCTCGCTCGACCAGACGGCGCGCCGCATGCAGGTCGACAACTTCCGCCACGGCCGCAGCAACATCCTGGTCGTCACCGACCTGGCGGCCCGCGGCATCGACATCCCCGTGCTCGCCAACGTCGTCAACTACGACTTCCCGCCCCAGGCCAAGGTCTTTGTCCACCGCGTCGGCCGCACCGCCCGCGCCGACCAGGAGGGCAGCAGCTACAGCCTGGTGCAGGACACGGACGCGCCCTACCTCGTCGACCTGCAGCTGTTCCTCGGCCGCAAGATGGTCGTCGGCCGCGACGGCGCCAAGGCCCAGCCGTTTGACCTGACGCGCGACGTCGTCGTCGGCGCGCTCGCCCGCGCCGCCGTCGAGCCGCACGTCGAGTGGGTCTCGACCCTGCTGGCCGACGTGCACGACATGGCCGTGCTGCGCCAGGTCGCCGCCAAGGCCCACAAGCAGTACTTTCGCACGCGCCTGTCCGCCTCGAGCCAGAGCGCCAAGCGCGCGCGCGACATGGTCCGCAGCCGCGGCTGGTCGCAGCTGCACCCCCTCTTTGCCGGCGACGACGAGGACGAGGGCGCCGGGGACGCCGGAGACGGCGGTGCTGAGGGCGCCGGCAAGGCCGCGCTGAGCCTCGCCCGCGAGGACCTGCTCGCCAAGATCTCGGGCTACAAGCCGCAGGAGTCCATCTTCGAGGTCCACCACCAGAACAAAAAGGCCATGAAGAGCAAGGCCGCCCAGGTCATGCGCACGATGCGGAAGCGCGTCGGGCCACGGCGCGTCGCCAGCGATGCTGCTGCGGCCGGCGAGGACGCCGACGCCGTCAACGGCGCCGACTACGAGGAGGGAGCCGCGGCACTCGCCAACGGCGCCAACAGTGACGAGGACGACGTGGACGATGAGGTGGACGAGGACAGCGATGCCCACGAAGACGCTTGGCAGGACGACGACGACGACGACGACGACGATGGCGCCGACGTCCTCGAGGCCGAAGACGCGTGGGCCGTTGACGGCGACAAGAAAACCGACTCGTGGGTCGACAGCTCCGTCTTCATGTCCTACACGCCGCGCGCGGGTCCCAGCATGGGCGCCCGCGCCGCCCAGGAACGCGGGTACGGCGTGCACGGCCGCGGCGGCGACGCAGACGAGGGCGGCGGCTTCAACAGCTTTGCACAGGCCGCCCGCGACGCCACCATGGACCTGACCAACGACGACACCGCCAAGGCCTTTGGCGTGCCCACCCGCTCCAAGCTGCGCTGGGACAAGAAGCAGGGCAAGTACGTGGCGCGCGCCAACGACGAGGACGGCAGCCGCGTGCAGGCCGGCAAGGGCGCCGGCAAGATGATCCGCGGCGAGAGCGGTGTCAAGATTGCCGCCTCCTTCCAGAGCGGCCGCTTCGACAAGTGGCGCAAGGCCAACCGCCTCGGCCGCCTGCCGCAGGTCGGCGAGGCCGAGCGCAGCGGCCTGGCCCGCCAGGTGCAGACGCTGCTGCCCGGCGCCGGCGGCGCCGCCGGCCGCGGCGGCTTCCACGCCGGCCCGGGCACCGGCCGCTTTATGCACAAGAAGGAGCTGGCGCCCAAGGAGGCCGACAAGTTCCGCGACGACTACCACGTGCAGAAGAAGCGCGTCGCCGAGGCCCGCGCGAACCGCGTCGGCCGCTTCAAGGACGGCGAGGGCAGCTACACCGAGGTCAAGGGCGCCGACGACATCCGCAAGGCCCGCAAGATCATGGAGCAGAAGCGTCTCAAGAACGCCCGGCCGTCCCGCGACGGTGCCAGCCGTGGTGGCAGCCGTGGTGGAGGCCGTGGGGGCGGCGGCGGACGCGGCGGTGGGCGAGGCGGCGGCGGACGTGGCGGTGGGCGAGGCGGCCGTGGCCGCAGTTGAATATAGAACGGGCCGGACACTGTTTCTTCCGTTTGTCTTGTGTTGTGCATCCAGCGATGGTATCGAAAATGGGTTTGTACTTATCTCGTCTGCGTATTCACTCGGGCTGTTTGCTTCCTCTGTTCTGTAAAGCACTCGCTGTTCATTCGCAGGCCACAGTCCTCCGTTTACCCCGTCTCCCCAACTTGACTTTGGCTGTTGTCCTCCGGGTCGTTCATCGTCCGTGTCGCTCCTTCCTCCGTTGCGGTTGGGCGGCCCCACTCCCGGTCCGCAGACGGTTAGTGCCGTGGGGAGATGCAACAAGCACGTTCCAGCGGATCGCACCTGCCAAGTTGGCGGCAAACCGTAAACCAACTGCAACCGAAGAGGACGGCGACGTGCCACCTGTTCGTCTCTGGGGCATCGCCGTGTCAGCTGTGCACATTTCGTCTTGCACCGGAGACGGGGTCTTCAAGCCAACCAAGAGGGCTGTACCTGCCTCGAGGTGCTTCTTGAAGCCAAGAGCTTAGCTCCCGCCTCCGAAACGCCGTGCTGACTGCTTTGCTCAGTGGTACTGTGCCTTTCCCGTCTTGTCCTCTGCGCAGGAATACTCGTCTTGCTCTCATTTCCGTCTTTCCCACGTCCAACCCGGACCCGTCCAGCCCGGACCATTCGGCCAATTGGCTTTGCCGTGGCATGCTCTCGTCGCTGTCCTCCTCTCGCATGCGCTGTGTCAGCACCCTCTCTTTCTGCGCCCTCCGCGATGCCCGCCTATCTCTGCCACGGCTTTCGCTGGCATCGCTCCAGCATACGCGTGTTCGTCATCCTGCAGGACCTCGACGACGCCTCGCCCGACTGGATCGTCCGGCCGGCCACGGCGCGCAGCCTGCTCGATACGTTTCACCGCCTGTTTGATTTCCTGCCGCCGCACGATGTCGAGGCCGAGGCTGAAGCCGAGGCGGAGGTGGAGGCGGAGGCTGCTGCTTCTCTGACCGCACAGAAAGCAGCAGACGCTGCAACAGCGGCACAGGAGGGGCGCGGCCGCCGGCAGTCCATCTCGCAGGCCCTGCGCGCCAGGAGCAAGTCGCGCAAGAAGATGAAAGAAAAGGCGAGGGAAAAGGACGGCGCCAAGGACGACACCCGCACGCCGGCCGGCCCCCCCAGACCGACGCCGGGCGTCGCACGCCGCAACGACGACCGCGACAGGGTGCTCGCTGTGCAGGACGGCTCGGCCGTCAAGCTGCTCGAGGAGTACGACGCGCAGCGGCTGGACGAGGTGTCGCGCCCGCACGCCTATGTAGCCGACTATGTGGCGCGCATCGACCTGTCGGTGTCCGTCGTCGACGAGATGGCGCGCTATGAACGGCTGCAGCAGCGGCGGGGGGGAGAGAGCAGCGGCGCCGCACAGTCCACAAAAAAGGGGCCTGGCTGGCTGGAGCAGTTGCGGGACGAGCTGCAAAAGGGCGAGGAGATCCATTGGTACGTTGTCGTCAACGCTGATGAAGACCGGTCGTACCGCGGCGTGGGGGAGCACGACTACGAGGACGAGGACGAGGACGCGAACGAGGCGGAGAAAGAGGCACCGGCACCGACAGGGCCCGACCGTCAACGCGTCAGCCAGGACGAGGAGACTGTGCCTCGCAGACGAGCGTCGCTCGATGCGGAGCTTGGCGAGGGCGTAGCCGTGGCCTCGTCGCCGGTCACGAGCGAACGTGAACGCGCGCGAGGTCAGGAGCGCGAAAAGGAGCGGCAGCGGCAGCGTCTTCGCTACGAGCTCACGGGAGACCCCAATATCTTGTCGACGCGGGACACGCCACCCGGTTTGCCGCCGTCGGCAGCAAGCCGCATGAGCTACCGTCCCGGGCCGGGCAAGCCAATATTGGTCGCCCCGGGCGCAGCAGCAGTGTCCGTCGTGGCAGGAGGCGTACGGACACCGCCGGCCGCAGCAGGCCCGATGATGTTTTCTCTCCCGCCAAAAGCCTCGTCCTCGACACCGCCACAGCAGCAGCAGCAGCAACAACAACAACAACAAGCCCCGCGGCACGGCCGGTCCTCGACCATGACCAGCAGCCTGAGCAGCAACAGCATTGGCGACGAGTTCGCCTTTCCGCAGCCACCGCCCATGGCTGCCTCGGCGCAAAGGCAGCAAGGAGCCTCCGAGGCACAGCTGCCGCAGCAGGCTGCGCCAGCACCAACACAGCCGCCACCGCTGCTTCCTCCTCTGTCGCCGCCAACACTGCGGCCCAAGAAGTCGGGCGACATCTCGGGCCTGCGGCCCAAAACACCAAACGGCCGGTCGTCGGGCGGCGCGAGCGGTCTCCGGCGGTTGTTTGGGCGGGCATCCAAGACTGCCGTCAACGAGGCCAGGCCATGATGCTCCGGCGTGCTCAGAAGTCGGGAAGAGAGAAAATAAAAAAATAAAAAAATAAAAAAAAATGATGACGCGACGCCCAATTCAATTATATGCCAATGCTGTATACGATACAAAATGCCAAAATTCGAATCCGCTGGGACACGCTATGCCGGTGAGAAACGCAGAAAAGAGACAACACGCACGACGGATCCAAAATAAAAAGTGCTCGGCCTACGCATACCCACCTCCTGCCCCCCTAGTCAACCTCGTTTTGGTTTTGGGCGGCTGCCGCAGGGTTTGTGCCTTTCAGCAGGTCTTTTGCTGGCAGACTGGCAAGGGGCGTCTGCAGAGGCGACTGCGGCCCCGTTGTTGTGCCTCCTGTTGCCGTCACCGACACGCCCTCGCGGGACAAGGGCAGTGCCGTCTTGGACTCCCCCCGCTGCTTGTCGTCGCCGCCGCCAGCAGCATCGCTCTCGTCGCCCGAGTCGTTCCACTCGCCGTCGCTCCACGACATGATGTCCTGGCCGGCGTCTTTGGAGCCCCGCAGCGGCGACGACGACGTGGGCTCGGGCCGCGACAGCAGCTGGGACCGTCCGCCGGCAGCTGCTGCGGGCAGGTCCGTGTGCTCGTCGGTGGACGGGGCAGCGTGCCCGTGCTTTTGCGTCTTCGTCTCGCCGCCGTGCTCGTCCGGCGCCTCGTGCAGCGGCCGCGCTCGCTCCGCGCTGTCCTCGTTCTCGTCGCGCCGCCGGGCCGCGGCCGCGTCGCTAAAGTGCGCGTCGACCATGTGCTTGACGACGGGCCAGCCAAACGCGTTGGCAAACATGCGCCGCACAATCATGTTGTTGTGCGCGTCGGGCTCGAGCTTGACCAGCACCTTGCGCCACGACAGGCCGCGGTGGTACGCCCGCGCAATCTTCTCCTCGACCTTCATGCTCGACGTGTCGACCACGTCATCCGGGCCGCGGTCCGGGCTCGTGTTGGCCGGGTCGTCGTAGTCCAGTGCAGAGAAAATCGAGTCCTGCCGGTGGACGCTTCCGGCTCCGGTGCCCATGCTGGTGCTGGTGCTGGCGATGGATGGCGTGCGCTCCTGGTGCGGCGGCCGGGCAGGCGTGCTGCTGTTGCTGGCGCCGCTGTTCCCGCCGCCGCTTGCTCCGCCCACGGAGCTCAGCGATGTCTTAGATCGCTGCTGGAACGACAGGCGCCGCAGGGCCAGGTTGCCGGTCGCGCGGCGTTTGAGGGGCGGCGCAGGAATGTCCGACGGGTGGTAGATGCGGTCGTGGAAGATGGCCCGCGGCCGCTTGGACGGGTCGATCAAGAACTCGACAGACGGCAGCTTCGGGTTGATAATGTCGGTGGCCGACTCAAAGAACGAGGTCCGCGGAGGGGCGGACGGCCCGCCGGACATGCTTCTGTTGGCATCGTCGTCGCCCAGCTCCTGTCCTGTCGTAACGCGCGACCTGCTCGGCGTTGCGGACCCCGACGCTGTCGACCAGTCGCCCGACCGCAGTGTCTGGCTCCTCTGGTAGATTTTGGTCTGCTTGTTGCTCATGGAAGACGCATGGACAGGCGGCTTGGGCTGGGGCGTGGATCCCGACGACTCCGGCGTGTGTGCCGCCGGGTCCTCGTTGCTGCCGCCGGCCCGAAAGAGGCTGTTGAAAAAGTTGCTGAATGGGTTCGAGTTGTTGGTGGACGCCGTCGTCAGCTTGCCAGGGTCGGACGACGGCGGCGGCGGCGAGCTGAGCTGGCTTCGCTCGCCGAGGTCAAAGGACGAAGACACGGCAACAGCACGCAGACTGTGCCGGTCGTCTTCCTGCGTGGCGTTGGTCGACGGCTGCGGGACCTCGTGCAGGCTGCGTCCGTCCGCGTTGGGTGTGTCTGAGCCGCTGCTGGTCGCTGCGTCGTTGGCCTGGCCGTCAACGTCGTCGTCATCGTCGTCGTCGTCCTTGAGCTCGTACCCGCCGGAGCGTGGCGTCGCCGAGTTGTTGCCGACCAGCTCGGCCCAGCCAAAGCCGACGACGGTCTCGACCAGGCCCGCCTCACGCCGCGCCTTTTCCACACGGTCCAGGCCCTGCCAGTCCAGGAACAGCAGACAGCTGGTGCGCAGGGGCACAATGCCGTCGTTGACGACGTTGGAGTAGACCGTCCGGTTGCGGAACTTTTTCAGCGCCGTGTGCGCGGGGCCCGTTGGCAGGATGCGCAGTAGCGGCTTGGACTCCGGCTGGGGCTCGCCGAGGACCTTTTTGTGTGCATTGTCGCCGAGGTTGCCCACGAGAGAGCTCCAGCCGCTGCGGGCAAGCGTCGGGGCGCGCCACGTCAGGCCAAGATCCTGGCCCGTGCGTCCGACGAGGCCAAAGTCCAGCGCGAACTTGACGTACAGCGGATTCTCGTGGTTGAGGCCCAGGAACGGCGAGGCCATGGCGATAAAGTTGACGGGCTCGATGAGGTTGAAAAACTGCGGCGAGTGCTTCTGGATGTACGCCACGGCGTAGGTCTGCACAAGGCCGCCAAGCGAGTGTGCAATGAAGCTGATCTTGGTGTATTTGTACGCGCGGATGCTGTCGGTGGGCGCGTTCTGGATGGTGCTGCCCTTGTGCGATGGCTGCGGCGGTCCGCCGGGCACGTGGGACGGGTTGCCCCCGTGCAGGGCCACCGCCGTCTTCTCTGCAACCGCCTTGGTCGATGGCAGGTACGGCTGGTCTGGGTAGGTCATGGACAAGACGTAGCGTGCCAGGCGCTTGCCAAGATACTTAATCCCCCGCTCGGTGCGTGTTGCGTTGCCTGAGTAGCCCCGGACGACGACCTCCTCCTCGTCCTCGTCCTCGTCCTCGCCCTCGTCCTCCACGGGCCCCGCCTCAAGGCCGGCCTTCTTGCGCGCCTCGGCCTTTTGCGCACGCTCCTTCTCCAGCCGTGCTCTGCGGTCGATCTTGGCCTGCTGCGCAGCGACGTCGATGCTCTCCTTGATGTAGAGCATATCGCCGCCCAAGTTGCTGTGCAGGCCGTGTGTGAGGATCACAAGATGCACCTTTTTTGGCTTGCTGCCTGGCTTCGGTGCAGGGACCGTTGTCCGGGCCTGCTGCTTTGCCTGCGCCTCGGACATGCAGCTCCGCTCGAGTGTGTTTTGCTGCTCCAGTTGCTGCTGTTCCTGGGCGGCTTGCTGCTGTTTTTGTGGGCGGTCAGCCGGCGGCTTGCCGCCCGCTTCCAGCACCACGCCGTCGCCGTTGGCGCGGACGCGCAGCGTGGAGGGCGGCCGTGCTCGCCCGGGCAGCTCCGGCTTGTTCCAGAGAGCGGCCGTGTCTTCCAGCCGCATCCGGATGGCACGCGAGAATACGCCCCGGGGTTGGTCGGGGTGGCGGCCGTCCCGACCGCGTTGGTAGTCGCTCACTTTGCCGGGCTGGAGGACCTGGCCTTGGCCTTTGGTGCCTTTTCCGCCTCCGCTTCCACTGTCTCCGCCGCCACCGCCCAGTATCGCCGGGATGCCGACGGTGATGCCACCACCGCTTTCGAGCGCCTTGGGGTCCCGAGCCAGCAGCACCTCAAAGTGCACGGCGGCGGACGTCGAGAAGATGACCTGGCTGCTGACGTTGATGATCCAGCTGACGCTCGCCGGCTCGGCGTCCATCACGCCCGCGTGGCCGCTGCCGGCGCCGGCGCGGACGTGCTCGGGCACGAGCAGCCGGCACGTCCAGGTGCCGCCCGCCTTGAGCATGGGCTCAAACTCGGGCACGCCATACTTGCGCGGCTGGGCAAACTTTTCATTGGGGTCAAAGTGCGCCGGGTACGCGTCGACGTAGAGGGTGTACGGCCCGTGGACAAAGGCGGCTCGCAGAGCACTGTTGGAGGTGTTGCGGACTTTGAGGTAGAGACACTCAGGGGCGGGAAGGATGCGGTCGTGGGCGGGCGTGTACGTGACGGAGTAGCGGACAATCTCGCCGATCTTCACGCTGCCAATCTGGTGGAGGAGGAGCATCGTGGCGTCGTGGCCAATGTCGCGGAGGAGGGCAGGCGACAGACAAAGAAGACGGGAAAAAGAAAGAAAAGAAAAGGGGTTCGCTTCGTCTTCAGGTCGGCAAGGCCCGCGATGCAGTTGGTCTTGTCACGCGACTCGGGCAGTCGGGACGCACCATTGCACGCGTAAGAAGACGAGGGCACAGATGCAACGAGGGCGGAATGCAGCGCGTGTCTGTGTGCGTGGACGGGGGGAGGCAAGGTCCGCAGGTGAAGTTGAAGGGGAGACGTCAAATTAGGCGGTGATGTCAATGGGCTGGATGTGGCAGTTGCCAAGGGTGGGAAAGAGCGACCCAGGCCAGTAGTCGGCCGAGCAGTAGCTAGCCTAGCCGTTCTCGTACGGAGGCTTCGGATAACAGCCAGGAAGGTGCGATGGAGCTTCCAGCCCATCCCCCGCAGGTGGAAAGAGCATGGAAAAGTGGGGCAGTAGTTGCAAACGTCCGCCTACGATATTCTGATAACTTTGAGCAAGCGATGTGTGCTCAGCTGGATGCAAGCAAAAATTTCAATAATAGAGGCCATCTGCGCTTCCCAGACAGCCAGAGACATGTTCGAGACTTGAGACGAACATTTGGTAGTCTTGAAAACCGGCCGCGGCGGGTTTTGGACACGTGATTCTATTTGTCGACGCAAAGGGCGGTGACGTTGACGAGGTTACAGAAGACAACCAAGGCTTGTTTTGTGAGACGAGCTTTGCTCATTTTGTGAGATGCCAAGGGAGGCAGAGATCATCACGACAACGCGTTTCGGTACTTTTTCATGGATTATTTTTCTGTTTTCTACTCCCAAGCCCTGTGTGTAGACTGAAGCCCTGTATAAATCACCAATATTATAATAAATAAATGCGCTGCAAGGAGCAGTCTATGCAAACAGGATCAAAAATCAAAAATCAAAAGCAGAGTTACCCAAGTCGTTCGTGGCGCCTATGGCCTTATTCTAATATCCACCCAAAAAGACGCCGGCCTTTCTTGTGCATGTTCCATTGTATCCGTTTTTTTGCTCCGCCGCTCAGGTGGCAAACCTGGACATGGCCCGGAGACGAGCGCCATAAAAGTAGAGCAGCCATACACCGATGATGCCAATGGTGGACAGGCCGCCGAGCAGTGACGAGCCGCGGCCGACGCCCAGGTTCATATACAGCGGGCGGCCGTAGAGGATGGAGCCGGTGGCCATGGCCGACCGAAAGAAGTCGTTGGCGGCAAACAGGCTGGCCGCGTACATGGGGTAGGACAGCGGGATGTAGACAAAGATGCACTGGAGCACGATGAAGACGGTGGCGCCGTAGAGCGTGATGCCGATGGTGGGCGCGATCCAGGGCACGGCGGGCGCGTGCTCGGCGGTCCAGCCAAAGATGAAGAGCCCGATCGTGGGGCCAAAGGACGCAAACATGGCGGGGATCAGACGGTCCTCGGGGACCGGGAACTGGCCGGTGCGCCGGATGCGCTTGTTGAGCACGAAGCGCACGTAGAGGCAGAAGATGGTGATGCCGATGATGCAGGCCACGAGAACACACAAAAAGACAAGGCCCACCTGGCCGGACGACATGCCGTAGGCGACGGGATAGACGAGCGGGAAGGCCTCGAAGAAGGAGTAGTAGATGCTGTAGACGATGGCCGAGTAGACCTGGACGAAGAGCACGGCGGGGTCCTTGATGGTGATCTCGAGGGGCTTGATGAGGGCGTCGACGAGCACGGCAAAGGCCTTCTGGCGGGCCGTCTTTTTGGGCTTGCCGTCCTCGGCCTGGCCCTGGTCCTGGAAGTCAGCCACCTCCGAGGGGGCGCGGAAGCGGTCCGAGCCCGTGGCCTTGCGGATGCGGCGGGCGCGGCGCAGCAGGATGGCGGGGCCGGACGTCTCGGGCAGCAGGGCGAGCATGATGAGCGTGCAGGGCGCGGCGGCCCACAGGATCTCGAGCATGGACCAGCGCCAGCCCTTGGCCGGGACCGAGTAGCCCGACAGCAGGGGGCCGAGGGCCGGGGCGACAAAGGCGGCCGAGACCCAGGCGACGAGGGCGTAGGGCAGCTCCAGCAGCGAGTACATGTCGCCCATGGAGGCGGCGCCCGAGGCGAGACACGGCGAGCCGAAGAAGCCCTGCAGGAAGCGCAGCACGATGAAGCCGCCAAAGTTGCCGCTGCTGTAGCCGCCGGACAGGTTGCCGTAGGCGAGCGACGCGGGCAGCGAGACGACGACAAACAGGACCATGGTCACGGCGTAGACGGGGTTGCGGCCAATGGACGGGATCTCGGAGAGCGGGCTGAAGACGAGCGGGCCGACGCCGTAGCCGAGCACGAAGATGGACAGGCCGAGGGCCGCGTTGGTGGCGTCGACGCCAAACGTCTCCATGACGCCCTGCTCCGAGTTGGTGTAGATGGCCGACGACATGTAGACGCAGAACGTGTACAGCCAGATGATAAAGGCCACGAGAAAGCGGCGGCTGTTGCGCCAGTTCTGCGGGTTCGCCGGGTCGTCGGCCGCGTACCAGTCCACGACAATGGCCGTCTCGGACGCGGGCGGCGCAGCGCCGCCCGCGGTCTTGGTGCGCACGAGGCGCGGCACGACAGCCCGCGACTGCGCGCGCTCCTGCGAGTGGTCCCGGTCCACGTCGAGACGCGCCTGCGTAAAGGGCAGCGTCTCCTCGCGCGACCGCGTGTGGCGCAGGTGCAGCGAGCCGCCGGCCTGCGAGCGGTGCGTCGACGCGCGCCGCAGCGCATCGTACGGCGCGCTGTCGCCCGCGTCGGCCGCGTCGTCCGGGCCCTCGCGCTTCTCGTCGTCCGACGCCGACGCCGACGAGCTCAGCTGGTTCTCCTCGTCTGCCACAAGCCTGGCGGCGGCAGGCTTCTCGGGGCTCCCGGGGCTCTCGGAGCCGCCCTCGCTGTCGTCCACCTCCACCTCGCCATCCAGCATCTGCTGCCAGAGCGCGGGGATCTTGTAGTCGGGCTGCTCCTCGGGGTACAGCAGCACGCGGTTTCGGGTCAGCCATCGCAGGGTGACGCCCAGCGCGGTGTCGCGGATGATTTCCGCCATGTTGTCCGGTGCGTTAGTGCCGTCTGGTCGGTATATACAGTGAGTGTATTGTGTGGATTGTATAGAATATTCAAGTATCGTTTCCGTCGCGTGTTTGTATCAACAACGACAAACGTCAAGGGGATATCAAGGCGTGTAGATATACAAGGCTGGCACAAAGTAGGGGAGGATGGGAGGCCGTTTATATAGACACTGGCAGTGGGACACGGCACTGCTATGGAGCCGAATATAAGCCCTGGATGCAATGAAGCAAGGGCAGCCAAGCCGGACAGTACGTTCAGAAACGGAGAGAAACGATATGGAAAGGGGCGAGGAAACGGAAAGCACCAGCTGCACTGCGTGTCTGAGAACACGGCGTGACAGAAACGGCCATCCGCCGCTGCCAAGCATCAAGAAAGCACGCACGCTGTAACAAGGGTGTCTTTTGTCTTTCTGATATTACTAGTATGTGCTTTGGGCTCCGTTTCAGCCGTTTCCCATAGACACCATTTGCCATTATGGTACTAGCTCATGTTTATGAGTGCTTCGATGATTTCTAAGCCTGGCTGGGTCAAGCTCTCTTGATGGCTTGTAGCTGTCTGGGCAGTGCTGGCATCTGGTCCGATTACTATCAAGACGTTCTCCTTCTTCCCAATATTTCCTTCTTGTCGTTTTGCTATTCCTCACCTCCTGCCCGAGTATCAGCAGTCTCTTGGGGTGAAGAGGGTCGGCCTCTTCTCGCTTTCACTTTTCCTTTTTTCGACATTTTCCCAGAATCAAACATAGGCATGTCCCATCTCCTCACTACTCCCAGAGGGTTCTGGTTCTTTCTACGAAAGCATGGCGTAATATCGCCAACTGTTTTTGGCTCTCTTGGCTGTTCAGTGTTTACTATTCTGGCCGTTTGTCGCCATAGTTGACAACAGGATGCGAGCGTTTCTCTGTTCTTGTCATAAGCAATCGTATTGTTGAGCCGCCTCATATTTCTAAGCAGTCAGCGAGCTCTGTCTGACAAACAGAAGAGACAAACGACGCAAGCCCAAGGCAGCATAGAATGTAGAAGAGACGTCCAAAAAAAGTAAAAAAAGGGCGAAATTTTGCCGAGAAAAGAGCAAGTTCAGGGCAGCTTCGCGTTTCCAAAACTACATTTGTCAGGTTTGTGCTTACAAAGGGGCAGACAGTGAGATGCGCCAATACAAGATACGACGTAACAAAGGATCTCGGGCGGCGCTGGTCTAGGCCCAGCCGTTCAGGACGGTGGCGAAACGGTCACCTCTGCAAGCGCCAGGACGGCATGTCAGATTGGTGCGTATCATTGCGTTATCACCGCCCTCGGCCATGCAATAGTTCACGCCGGTACACGTCCCAGGTGTGATATCGCGCAAGGCTGTGGTCCTGCTGGCCATGCTGGATGTCTTTTAGCCATTGTTCATCAAGAGATGTATATTTCCGTTTTTTTGTTACTTATTACTCGACACTCTCCGTTTGTGATTATCCTGCAACGAATCTCAACGAATCTTGGCAACGCTAGACGCGTTCGTCGTCCCACAACGGCCAAATTGGCCGGTTTATTTGTCAGGACGGAGAGAGCAGCAGTGGTTTGTAAATAACCATTCTTGCACGGCCCGGACGCCAAGACGAAAACCACAAAATCAGGGCGCCAAGTCTTCACGCTCCCGATTCCAACGACTTTATTTCTTCTGCTCCCAACACCAATTCAGTGCGGGACACGGAAAGACCGTGAACCACAGCCGTCAGGACGGAGAGAAGGGCGGGTGCGGAATTCTCGGTATACACATGCAAAGGCTGCATGCAAAGCAGAAAGGACGTCATAATAAGCACCAAAGACACGTACGTGTGCGCAACACGGCTGGGCGAGGAGGTGAGAAACAAGACTAGCCAGCATATGCCGACGGATAAATGCGGGCAATTTATAGGGAGCAGAGATATAAATAGTCACCCGCCAAAGTACACAGGCGGGTGGCACAACCGAGACGTAAGACGAGAGCCAGATGCTTTGTGCATTTCCGGCCACGGCGGGACGAGAACGGACAGGGAAACGGCCGCGGAGAGAGCAAAACCACAATGTTGGCCAAGGAGAGGAAAGCCATGGGCAGATCGAGGGCCCTGGCCGTCCCAGCTCGCGGTCCGTGTACACGCAAATGCAAAGACTGCACCCAGCGGCAAGTCTGACGCGGGCCACAAGACTCTGCTTGTCCGCTCTGGCCCGGGACGCTGCTCCGCCCGCAGCCGGGATGCGCTCCCGGTGCCCGTTGTCGTCGTCCGCCCGCCGCCAGCGTGCACGCAACTCTTGGCCTTGGTGCTTTGTAAAAGGTAGTTGGCGTATGCGGTGTCCGTGGCTGTCCGAATCGGGCCCCAACAGTTGCTCGTCTCTCTTGACAGGATATTGCAGGACGCAGAAGAAGAAACCGGCCGTCCAGAGATCGCTTGCGACAAACGACTCCGTGGTGAGAAAAGTGGACCCTGTGCTACTTTCCTGGACAACGCGGCACGTGCCACGCGCCTCGACGAGCGCGTTTCATCTCATCACCAGAATCGGACGCATCGCTTCGTCCCGTCCAGCGCCCACCTCCCTCCTTGCGGCCCGAAAGATGGTGCGCCAAAGACGGCAGCAAGCACCCGACTCGCCTTCGTCCCCTGCCGCGTCCGCCACGCCCGCCACGCCCGCCTCATCGCGCCGCAAGATGCCGTCCGCCCCGGCATCGGACCGGCGGCCGCTGCTGCTGCCGGACGCCGCCGGCGCCGCCGACGCTGCCGCCGCAAACTCGGCCTCGGCCTCGGCCTCTGCTCCTCTTGGCTCGTGGGCCCGGAGCAACCGGTGGATTGTGCTGGCCCTGGCCAGCGGCGCCTGTGCTGCCTTGAACGGCGTCTTTGCCAAGCTGTGAGCAGCCGCCCCTCTCTCCCTCGGCCTCGCGGACGCCGTGCCCTCTGCATGCTGACGTTTTGTGTTTCTACTCTCAGTACCACGACAGAGCTGACCAGCCGCCTGTCGCGGGCCGTCGCGCATGTCGTCGGCCTCGATACCGCCGAGCCTGCCGTCGAGGTGGCCGTCCGAGGTGTATGTTTAGAGTGTCCTTTCTATCTCACATCGCCCCGCCTTGCTGACGTGTCCCGACGATAGACCTTTTTTGCTCTCAACCTCGTGTTCAACGGCGTGGTATGTCCGTTCCTTTTTTATGTCTTCCTGTACCCCCGCTGACCACCCAGATGTGGACGCTCTTCACGCGTGCTCTGGCGGCCGGACACTCGGCCACACAGGTCTCCATCATGAACACGTCGGCCAACTTTGTGCTGACGGCGCTGCTGGGCTTTGCCATCTTTGCCGAGCAGCTGCCGCCGCTGTGGTGGGCCGGCGCTGCGATGCTTGTGGCGGGCAACGTCATTGTCGGGCGCAAGGACGAAGGCAAGGAGGGCACTACAGAAGCAGAACCGGCAGCAGACCCGGCAGCAGAGACGGCAGTGGCGAGCGGCGGCCTGCCGGCCGACGAGGCCGACGAAGCGGCTGTGGCTGCGACGACCGTGTCGGCGGCAGCGGCCACTCTGGGCGCGAGCAGGGCGGCACGGTCCAGCGCAGCTCTGGAAGCGCCGGCCCCGGAGCGCCGGTCGTCGCGACGGCTGGCCAAGGCCAACAATGCTGCGTAGGGAACTGGCTTTCTCGACAATCTCAGTCTACACACCGCCTCGTTATAATCCTTTTTATTGTGGATTTTCTGCGTGCGGGCGCATGCGCCGCCGCCTGGTCTGCCCAGCGATTCTTTTTCTATGCTGGCCTCCGTTCCGGAAAGGGTGTGATAAAGACGTCTAACAAGCAGTGCGACAAAAGAAAACACAAAAAAACGCCGTGGGGAATAAATGCGTGGTGCCGTTGTCAAAACAAAGGGGTCAGAGACCAAAACGCGCCACATGTGCGCCGTATGTGGCTGGAAATATGGACAGACAAAGCGATTACAAAAAGCCGTAACGGTGGTGTGAAAGAAGTAGGAAACACGTAATGTGAGAAGCGAGCAGAGTCGAAATGCCGTTGCGGCGAGAACTTGGAGAAAAAGGGTGACAAAGAGAAAGTGTCGTAGATTGACAACGGGGCTGTCGGGAGGCGCACAAATCGCGCATCAACTCCGTTTACGCAGGGTACCCTGTAGCATGTTAGGACGAGCGCGTTGCCAGCACAAAGAAAAACGAGAGAATACGTACACCACGAGCAGACGGCAATGATGCAGTACAGACACATCAGCAGCATGCCCTCGAGCCAGTGGCTCTTGCCGTCGCCAATGAGGTAGTTGACCAGCAGGACAGACACAAACAGGACGGCGACCTGGAAGATGTCGAAGCTGAGCGACATGTCGTCGAGCCCCATGCCCCAGCCAATGACGACCAGCAGGGGGATGAGGAAGAGGGCGACCTGCATGCTGGAGCCGACGGCGACGCCAATGGCGAGGTCCATCTTGTCCTTGACGGCGACGGTGACGGCGGTGGCGTGCTCGGCGGCGTTGCCGACAATGGGCAGCAGGATGAGGCCCAGAAACTCCTTGCTGATGTGGCCCTTGGTGGTGACGTAGTCGATGCTGTCGACGAGGAACTCGGCGCAAAAGGCAATGACGACGGTGACGCCGACGAGCACGCCGAGGGCGACGAAAAAGTGCAGCTGGGGCTCCTCGCCCTCGTCGTCGTCGGGGCCGTTCTCGATGAGGTCGTGGACGCGCTGGCGCTCCTCGGTGGACTCGTTGATGCCGGCCATCTTGGCGACGTTGCCGGTGCTGATGAGGGCGCCCTTGACGGCGCCCTTTTGCACGTGGTGCTTGAAGGGCTTGGCAGGGACCTTTTTGCTCTCCTCGCTGAAGACGGCCTGGTGCGTCTTGAGCTGGAAGAAGAGGTAGGCGGCGTAGACGACCAGCAGGATGATGGCCGTGCCGCGCGAGAGCATGGCCACGTCCTTGGTGGAGGTGATGCTGGCGGCGTCAAAGACGGTGGGGACGATGACGCCGGCCACGGCCATGGCGAGCAGGCTGGCGGCCGTCTGGGCGACGGTCGTGTTGAAATACTGCTCCTGGCGGCGCAGGCCGCCGAAGAAGAAGCACATGCCCATGACGAGCAGCAGGTTGGACAGGATGCTGCCAATCAGCGACGTCTGCACGATGACGACCTCGCCCTTGACGAGGGCCATGATGGCGACAATCAGCTCGACGGCGTTGCCAAACGTGGCGTTGAGCAGGCCGCCCAGCGTCTCGCCCGTGCGCAGGGCAATCTCCTCGGTGGCGGAGCTGAGCATGGCCGCGAGGGGGATGATGGCGATGAAGTTGACGACAAAAATGGCAATGGGGTCGACCGAGGTAAAGTGCAGGCCGATGCCGACGGGCGCCGCAAACAGCAGCAGGTTGATGTACGAGTTGAGGAATGTCCGCTGGATCTGGTTGGCGACGGTAAAGGGCTCCTTTGGCTGCACGTGCTTGAACATGGCGTGGTCCTTCTTGGGCTTCTTGTCCTGGGCGTTCTTGTGCGCGTCGTCGGGCTCGCCGGCGTTGTCGCCGGAGCCCGGCCGGTCGCTGCCGCGGCTGCGGTTCTTGAGGCCGTCGAGCGTGGCCGCGTTGGAGAGCTGCGACGCGACCGAGGCCTCGCCCGTCTTTTCGGGGACGACGGTTTCCTCGTCGCACTCGGCCAGCACGCCGCGCACGGGCGCCGCCGGCGTGATTGCGGCAAAGCCGCTGTTCATGCGGTTTCTCGAGCTGTGCAGGCCGGAGGGCGCCGTCATGGCGTGGTCGACCGGGGCGCCGAAGCCGGGGTCTGCCTCGCCGTTTGCGCCGAGGCCGGCCTCGACGTCGGCGTCATCGGCACCGGCGCCGGGCCCTTGGCGGGGGAACGTGTTCCTCCGCTTGACCCAGATGTCGGCAAAGGGGTTGTAGGTGTCGCCGGTCTTGCGGCTTTCTTTGTGCGCTTCGCGCTTCACGCGAAATGCGTTGACTGTAGGGGCGGCCATGTCAGCAATCGTGTGGCGTCAACGCCGGTCTCCTCGCGCGGCGAAGAGGGCAGCGGCCGGCCGAGGGACATGAAGAACAGCAAACGATGCCAAATGTGCACAACAGACTGAGATGCGCGTTTGTCAAGTCCTTGGTAAGACGGCTGGAAGAAGCAATAAAGAGACAGACGAGAAAAGACACTTTTTTCTGGAAGCAATATAACGCAACCCGAATTGGGATGCAAAGGCGGAGGCGGAACGAGGCCAGCCGGTCCTGCAAGGCAAAATGCTACCGAAAAAGGAGGAACTAGGACCAAAACGATTGCCTCGAGTGTGCCTGACACGCGCCGGCGCAGATCGGCGGCGCCCGTAGGATCTGGCCCGGGGATAAAGTGCAAAAGTGCAAAAAAGTGCAAAAAAAAGAAAAGGGGGAGGGGGGGGGGGGGGGCGCTGCGTGGGGGACGAGTTCTTACACGACATGTTGGGATGGGAACGAGTCACTCGTAGACCTTCACCCGAGAACTTCACCCGAGAACAAGGTGCTGCAAAAATGCGTTTCTGGGAAGAGATGCACCGGTGCGCGACGGTGGGCAAAGTGTGTGTGGGGCGAGTTTATTCGAGGATTGGGCGTCGGGAACAACGGTCAATCGCTTGGGCTCCGACGGGCTGGAAGCGGTGACGATGCGGTGAGCGCGCCGGCGGATGGGAGGCTGGGATGGAGGTCGATGAGGAGGTCGAGTTGATGAGGTCGAGTTGAGGTCAGGTCGATGACCAGTGTCGACGGGCCGTATTTGAGCAACGCAAAGATCAAGGCCGCTGCAAGTCGAGGGCCAGGCCTCCAGGAAAACCGGAGAAGCTGATGCCGCGCGCAGCGAGGCGACAAAATATGACGATGGCGTCAGGGTCCTGAGGCGGAGCGGAGGCGAGGAGCCGCGAGTGCTAACGCCGGGCGCAGGGTGGAAGCCTGGGGAGCAGTGTTAGGGCCGGGTTTGCGGGCAGCTCAGCCCGTGCAAGGCAGACAATTGGGTGTTTTGTAGGCACACGAGAGAGGCGAGCGAGGCGATGCGAAGAGGGAATTGAGGATCTGGGATGGAAAAATGGGATCTGATATGACGAATGTGAAAGAACCGGTGGCAAACAGCCTGCTGGTCACGGGACGAGGCACGGCGAGCAATCGATGACGAGATGGCGCGCGATGCAGTGGCGCGCGATGCAGCGACGCTGCGAAAGCCAACGGATGGACGTCCGTAGAGGAGGGAGAGGAGGTGGAGATGGCGATGGCGATGGCGATGCTGAGAACGACGAGGACGGAAGGGGCATCGCACGCAGGGAAGGACCTTCCCTGATCCTTTGTAGTCACTGAACGTACCTGCTTTGACGGGGCCGTCTTTGTTCTGGCTCGATGCGGCAGGAGCGAACGCGATGCAGCGCAAAGGCAAGAAGCGATGCAATAAAAGGGGCCGAGAAGAAAAGGCAAGGAGCGACGGCGGTGAAAAGAAAGGAACGTAGGTCCGCGAGAAAGAAAGAGCGGATGCAAGAAACGAGACGCAGACGAGACCAAAAGAACAGCGAGCAAGAATGCACGGTGCTCTGTTGTGATCTTCTCACTCGTAATAACGCCAAGACAAACAAGTTGGTCTCATTGCGCCCGTTTCAAAAGTACTCCGTACGCAGGGTCGGTCGCACTTGCGCTACCCGACAGTGCGCCAAGTGCAAAACAAGCAATTGGACACAAGCAATTTCAGCGTCTTGGAAGGCACGATCGGCCACGGCGCGGCAGCAGCCACAAAACAAGGAAGAACAGAGCAAGCCCCACTTGTGCGACAAGGCAGTAATTAGGTAATGCAGTGCCAAAGGCAAGAACTTCGCTTTCTACGAGTACTCGTATGAGTACGTAGATTTACGAGTTGAAGGGTCTGCCGAGGAAAAACAATACGAGTACTCGGAAATGGACAAGAAAGGGGGAGGAACGGAGAAAATAGAAAAAGACACTGAAAGAGGCCTAGAGGTCTTGGCAGATTCGCTGGCGCTTGTGCTGGTGGGGAGATCCGCAGGCGGAGAGCTTGTCTGACGGCTCGTTCAGCGCTGCTCAGGCGCTGTAATACACTGCACTGCCTGGAATAGGGAGGCCTCTTCGTATGCGACGTTATGTAATCTCTCGCAAATTAATACTGGAGCGGCAACGCGTACCTCGTATATTTGTACGATATACATATCGTACATTATAAAATACAGTTCTCCGTACCAATTCAAACGAGAAAAAACCCAAGAAGGCAATGAAGTCGTACGGCTATCGAGATACAAGAGCTTAAACATGACGTCGGTTGACAGCTTTTGTTTCTTTTCTTTTTCTTTTTCAGCGTCGCCTGCTGATCTCTTAATGCTTCTTTGCGCGGCGTGTCCAGTCACGCGCTACAGACGGATGGTCTGACCTGGCAGGCGTAAAGACATGACGCGGCTGGCCTCTGCGCTGGCAGTTGGGCTGGGCTCGGGCTCGGCTCGTCTGATTGATGGCTTTCAAAGTCTCGGGCAACTCAGGGCGGCCGAGACAAACCGCTCACCGCCTCATTCGTTCTGCGTGGGTGAATACAGAGACAGCAGTAAATGAGGGTAAAAGAGTAAAGCATAATATGTTTCAAACAAGAGAATTGAATAGTGAAGAAATATACTTTTATGAAATTAAATAAAATCAAACTATCCAAACAAAGACAAAAAACCAAAAAAAACCTTTAAATAACAGAGGTATTAAGCAAAAGGAAAGAAAAGAAAAGAAAGAAAGAAAAAATACAACGCCTAAAAGGAGGTCTTTCGACAAAACCAAAAAGGAATAAACAAATAACAGGTATCCAAAACACCCGCTTCATTAACAAACTCCGGTAGAGACAACCTTTCACACCCGCTGGCATGCCTCAGCCGCCAGGAGACTGTCCGTCGGGCCGCGGCAGCCCAGTGTCGTCGACGCTGCTGCGCCTCAGAAAGAGCCGCGACGCCAGGAACCCAGGGCTCGCCGTGCGGGTCGGCGTCGGCGGCGACCGCAGGCTGGCGCTGTCGCTGGACGGCGGCGCCGCAGGGCCGTCCGCGGCGCCGCCCCGAAAAGCACTGCCGGCGCCGGCGCCCTGCCGCCGGGCGGCATTGTTCAGCAGCCCCGGCGGCAGGCCGAGCGCGGGAATGCTGGTGTCGGGCACTTCGGCCGTGGCGCGCGCGGCGGCGGCCGCCACGGCCGCCGACGAGGACGGCGACAGCGACAGCGACGCGGGGACGTGCACGGCGTTGACGGCGTTGACGCTGCTGGCGTTGTTAAAGGCCACGGGCCCCCCCGCGCCCGACGACGCGGGCGTGCCGGCGGCGGCGCCCGCGGCCGACGGAGCATGCGCGCTGCCGGCGGCGGCCGTCCGCCTCTGCAGCACCTCGGCGTAAAACGCCTCGAGCGCCACGGGGTCCTGGCTAAAGGCCTCGAGCTCGTCCATGACGCTCTCCGGGTCGTCGCCCGGCGGCAGGCCCGCCGAGGAAATGGAAAACAGCACGGAGCCCGCCGCCGTCGCCGGCGTCTGGCCGTGCCCGCCCAGCGAGCCCGACACGGCGGCGCCCGGGCCGGGGCCGCTGTTCTTGTTGAGCAGGCCGGCCGGCCGCAGCCGCGGCGAGTGGTACAGCGACGACTTGACCATGGGCGACTGCAGGGCCGACGGCTCGCGTTCTTGCTGTTGTTGTTGTTGTTGCTGCTGCTGTTGCTGCTGCTGCTGCTGCTGCTCGGCCGGCCGCACCGTGTCCCGCACAGACGACGCGACAGACCGGTTGCTGTACAGGCGGTTCACGAGCAGCAGGAACGCGCCCTCGTCGTCAATCTGCGCCAGGATGATGCCCGAGCGGTGGATGTACTGCGAGTAGCGAAACGACGGCCGCCCCCACGAGTACTGCACGTCGACGCTCGGCGGGAAGTTGGACGCCGCCTCCGTGTCCAGCACGAAGCCAAACTTGCGCAGGATGGCCTTTTGGTAAAAGTGGCGGCCCGGCGGCGCCTGCGGCGCCAGCGCGTTGGCCGCAAAGTACGTGGCCGGCCGCTGCGCCGGCGGCTCCAGCGCCAGCCGCACGCGGTACGGCCGCCGGAACGGGTTGCCCTCGCTGATCGACGACGCCTCGGCAATCGGCACCTCGACGAGCCGCAGCCCGTACTGCAGCGCCTCGCGCGCCCAAGCCGCCACCGCGTCCTCAATCAGCTTCGCCGTCACGTTCATCCACTCGATGCGGATGTGGTAGCAGTTGTCCGGGTTGTGCAGCCGGTCATAGTGCAGGTCGATGCGCTCCGGCCGGTACGACCGCTTGCGGTGATCCACGTCGTACTTCATCATCTTGCTGAGCACCACGCGCGGCCGCTTGCTGCTGCTGTTTGTCGCCGTGATGCCGCCGCCGAGACCCGCCGTGCCGCTGCTGGGAACGGCCCCGACAACCGGCGTCGAGGCGCTCGACGGCGGCGGAAGGCGGCCCGGGTCGCTGTCTTCGTGCACCGACGCCGGCCGGGACGCAGCGTGGCCTTGGCGCAGCCCCTCACCGCCGCCGCCGCCGCCCGCGCTGGCTTCGCGCAGATCCGAGATGCTGGGCATCGCCGCCACCGACGGCTTGCGCGTGTTGAACCAGCCGCCGCCGCCGCCGCCGCTGCCGCTGCCGCTGCTGCTGTTGTGCGGCTTGGCAAACTCGCTGCTGATCTGGTAAAAGTACTGTCCGTCGCGGAACGCGTGGCGCTTCTCGACGTGCTGGAAGAGGCCCTGGTACTTGACTTCCCTGGCCGGCTGGGCGGCCGCGCCGTCGCCCGCCCCGTCGCCCCTGTCTGGGGCCTCCTTGTCGGGCGCCTCGGCGGCCGTCGTGTCCCGGTCTTTCCTGTCGGGCGCCTCGGCGGCCGTCGCGTCGCGGTCCGACACCATGAGCATGTTGCCCAGGGCCTCGGCCTCCTGGCGGCTCTCGAGGTCCTCCACGTTGTCGAGCAGCCAGCTCGTCATGTCGGAGCCGATGAAGCAGTTGTAGTGCAGGCGCAGGTGCCAGCGGCGGTTCTGCATGCGCACGCCGCCCTGCTCGACCGGCTGCTGGATGGCCTCGGCCAGCGCGGCCATGTTGAGGCTGCCCTTGCGGAAGGCGTCGCGGCTGGTCACGAGCTGGCCCCTGCGCGGCAGCGACGGGCCGCCCAGCAGCGGCAGCGTCGACTCCAGCTCGGCCGCAATGACCAGCGACGGGTCCTCGGTCTTGTACACAATGTCCAGCGGGTTCTGGTTCGTGTCGCGCGTGCGGCGGTGCCGGCTCGAGAGCGTCTGCATAAAGTGTCGCTCCGCCGCCGGGACCACGCGGTGCTTCTGCCACAGCTGGCCCAGCTTGCGGATGCCCTCGAGCCGGACCTCTTCGTCGTTGTCGACCGGGTTCGTGGGCGGGTTGGCGGCCGGTGCCCCCGGAGCCCCCGGAGCGCCGGGATTGGTCAGCGTGCTCGCCACCGAGCTGGCGCGGTGGGCCGGCAGCAGCATGGGGATCAGGACGAAGCGCGCGCGCCAGAAGCGCAGGGTTTCCGTCAGCTGCTCGTCGTGGCCGGCCAGGTACGAGTCAATGTAGTTCCAGTTGCGCTCGGCGCGCGGCGCCGAAAAGTCAATCTCGCTCGTCTGGTAGTCGCGGTCCAGCAGCGTGCGGATGGCCGGCCGATACTTGGGCGGGCCGGCCAGGCCGCTGCCGGGGGTGCCGGATAAGCCAAACCCGCCCAGCCCGCCCGGCCCGCCCAGAAAGCCGCCGCCGCCGCCGCCGGCCCCGTTGTCCGTCTTGCGGTGGTAGATGTTGACCTGCACCTCGGACGCGTTGGCAAACGACAGCTGGTGGATGGTGTTGCCAATGGACATGAAGATGCTGGTGCCGTCCTCAAAGGGCTGGTCGGTCGACGTCGAAAAGATGTCGGCAATCTTCATCTGCTTCTGGCCAAAGGCCTTGGCGACGACGGGGCCGATGACGACCTGGAAGCCCTGCGACAGGCGCAGGCTGATGAGCTCGCGCAGCAGGTTGTCGCGCGTCTGCGGCACCTCGGGCAGCAGGTCGTCGTCGGCCTCCTGCGACACGCTGTACGGCTGCTGCTCGTACTCGCTCTCAAACTGCGCCTTGGACGGGAAGTACTCGGTGGTCAGCGGCACGGCCGCCGGCGAGCACAGCGTCTTCCAGCGCATGACGCGGATCTCGCCGGGCCGCGGGAACACGTGCTGCCAGCGGCTGTTGAACGTGACCGAGTCGATCTTGTTGGCCTCGGGCTTGGACGGGTTGATCATCATGAGCCACGGCGCCATGGCCGCCGTCGGCGACAGCGCCCTGGTGCCCTCGGGCACGGCCTCGACCAGCAGCTTGGAGTTGTACACGCGCTGCGCGTCGTCGGCCCGCAGCGCGTTCGAGTAGCGCTGGTCGCGGTCCTCGCGCGGGCGCGCCGCCGCGTCGGCGCGCCCGGCCAGGCCGGCAGCGGCGGCGGCGGCGCCCAGGAATGAGCTGGCCGCCAGGTTGGTCGACGAGTCGCTGGACCGGATGACAATGGGCCGCGCGGGCGTCTCGGGCGGCGCAAACGCCTGGCTGCGGAGGTTGGTCGAGCTGCTGCCGCGGAAGAGCTGGCTGCCGCCGGGGCCGGCCGGCCCGGCCGGCGAGCTGAGCCCGTGGCCGCCGGAAAAGACAGCGGCCGCCTTGGGCGTGCTCGGGGCGCCCGGGACCGGCGGCGCCAGCGGGATGCGCGCGGCCGCCACAGTCTCGGCGCGGACCTCGGCCAGCGCGGCCTTGGGCGCGGCGATGCCGAAGCCGCGCTGGCCCAGGCTGATCTGGCGCATGGCCCGGGGCGCCTTGGAGAGCGACGAGTGCGCGCTCTTGGCGCTCGCGGCGCTCTGGACGCTCCGGACGCTCTCCTTGTCGAAGCTGACAGACCGCGTGTTGTCGCGCAGGGCGCGGTAGTCGAGGCCGCGGCTGGACAGCAGGGCCGAGCTGGCCGGCGTCGCGGCGGCAGCGGAGGGCACAAAGCCTGCCGTCGCAGGCCGACGGCCGGCCTGTCCGCCTCCGCCTGCCTGTTGGGGCCGCAGCGTGCTGGGCCCGGCGAGGGCCGTGCTGTCGTCGGGCTCGCGACGGCCGCTGCTGCCGCTGGGGTGGTTCTTCTGGCTGCGGCGGCGGGACGGCAGCTTCTGGCGCATGGCGTCGTACTCTTGCAGCTGCTTCCACAGGGACGAGCTGTCCTGGCGGGCGAGGCGGTCGGCGGCAAACTTTTGGAAGCCGTAGACCTGGTCAAAGAGCACGTTGGCGGCGGTCCGGTTCTGGACGGCCAGGACGCCGCCGCGCTCGGCGGGCGCCGAGACGAGCGCGCCGGGCGACGCGCGGAAGGCGCTGCGCGGGAACAGCGGGTCGGCGTGCAGCGGCGTGGTCTCGATCTCGTTGGTCTCGAGCACGCCGCGCATCTGCAGGTCGTACATGCGGCAGCGGATGGCAAACTCCTCGAGGTACTTGCCCGGGCGCGTGCCCTCGAGGGCCAGCGGCGGCAGCGGCACGCCCTGGCGCATCAGCAGCTCGTTGGGCTCGCTGGCCCAGTAGGAGACGTGCAGCCACTGCGGCAGCGCGTAGAGCCAGCTGTCGTTGAAGCGGTCGGCGCCCATGGCCTCGATGGCGCGCTGCTGCGGCGTGCCGTCGGTGGCCTTGCTGGGCGACAGCGAGTGCGCGCCGACGCTCGAGTAGCTGCCGTAGACGGGCGTGCCGGCGGTGTGTCCGTGGCTGTGGCTGTGGCTGCTGTGCCCCAGACTGTGTCCCAGACTCCCCCCCAGGCTGTGGCTGCTGCTGTTGCTGCTGTACGAGCGCGGCTTGGACTCGCGCTCGCGGCTGTGGCTGGGGTGGCGGAAGCGGAAGAGCGGCGCGTAGTGCAGGGGCACCTTGGGGATGCAGATGAGGTCGATGCCGATGCCGTTGCCGATCAGGGCCTCGGTGGTGCGGCGCAGGGCGTCGTACTCGACCTCGAAGACGCCGGAGCCGGGCGTGATGACGACGACGGAGATGCCGGTGCGCATGAGGTCGCGGTCGACGTAGTCGTGCGCAAACAGCGTCGAGGCCATGTTGATGGCCTCGAGCACGTTGCCGTACATGGCCGCCGACGACTCGGCCTGCACGTGGTGGGGCCGCGGGCCGGCCCGGCGCGCGCCCACCGGCTCGTCGGCCGCGCTGCCGGGCAGCGACGTGCCCGTGTCGGGGCGCAGGTGCGCGAGGTGGTGCAGGCTGATGTCGCGGCGGAACAGGTTGAACTCGCGCTTGAGCTGGTAGAGGATGTGCGTCCACGCGCCGCTGGACATCTCGCTGACCACGACGCGGTAAAAGTCCTTGTAGGGCCGCCGGCTGCCGGCCGCCTGCACGCCCGTGTAGTAGTCGTGCTGCGCCGCCGCGCCCGACAGGTCGGCCGTGAGCCCCGTGTCGTACTCGACGCGCGCAAACAGCACCACGGTGACGAGGTGCTTGACCTTGCGCGCCGCCCACTTCTTGAAGAGCGTCGGCAGCAGCCCGTTGACCACCTTGCTGGACAGGATCTCGCCGGAGCAGTCCGAGTCAAAGTCCCACATCTCGCGCGCCATCTGGATGAACAGCACGAAGCGCGCGCTCTCGCTGCGGAAGATGGGCCGCGTGTTGCGGCCGAAAAAGGCCGACTGCACGCGCTTGCCCTCGACAAAGACGTGCGTGACCTGCGCCTTGATCGTGCTCATAAACAGCACCATCTGCCCGCGGTAGATGGTGCGCTCCGACAGCTCCGACACCGCCAGCCGCCACATGTCGGCCCGCGACAGGTACTGGTCCTTGAACACGAGCTCCACGTGCGACGCCTCGATGGCCGGGTTGCTGGCGTCCACCGGCGTCAGCAGCACCGTCGACCCCTTTTTCATGCCAAACGCGTCGGCCACGCGCTTCGCCACGTAAATCTCCACCGTGGGGTGCCGCGCCTTGAGCTCCTTGGGCATGTCCTTGACGATGAACAGGTAGCGCCGCCCGGCGTCGAGCGCGGAGGGGTGGTCGGGGTCGGGGTCTCTGTGATCCCGCTGGTCTCTGGACCCCGTGTCGTGGGCGGCCTCGTCTTTCCGGCCGGCCCGGCGCGTCGAGCTGCCGCCGCCGCCGCCACCACCGGCCAGCCCCGGCAGCACGTCAATGGCCATCAGCTGGCCCGGCTGGACGCCGTCGTCAAAGTGGTCGAGGTTGATGAGCACCTCGTCGCGCGCAAAGGACTCGTTGACCGTGACCGTGCACGTGCGCTCAAACACGGGCAGCGCCGCCTTGGCAAAGCTGGCCTCGCGGATCGTCGAGTTGCTCGACATGGTGTCGGGCGAGCGCGCGCGCGTGGGTGTCGCGGCCGCCGCGGGGGCGTCGCCCGCCGCAGCCGCGCCCAACGGCCCCGCGTCGGCGCTGGTGCGGCTGAAATGGCGCAGGTGCGCCGCCCAGCGCGGTGGCCCGGCCCTGCGCGCATGCGCCGGTGGGAATCCGTTGCGAGACATGGTCGAGGCGAGGCAACAGAAGCTGGTCGAGGTGCCGGTCCAGGTGCCGGCGGGCTCGTCATCGGCTGCGGGAAAGCGCGTGTGTTGCCGGCATGGCACGCCGCGTCTCCAGTGGGCCGTGCGGTCGGGAAACGGGGGCGCCGGCGATGCAGGATGCGAGCTGAAACGTGGTGCTTGAAGCTTCTTGCTGTTTCTTGCTGTTGAGGCGACGTGATGCGGCAGAATCCGCTTTGGCTGCGGCAGAACCAATTGGCCGGCGGCTTCACCGCCTTCTGTTTTGGGACAGCTCCAACACGACCTACGCCGTTCATACGGGGAACGGCCGGAGCTGCACGTCCCAAAAAGCTCCGTGAAGGCCACTGATGGTGCAGGCGAACAGGCGATTGCTGTATGTGAGGTCCTTTTTTTCTTTTTTTTCCCTTTTTTTTCACTTCCATTTTCCCTGTCTTCATTTCTTTCATTTCTTTATTTCTTTTCCTTTTTTTTCTTTTTTTCACTTCCATTTTCCCTTTTTTCATTTCTTTTTATTTTCTTTATTTTCTACTTTTCCGTCACTTTACACAGCGTCTTATCTAATGATTTACTTTCACACCACATAGCGGCTTGTCAGTCGGGACTTCTACAACTTGGCATACGTAATAGAACGCCGCAACGCCGTCCGAGCCGACAAGCACCGGCCGGCTTTCCAACAGCCAACCACAGAAGCACACGCAGCAGGGACAGCTCACGTCTCCGTCCATCTCCGGCTTTCCTCGCGTAAGGACGCACTCTGCATATCTTGTATCCAAGACTGTATTCCAAGCGTACTCGTATGCAACGTTCTTTTGTCTTGCACGGATCTGCTCGCCCTGCACATCGTTTCGCGACCATGGTCTTAGCCTCGCACGTCTGTCGTATCTCTCTTCGTCGTTGGTATCTTATAACACTCGCTATCGCCGGCGTCGGCCTCCTTTCCATCTCCTCTCGCATCGCTCCTTCCTTGCGCAAGAAAGCTCGCCTGCCGTCTCCAAACGCCGCCTAGTGTTTCTCGGCTGCGCCTCACCTGGATCACACCTTCCTCGTTTTCTCGTTGGCGGCTGCTGCCATCGCTCCTTCCCTCCCCAGCATATCAATCCGTCCATCAGGGCCCAAGACCAACGTCATCTCTTGTCTTTGCCCATCCTCCTCCCACTCGCGAGTGTCGTCCGTCATGGGGCTCAACCTCACACCCAAACAGCGCCTGATGGCGACAATCGGCATCTCCTTCTCGTTCTTCGTCGCCGAGATTGCCGGTGCGCTCCCCTGCTCCCGCCAGAACTGTCTTTGCATCTCGGCTGACTTGGCTTTCAGTTGCCTTTATGACCAGGTCTCTCGCTCTGTTTGCCGATGCTTTCCACTACGTATGTGTACCCTCTGCCCTCTCCAGGCCCCGGCTGACCGTTAGATGAACGATTTGATTGGCTTTATTGTTGCGTTGGTTGCTGTCGTTGTAAGTTTTCTCTCTGTCTCTCTCTCTTTTTTTATTTTTTTATTATTTTTTTCAAAGACCTTGCTCACCCTTTCAGATATCAGAACGCTCAGACTTCCCGCAGGAACTCTCCTTTGGCTGGCAGCGGGCCCGGCTTCTCGGTGCCTTTTTCAACGGCGTCTTTCTCCTCGCCCTCGGCGTCAGCATCTTTCTCCAGTCCATCGAGCGGTTCATCACGCTCCAAAGTGCGTGCCCCCTTCCCAGCCGTGCCCTTGTTCGCTCGCACGCACTGACCTGTCTTCAGAGGTCGAGAACCCCAAGCTGGTTCTCATCATGGGGTGTGTCGGACTCACGCTCAACGTCATCTCGGCGCTGTTCCTGCACGAGCACGAGCATGGCCACGGCGGCGGCGGCCACAGCCACGCGGCCAACGAAGAGTCCGGGCACGGACACGAGCATGTCGACGACGACGTGGAGCTGCACACGGCCCACGCGGAGCACCGCCATCTCGCGACGACCTTTGAGGGCTCCGCGCGGGACCTCAACATGCTCGGCGCCATGGTCCACGTGCTGGGCGACGCCGTCAACAACGTCGGCGTGATCATTTCTGCGGTGATTATCTGGAAGACGCACTACGGCGGCCGCTTCTACGCCGACCCGGGCGTCAGCATGGCCATTGCCATGATGATTCTCGTGTCGGCCATTCCGCTCGTCAAGAACAGCGGCACCATCCTGCTCGAGAGCGCGCCGCGCGGCGTCGACATCAAGGACGTCAAGCACGACCTCGAGCGGATCCCGGGCATCGAGTCCGTGCACGAGCTGCACATTTGGCGGCTCGACCAGAAAAAGGCCATTGCCTCGGCACACGTGGTCGTGTCGGACCAGACGGTGTCGAGCTTCATGGACAAGGCGCGCACCGTGAGCGAGTGCCTGCACGCGTACGGCGTGCACTCGGCCACGCTGCAGCCCGAGCTGGCGTACGCGTCGCAGGTCTCTTCTCCGGCGGCCGAGCGCCGCGGTTGCGATGCGTCTCCGGGCGCGCCCAGCCCAACGCCGGACGCGGGTCGAAACGACGATGCCGCCACAGACGGCAGCGGCGGCCGGAGGGCGTCCAACGCGGTCTCGGTCTTCCGCAGAAGGCGGGCCGAGCCAAACGGCTGCCAGATGCCGTGCGGTACGCTCTGCGAGAGCCTCATGTGCTGCAAGTAGGAGTACTCGTACGGTATGCAGATGGCGCAAGCGGCGGCTGCAAAGGGAAAGAAGACGCCCAAGTGGATCATGGACAGGAGGGCCAGGCCATTTTGATGTTGCATCCGACGCACAACATACAGCACCTTGTCATACAAAGTACGAGGACCGTGGCACGGAGGACGACGAGCAGATGGGGTGTGTTTAGACCGTCTGCGGAGCAAATCACAAATTGAAATCAACCTGCCCTGAGCAACGCTCTTTTACATTACGTCAAACACAACGAGTGCAGACCCGCCAAGGGTCGTGGCGAGGCTGCTGGATCGCCTGTGGGGGAGGTTGATCATCGATTAGCGTGGGGGGGGGGGATGGAGAGGGCGGATGGAGAGGGCTGAAGCGAGACTCGGTATCAGGGTGTCGTCGACGGACGCGGACGAGACTGCGTCACAAGAGCTGCGCGTGAGACAGCCTCCGTCTCACAAAGGAAGGCGCACAGAAGAAGGCGCACATGATACGACTCTGAATACAGACGAGTACTCGTTCACAAACTGGCACGGGATGCTCGGAACGGCGCTGTTCCGCGAGATTCGGCCGTCACACGCTGCCAAAGCTGTCGGACTGGTGTTTTCTTTCGGTACTCGGTGGCCGGGGCGGGCAACGCTCAGCATCGATGTCCAGCCGAAACGATCCGAGGGAGAGCAGAGCCAGATGCGCCGTCCAAGGGCTTTCCAAGGGCTTTCCAAGGGCTTTACTCGTTGTACGTCATTGCGTCTTCATGGGCAGAAGGAAAAGGGTGCGGAACGTTTGCAGGCAGGCGCTTGACCGCCTCGTTTTTCTGTCCCGTCCTTCCTCCCGTGCCGCTTCGTCATTCCTTGTTTGATCCTGCTAATCTGGGCGTCCGTTGCGTACGAGTCGAGACCCCTGCCTGATAAGCGCACGCACGTACTACGCCTTTAAGAAAAGACCCCTGCATCTTCAGAGTTTCGTACTACTCGTACTTTGTTGCCTTTGCGAGATTGCTCTCACAAGCACATGCTCGATGGAGGGAAAAGAAGAGGGAGAGAGGAGCTTCTGCTTGCAGTATTACGCATCACTTCTCACAAAGGTTGCACCATCCAAAAGAAGAAATTGTGATATCCGGCCGGCAGCGTCCAGTGGCGTCCGTTGCCATATGGGATGGTGTCCGACCGGTGAACATGTATCTTATCTTGAAGAAAGAAAACGGCCCGGCTGCCCACAGTGCTGGGGCACGGGCGTCCTTTTGTCGTATTCATGCTTCTCCAGCGGCTGGCCAGAATCACGGCCTGTCCAGATTCGGGAGGCTCGAGCCGACCTGGTGCGTGCCTGCGCGCCTCCATCTGCTCTGCGTCGTTTTGTTCTTTTGCGTTCTTTTTGTGATATGTGACGGGAGTGCGTCCTTTCTTTAGCCGTGCTGTTCTGTGCCGTCGACGGCGTCCACGTCGTCCGGCGTGCCAGCGTGCCATTGTCGTCACCCCTGCTGAGCCCAGCGCGCCGGGCGTCTGACCAGGGTCTGAGATTGCACTTGCAATCACGAGCCAACATTGTACGCAACAGACAAAGCCAAGCAGGCAAGATAGATACGAGCTTCGTATTACCTGGGACGCACCGCCCGTCGTCATAGCCTTTCCGCTTCTTTGTCTCTGTCTGCGTCTAGAGCACTGAGACATGACGGCCGGCAGCATCGCCGCATCGCGGAGCATCGCCGAGACCATCGCCGGTGCTCAGAGGCCAAGCGGTTTCCTCGTCTTGTCTGCTGCGCCTTGTCGTTGTCTGCGTCCTGTGTCTCGCTTCTCCGCGGTTCTGATCTCGTGCACCCCTGCTCTTCTCAACGGCGGCCGTTGGTGCGGACTCGTATGGACGTCAAGGCCTGCCGCTGAATTTGCCACGCTGGACTCTGTTCTGCGCCAGCCTCACGCTAGCGGCGCCGCGGTAGCGACTGCCCTGTCGTTGTGCCTCTTCTCTTGCAGCACCCCACCCCCCACCGTTGTGGCAGTTGCTCTTTCCCGCGCAAGTGCCATGTCCCGCCTGGCCCACTTGCACACCGCCGGAATGGGAACGTCGGCTGGATGTGATGTGCAGCAAGCAGTTGCGACCGAGCCGTGCCTGCCCCAACGGGAATGAAGACGCGACCACCGCGCAAGGGGCCAAAAAGCAAGGCAGACATCGCAGACCGCTTCTCGCCAAAACAGCGCCCAGGGACAGCAGCTGGTGCGTCACGCCACGCCGGCGCCCGTCCGAGACATTGCATCCCGCCGGCATCTCGCTCAGGGCGCTCTGGACGCTCTGGAACGCGCCAAGGCCAGCACGCCGGCACGCAGCGGCGGCGCTGTCGGCAAAAGCAGCCACTGCAGAAAAAAGAAGAAAAGCGTCAAGTGCCAACGGCAGCCTGTCGCGCAGCCAATCCACCATTGGCACCGGCGGCCAGGCAAAAGCAAGCTAGAAGCTAGCAGCAGGCCGCAGAAAGAAACGGGAAGAAAACAGGCCTTGCCCGTCGAGGACGAAGCACCAAAGTCGAAGAAAGGAAAAAAAAGAAAAATCCGGCCGGACAAACGAGCAGACGGCAGTTGTCCCGTCGCCGGTGCCACCTACGTTGCGGGCTTGCTTCGGCTCCTTTCCTCAGCGCGCTGTTCCGGCGTCTCTCGCGTCTGGCATTTGTTTGCATCTTCTTTTCCCCAACGCCGTTCGGCCTGCCGGCGTCTTTCTCCCTGCTTCCTCGTCTCGTCTCGCTCGTCTGCCCGCCCCATATCACCCGCAGCTTGCCACCGGAACCGCCCAATAAGCTCTACGACGACCCGCACCGCAGCAGCCCAGCCAGACGACACAGGACGCGCCAGAAGGAGACTCGGACGTGTCACTATTTGCCTCTCAACCTACGACAGCGGCGTATCCTCCGTCTGCCGCTCCATTGGCTCCTGCTGCCCTGTTGGCTGCCACTGCAGCGGCACGCCAGCAAATCAACCCCCCTCTCCCGTTTGCAGGCTGCTTGTCACTGCTGCACTGGGCTGGCACAACTCGACGCAGCGTGCAGACGGCAACAGCACGAACCGAGGGCCTGCATACGTGACGGGCGGCTGACGAAATCAACAGACGGTCGGCCACCACTGCATCACCACGTCCGCCACCTGCAACCACCCGTCCGCACCAGCAACGAGGCCGGCCACAGACCCGGGCGTGCGTGGACAGGCAGCCTCTCGTCGTTTGTTTGTCCTGTCCTCTGTCAGCCGAGCCTCTTCTGCAAGCACCCCTCCTTCACCGCCAGGAGCACTCTTGTGTTGTTGTAATTTTATTACAGCCGTCCTCGCTCTTGGTGCTGGCACGGTCGTCGCCTTCTCTCCTCTTACCGCTTGGCTGCGTACTCGTCCATCTCGACCGGAGACAGCCAGGCATGGACTTCACCAGACAGCACCTGCACAGCTTCTCGTTCCGTCCCCCGCTCTAGGGCCCTCGACAGCCAGCAGCACGTCCAGACCACACGCACGACATGCTCGGAAAGCTGTTTAACCTCACGGCGGGCGCCGGCGGCGGTGTGGGTGCCGCGGCCCCCGCCGGCGCGCCCTCCGCGCCCGAGCCGGTGTCCTCGCTCGAGTCCGTCCAGGAAGACCTGCACACGCGCAGCCTCCTCTACCCCGACGCCCAGGCCCTGGCGCAGAACCGCCAGGACCAGGTCTTTCCGCTGCCCAGCAGCCCCCGTCTGCCGGCCGCGGCGCTGGCGCTGCCCTTTGACTACGACGGCGACCTCGACCTCGACATGCGCGACGTGCGCGTCCTCGTCATGCAGGACGGCATCAGCTCCGTCCCGGCGTGCCTCCTCTACGACTCGCAGCCCACGCCGCCTCCGCCGGCGCCGGCCGTGCCCGACCGGCCGTCGACCATGGCCGGCATGGCGCACGCCGGCCACGGCCCGCAGGACGCCGCGGCGCGGCGCGTGCCCACCTCGCCGCGCAAGCCCAGCCTGAGCCACGCGGCCCGGCCGCTCGTCATCCAGCCCGACGCCGCGCAGCTGCGCCACGGCGCCGCCGCCTTGGACCGCTGGCCGTCGCTGCACGGCCGCAGCCACGCGCGGCTGGAGACGGACGCGCAGCGCGCGTACCGCGAGTACGTCGACGAGATCGCCGTGGTCTCGAGCTGCATCTTTGGCAACTCGGAGCTGCTGGCCTACCGCGGCACGTCCACCAAGGTGCACGTGCTGCCGTCCGAGCCGCGCGGCCCCGACCTGTCCTCGTTGCTGCTCCACGACGGCCGTGGGTCCCTCGGCCGCTCCAGCATGCGCTCCAGCAAGCTGTCGCAGTCGTTTTCGTCCGAGTCTGCGTTTGCCTACCCGGGGACGTCCGCGTCGTCCTCGCTGGCCCCCGGCGCGCGCTCGGCAGACCGAAAGAGGGTCCTCATCACGCGGCTGTTCCCCGTCCCTCTCCCGGCCGACGAGGACATTGCGACGCCCCCTAGCCACCGGTCGGACGAGAGCATCGGCGGCGGCGGCGGCGGCGGCGGCGGCTACCCGTTTCCGCCCGACGACCCCAGCCTCCCCAAGAAAAAGAAAAAAGCCCAGCTCAAGCAGAAACGCACGCCCATGTACGCCATCGCCCTCATTGTCAATCTGCCGCAGCCCCCGCCGGCACAGGCCTACTCTGCTTCGCGGAGCGCCTTCCGCGGCCCGGGGTCCTACTCGGAGCAGGAGTCGTTTCCGTCGTCCTACGGCTCGGGCCGCCGCGTGGGCTGGGCGCTCGCGACGGCCGCCGTCGGCGGACACAACGGCAACGGCCTCGGCAACGGCCTCGGCATCGACATGCCCAGCAGCGAGGCCGCCCTCCACGCGGGCATGCTCGGCACGACGACGGCGACGACGACGACAACGGACCTCGAAGAGCGCATGGACCCCATCACGCAGCACTGGGACATTGTCATGCGCTCGCTCACCCAGCTGCAGACCGTCGCGTCGGCGACCATCCTCGCGCTTCTGCGGGCCTCCGACAGCGCGTCGGCCGACGCGTACCCCCCCTCCGCGTCGGCCTCTGCGCGCACGGCGCCGTTTGGCGGCCGGCGCGGCGACGACGCGTTCGGCGGCCCGCCCAAGCCGACAAAAACCAACGCCAAGCTCGTCACCCTGCTGCCCCACGCCCTGGCCGACGTCGAGCACATTGCCCGCGAGGCCGACAGCGCGCGCAGCCGCATCGCCATTGGCCTGCGCGCGCTGCGTGTCGTCACGGGCCAGAACCGCTGGGGCATCTGGCGCGAAGAGGCCCGCTGGGTGTCGCGCTGGGCGGCGTCTGTCCGCGAGCGGAGGCAGCAGAGCGGCCCCCACCTGCAGCTGCCGCCGCCGCCGCCGCCGCCGCCCCCTCAGGGCCAAGACCCCTTCCTCTACAGCCTGCTGACGGCCTTTCTCTCCACCCACACGGACTGGCTGCAGGCCCTGAGCCCGGCACGGTACCGCAAGCGGCATCTCATGCTGCAGTCGTCCAAGACCGGCGACGACTCGCTGTCGGCGAGAACAATCATCGTGTCCCGCGACAAGGCCGCGGCCCGGCGCATCGTGTTTGTGCTGTCTGCCTTCCTCCCGGCCAACCAGAGCCTGCCCTCGCCGGTGCGCGCCCACCGCCACAGCACCTCCATGTCCTGGGGCGCCCTGTCGCAGTCGCCGCCGGCGTCCTTTGTCGTCCCCATTGGCAAGGAGCAGTCGCTGCGCCGGAAAATCAACCGCCGCGGCCCCGGCGGGAGCGGCCGCCGGCCGTCGCACTCGCGCAACCCCAGTCTGCAAGGCCCGGCCGTCGCCGGCGCCATGCCGGCCGCGCGGTCGGCCTCCATGTCTGTGGCCGGCGTGCCCGCGCCGCTGGCCCATCTGAATCTGCACCGGGGCCAGCACGAGCGGCGGCCCTCGGACACGGCCTCGATCCGCACCGCCAACCTGCCCTTTACCGGCAACGACTTTGCCACGCGCAAGAGCAGCGCAGCCACGATGACCACCGTCACGTCGGACGCGACGGTGCCTCACTTTGCCACCATGCAGCGCTCTGCCTCGTCGTTTTCCGCGCGTCCCGACAGCAGCGCCAGCAGCGCTGCCGCAGACGACCTGAAGCGCACGCTGCAGCGGGGCGACAGCGGAAGCCACGCACTGCTCGCTCTGCAGCAGCAGCAGCAGCAGCAGCATGACCTTGCGTCGCCCGGCCTCGACGGCGACCCGCGCAGCCGCTGGGGCAGCATGCTGACCGGTTTCCTCAGCGGCCGCCGCCGCGACTCGACGTCGAGCCAGGCGGGCCCCCGCGCCGGGCACAGCCGCAACTCGTCCGTTGCCTCGTGGGACCCGCTGGGCCGACGCAGCAGCCTGCTGCCCCCGCCGTCTCCGAGCAAGCGGCAGACGCAGAACGGCACGGGACCGCAAGGCCAGCAGCGGCCGGCACCCGAGCCGCCGTCCCAGCTGCCGCGTGGCGAGGAGGAGGCGGCCGACCCGCACACGCCCCGCCTCTCCCAAGACAGCCCCAGCCTCGCCGGCACGGCCTTTGCCGGCGGCGACTCGTTCCGCCGCGAGCCCAGCAGCGTCTTTGACTCGCCGGTCAAGTCCATGACCAGCGCCGACGACGGCATCATTGACGTCGACATTGCCTTTCCCGACTACATCCGGTCCTTTGAGACGGCCGTGAGCTCGCCGTCGAGCAGCGGGTTCCTGTCGACGCCCGGCTTTGGCAGCGGCCTCGACTCGTTTGAGCAGTCCTGCCGCGTCTCCGTGGACGGCGACCTGCCGGCCAACGTGGCGGGCTGGCTGCAAAACTTCCACCCCGACTTTTGTCTGCAGGCCATTCCGCCGCAGGGCAACCTGATGGCCCAGATCAAGGAGGCGCTCCGCACGGAGCCGTCGCCGTCGGGGCTTGCCCTGGACGCCGACGGCGGCGCCCAGCCGGCGGCCGCACAGGCGGCGGGCGAGCGGTGGGTGGACATTTCGAGCGCCATTGTCGTTGACGCGGCCAAGCTGTCCATTACGCGCGTGACCTACAGCCGGCTCGTGCGCACCAAAGCGGCGGCGGCTGCGGAGTCGACGCCGAACAGCAACAGACCGTCGACACCGGCGACGCCGGCCGCACCGCCGACGCCGGCCACGCCAGCAACGGTGCCCGCGCAGGAAATGCAGCAGCTGGACGAGCGGTTTGTCGAGGAGCCCATCGCCTCGACGGACAGCGTGCTCACAAGGGCCCTGGAGCGCGTCATTGCGCAGGGCGTCGCCGGCAGCGGCGCAAGCGGCGGCGGCGGCGGGCTCGCGGGCTTCGAGTACCTGCACGCACACAGCGGCACCGAGAGCACGGCCGGCAGCAACTTGGGCCCCGGCACAGAGGACAACTCGGCGCGGTCGTCGCGGTCGACGAGCATCCGGCGCGGCCGGCGGGCCAGCCTGTCCGTGGGGCCCGACGAGCCGTGCCCGCCGGCCGGACCGCACTCCGTCAATCCGTCGCCGACGGCGCCGTACACGCCCCTGACGCCGCTGGGCCTCGCGGAGGTGCCGCGCGCCGAGTGCAAGACGGTCATCCTGTCGGCGCTCGAGGAGATTGTGCGCGACGTCGTCCACAGCAAAGACAGGGACGACCAGACCGACGCCGGCCAGAGCGACGCCGGCCATGCGGCGGCGGCCACGCCGGGCGCCGACAAGGAGGAGCCGAGCGTCCTCCGCAGCGCCGTGCAGTCCTGGCTCGAGAGCATTGACCTGGGCGAAGTGTAGGGCCGCCGTGGGGCCGTCTTTCTGTCCTTTGTACCCTCTTCACTTTGTATCTCTCTCTGCACTCTGCGCGTCTCAGGCGTCTCAGTGCTCCCTCACCACACGGCCCTACACTCGCTCCTCGCATTCCAACACTCTCGCTCTCGCATTTCTCCTTTCCGCGGCGTTGCTCTTTGGTCTATCATGGCGTGGTCTTTTGTTTCTCATGTTTCTTTTGCTTTTTCGTCGTTTGCTCCAAGCACGACTGACTATTGAATGTTCTCCAGGCTGGCACAAGGCTCAACGGACGTGCCTGGCGTTTTAGACTTGGAAGTACAGGAACGAATCAACTTGATGAATCTTGAAGATGCCAACGCCCTTTGAAGCTTTGAAGGCTTAGTAATCCTTATCGACTTGTTGATGTCACGTGGTGCACTGCCCCATATATGGTGATTACTAAGCAGTGTGGACGCTGCGTGCCAGTCGCGCCTGCCCGCAGCCGCCAGCAACACGACCGTTTGAGTGAAGCATCGCGACATCACACGCCCTGCCTTTTGCGACGCCCACGACGACCTGCGCTGCTGCGCCGCCCCAAACGAGTCAGATGGCCGCGGCGGCTGCGTGAAGCAGCGCGCCGGACGACCGACACGCGCACGCGCGACGCGGAGCCTGCGCGAGCGCAAATCCAGGGGCAACGACAGGAGAAGCGATGGAGGTGCTTCTGCGGGAGGCGGGCGAGGGCGTTGGCGGCGGGTTCGACGGCGACGGCCCACCGCGGTGCCGGTCGGCAGACGATCTCAAGGCACGCGTGGCGCAGCTGTTTGTGGGCAAGGTGTCGGAGACGCGGGCCGAGCACGTGTCGGCGTCGTTCGACATGCCGGCCGACGTGGTGCTGAGCCTGGGCCGGGCACTGCAGCCGGCGGGGGCGGCGGAGGCGGGCGGGCCCGAGAACGCGGTGGCGGCCGCGGCCGCCGCGGCAGACCCCGAGGTGGCGACGGTGCAGGCCGGGGCGGCGGTCAACGGGATGCTGCGCAACCACGTGACGGTGCGCGAGGTGGTGGTCAGCCAGCCCGAGACGAACCCGCTGCTGCAGCGGGCGGTGGCGGCGTTTCTGATCATCTGCGTGCGCCAGGCCGACGGCAGCATGTGGGCCGTGCAGGAGACGACGCGCGACACGCAGGGCTGGACGGTGACGTACGGCTGCAGCAAGTCCATGGCCTGCTGGAGCCGGGCGCGGGCCGGCGGCGGCGCCCCGATGCAGCGCACGGTCGGCCTGTCGGCGCTGGAGGACATGCAGGACGCGCAGAGCCTGGCGCGGCCGGCGTACGACTGCCGCGGCGTCGTCATGATTACGTTTTCGCGGTTCAGCCGCTCGGTCGTGGTCAAGTACGAGCACACCAACTTCCACCGCACGGTGGGCGAGCTGGCGGCGCTGTTCCCGCCGCCGCGGCCGCCGTCGCCGCTGCCGGGCGCGCTGGCGCTGGCCGCCAAAGCCAAGACGGCGACGGCGACGGCGACGGCGACGGCGACGACGACGACGACGGCGGCGACGACGCCCACGCTCAAGCGCAAGAAGCCGGCGGAGCTCGGCCCGGACGGCCAGCCCCTGCCAAAGAAGCCCAAGCTGACGCCGGAAGAGGCCCTGGCGGCGCGGGCAGCGAAGCGCAAGGCCGCGCGGCAGCGGCTGAGAGATGAAAAGCTGGCGGCGGCGGCGGCGTCCACGGCCGCTGCGGCAGCAAGCAGCGGCGTCGTGCCGCAAGACCTTGTGGCCAGGCCAAAGGCCAGGCGAGTGCGGAAATCGGCCGGCGCCGGTGGCGGCCAAGAGCCGGGCGCCGCGGCCGCTGCGCCGGCGACTACGGACACGATGCTGGACCTGGGCATCGACATGAGCGACGGCCCCGAGATGACCGAGGACCAGATCGCCGAGACGCTGCTGCAGCACCTCAACGACTTTCCCGAAGACAACACGGGGCCGGCAGCGGCGATGCTGGACGATGCGCTCGAAGAGTCCAACAGCGCGTCCGACGCCGGCTGGCAGCTGACGCGCGAGGCGGCAGCGGCGGCAGCGGCGGCAGCGGCAGCAGCACCGCCGGCGACAGCAGCACCGCCGGCAACAACGGCCCCGGCCGCCGAGGCCGCGGCGGCGGACCCGCCGTACAAGCGCGTCAAGGAGTCGGAAGTGTCCACCAGCCGGCGGCTGACGGCCATCAAGCAGCTGACGAGCCGCAACGTCGACCCGGCCACGCTGACGCACGACCAGTTCTGCACGTTTGCCAACCAGGCGCCGCAGCTGCAGCGGGAGTCGCTGGAGCTGCTGGCACACTACGGCGCCGAGCGGCTGGCCATTGTGCCGGCGGAGAAGAGCGCGGCCGCGCCTGTTAATACGCCGACGACGGCGACGACGGCGGCGCCAGAGCCGGCGCCAGCACCGGATCCCGCACCGTCTCCTGCTCCTGCGGCCGACGCGGCGGCCGCGCAAAAGGCAGCGAAGCCGCCGCCCAAGCCGCGACAGAGCAGAGGCGCCGCGGGCGACGCGACGACGCTGCCCGGCCTGCAGACGACGGAGCCGACGGCGGTGCCCGTCGCGCAGCCGCCCGAGGCAGCGCCGGAAGCGCCCGCAAAGCCGGGCCAGCGGCGGAGATCGACAACAAGCAGGGCCCGGAAGAGCACGGCCGCGCCCGAGCCGGCGCGCACGCCGCTGCCGGCACACCACGCGCCGGCACCGACGCAGGTGTCGCCCGTGCCGCTGCCGCCCACGGCCTATCCGCAGGCGCCGGCACCGGCCCCGACAGCGGCAGAAGCGCCGACGCCCACCAAGACAAAGAAGCCACGGGCGCCACGCAAGACAAAGGACGCGACCCCCGCGCCGGCCGCCCATGCGCAGACGTACAGCACAGCAACTGCCCCCGTCCAGGACCCGCCGCCAGGCTACTACAGCGGCTATCCGCTGGCGCAGCAGCAGCAGCAGCAGCAGCATGCGTCTGCGGCCACGGCGTCGAGCCAATGCGGCCCGTCTTCCGCGTCGGTCTTGTCGCCGCCCACCGTCAACGCGCGGCAGGCCGTGCCGAGCATGGCAGCCTACGACGCGAGGACGGCGACGACGACGACGACGACGGCATACAGCCAGGCGACAGCGGCCGGCAGCGGCACGTCTGCCTACGCCGGCCGGCCGCAGTACGGCGGCCACGGGCGGAACAGCGCCGCCTCGCCCGTTGCCAACATCAGCAACAGCACCGCCACCACCGCCGCCGCCACCACCTCGGCAGGCAGCGCCCAGCAGGCGACCACGGCAAACCCGCAGCTCGGCTTCGACCACTACCTCGGCGACTACGGCCACCGGACCGACTCGCCCGTCTACAGCAAGAGCCAGTGGCCAGCGCCGGCCACGACGAGCAGCCTGGCGACGGACCAGAACACGTACGCAACGGCAACGCCACAGCAACACCAGCAGCACCAGCAGCACCAGCAGCAACAGCACCAGCAGCACCAGCAGCACTACCAGCAGCAGCAAGAGCCACTCAGAACGACCACGTCAGGGCCGTACAACAACCACAATGCCCACGGCAGCTACGGCGGCTACGGCGGTTACGGCAATTCTACAAACCTGCCCGGCCTGTCGTCCATCCCGACAGACGCCACGTATGCCCACCTGCTGCAACAGAGACAGCAGCAGCAGCAACAGCAGCAGCAGCAGCGGGCGCACTCGCCCGCAACGGCCTATCGAGCGTCCAGGCAGACGACGTACGGCGGCAGCACGGCCACGGCGACGCGGTCCTCGACAGCCGCCGCCGGCCAGGGCTTCGGTCCGTCTGGCAACCCTCCGGGCAACCCTTCGGGCAACGCCGGCTACGCACACGCCCAGCGGCAGCACCAGCAGCACCAGCAGCACCAGCACCACAACCCGCACCAGACGCAGTCCGGCATGGGCCCGGCCAGCGGCCATGCCGGCGCACGCGACGCCTACGGCAACCCCGTCGGCAACAATGCCTTTTACGAGATGCTGCGCCGGTCACAGGGGTGAGGGCGGGAGAGGCGGCGTCTTCATGGCGCGAGGCTGAAGCGTTTTACGGGACAGGCAGTCCTTTTAGTTTTTCTTTTTTTTCTTTTTTTTCTTTTTTTTCTTTTTTTTCTTTTTTCTGGGCTTGTTTTCGCCACGTACCTCCTGTTCTTGCTTTGATTGTTTGTGTCAAATACCCAGTGGACCGGTGCGGGCAGAGACAGTACGAGTAGCACAAGTACATACTGCATCGACTCTGAATTCATCTATGCTAAGCGGATCATGAGTAGCAATGATACGGTCCGCCAACAAGCGCTCTGGCCTGTCCTCCTGAAACTGAAAAATGCCAAACCGAGACCAACGTGTGGAATGCATAAGAAAACAACAAGGCGCAACACGCACGAATGAAATAAGAGCACCAAAGACACGACAAAGGAAGCCCTTACGCCCGGGACCCTGTGCAACATCGAAAAAGCACTCCGTCAAAGTAGTGAAAAGGCAAACAAGCAACCGGGAAAGCTGCAAAAAACACTATTCCTCCAAAGTACTGACAGAGTCCACTTCCGGCGGCTCATCGCCAACGTACTCCCTCCACTCCGAGACGCGGTCCATGCCGCGCCCGAGCCCGGCAAGGCCAGCCATTTCTGACTTGCGCGCGCCCTGCGCGTGCTGCGCGGCCGCTTCGTCGCGCCGCCGATGGCGCCGGCCGCTGGGTCCGCGGCCGCCCGCGCCAAACATGTCCTCGTCGGCCTCCTCGTAGTGCATCGTCGTCTGGCCAATGTCGGGAAAGGGGATCTGCTCCATGGACCGCCCGTGATGCAGGGCCTGCTGGCCCATGAACGGGTCGTCTTCCATCGGGTGCCGCCGCATCATGGGCATCTCAGACATCATCCCGGGCGGAGGCAGCGGTGCAATCGGCATCATCGGCATGGCGCCCATCATGGGCGGCGGCGGGGCAGACTGCATCGACACCATGGGCGGCGGCGGCATCAGGGACATGGGGCCGCCAGGCGACAAGGGGCCCATGCCCACGCCGCCCAAGCCGCCGCCCAAGCCGCCGCCCAAGCCGCCGCCAGGCCCTCCCGAGACGCCCATCGCCATGCCGGCCGTCATGGGCGGTCCCGGAAGCGCAAGCGGACCGTTGGCGCGGTGCATCGGACCGGAGCGAGAGTCTGTGTTGAAGCGGTCTGCGAGCCGGCCCGCCTGCGAGCCATTGTGCACAGCACGCGCCCGGCCGAGGCCGTTTGTGTAAAAGTCGGGCGGCGCAGTCGGCCGCTCATACGATGGCTCCGTGTACTCCTGGTACTGGGACGGCGGCGGCGGCGGCTGGCGCTCCTGCTGCAAGTGCTGGTGCTGGAGCGGATGCTGTGACGGCGGCGGCGGAGGCGGCTGCTGCTGCTGCTGCTGCTGCTGCTGGTAGCGGGACTTCATCGCTTGCGCCTGTGCCTGTTGCTGCGGCGGCGTCGGGGGCGCCGGGGGAGGCTGCGGAACCAGCGGAAGCACGTCTGTTGCCGCCCGGCCGTGGTAGTCGTTGTCGTCGTCGTCGTCGTCGTCATCGTCATCGTCGTCGTGGTTCACAAAGCTTCTCATTCTCCTGGGACGCATGCCCGCGTCGTCGTTGGCGTGCCGCCGAGCATGGCGGGCCATCCGTTCTTTCTGGATGGCGCTGTAGGCATCCATGCCGTCATCGGCGTCGTTGAGCCCATGAAACGCCTCCATCCGCCGAGCCATGTCGTCGTCCCGGTTCGCATCCGTCCGGTAGCTGTTGGCCCGATCTCGAAAGTCGCCTCGTCGCGGACGTGCACGCGATGCTTCTTCGTAGCTCTGAGGCCGAGGGCGCATGCCCTCCCCTGCTGAATACGGCCGGCCCGGCCCAGCGCTGCTCCGAAAGTCTCTTGGAGCAATCGACGGCGCCGAGCCAAACCGTTCAAACCGAGAGGCGCCGACAGGCGGATACGGGGAGCTGCCGTATCCGGCGTGGTCCGTCTCCAAGTCGAAGACGGGACAGTCGCAGTGGCCCCATTTGAGGCCGCAGATCATGCATGATTCAGCTCCACATTGGCTGCGTCATGAGCGTTGCTGTCAGAAAAGACCAAAGCAGAAAGCAAAGCAGAAAGTTCAAAAGGGGGGAGGCAACGCACCAGATGATATGGTTCTGCCCCTCTTGAAAAACGACTTCCGACTTGCATTTATAGCAGTGCTGGCGGCCGCGGACTTGGTCCAGAAACCGCATCGTCCGTTCGTCGTGCGGACAATCATGCGATGCATGGAGCTTGCAGTTGCACGCGCAACAAACCTTTGTGTGACAACGGCCACAGACAGCAATCTCGCGGTCGTCCTCTCCGCGGAACATGTTCTCGGGCTTGATCCACTGGCCGCAGCGCGGCGACGGGCAATAGATGCGCCTGGACACAGAGACATCGTAGAAGCGCTGGTTCCATGCCTGTTTGAAGCCGGCGTCAAACAGCTTCTCGACGTGCTTGAGCGCAATGGGATTCATTGTGCAGCATCGTGGCGGCATTTTCCGCGCGTCGTTCATGGACGCCTTGAACTTTTGTTTCAGGCACGACGCGCACATCCGATGACCGCAGTTCAGCTTGGCCAATCTCGTCGACGAGAACTCTTCCATGCATTCCAGACAGTTGCTTCTGCGAAACCAAAGGGGAGGGGAGTGTTAGCCCGACGTTTCCAGCTGTTGGTTGCCATTGGGTGTTCCAACAGACGGCTGCTGTTTTTTTTTTTTTTTTCCAACCAGAATGGCTGCCGTTTTTTGTTCCACACGGGCGTGTGTCTAGCAGGGAATAGTGAAACCAAGAAACGAAACAGGACCAGCGGTGCAATGGGACTTGACAGCATGCACGATCGTACGCCATGGCTTGGTGCATCGTGCGTAGGTCATATAGGTCACAGACGGAACGGGCAGGCGTCCACGCACTGCAGCGTTTTGGGGGGATACGGCAATGGCCACAGAGAGCTGCACACGACAACTGCAGATTGAGGAGAGGATGTGTTGCAAGTGGCATGCTGTGTGCGTGTTTGGTGGTGGACGGCTCGGGATTGGCTCGGGGCAGACTCACCGTTTGCTTGACTTTTCCGTGGGGAACGCATGGGATCCGAAACCGAGAGGGCTCTCGAACAGCGAGGATGGCCGTTTAGACGAGTCGGTGCTTGGGGGTGCCGTTACGTGGGAGGGTGCCGTGGGGTGCGTCTGGGCTCTCCGCAGAGTAGCCGGGCCACTGGGGTATTGATCCGGCAAATCGGATTCGCAGTACCTCTGCTTTGTTGGGCTGGAGAGGCGTACGTCAGTGTTTTGTTTGTTTGCTTTTGGTGACACAAGAGTCACGTTTGTCACGTCTGTGTGGTTTGTCTCCTCCAACTCACCGTCGGGAGGACGCGCGCGGGTTGAACTCGTCGCTGTCGACTGTCCGGAGGCGGCTTTTGCTTCGGGAGACATCCCGGCGCCGGTCTTGCGCGGCGGCTGTTGTGTGCCGCGAGACGGAGCGTCGCGTGTGTCTGGAGGGCGTTCGTCGCCGGCGGCGGTCTTCGTCATAGTCGTCTTCCATCTCCGTGTCCGCATCCGCCTGCTGCTCCTCAGCAGTCTCTTCGGGGATCGCGCCCTCGTGCCGGCGGCCTCTGCTGCGGCTGCCACCGCCTGGGCCGCGGCTTCCACTGCTGCGCCGAGAGTGGCGACCGTGGTGGCTCCGCTTTTGCGGCGTGCTGCGTTCTGGCTGCACTGTCGACGGCTCGTCTTGGTCCTCCTCTTCATCCACGTCGTCGTCGCGGTCCGGGCCCCGGGGTGTGTCGTTTTCTTTCTTCTTTTGCTTCTGGCTCTGCCTGGCTGACCGCTGTTTGAGCGACGGTGCGTACTCTTGCGACGGGCGTTTGCGAATGTCCATGCGGTCTCGCAGGCTCTGCTTGTCCACAAAGATGCTCGCGGCCGCGTCGCGCACGGCGCTGTTGTCGCTGTTGTCGCTGTCGTCGTCTTCCTCCGGCGTGGGCCGTGTGAGGTCCGTCTCCTCGTCCGACGCACTGAGGGACGACCGCATCGACCGGCGCGAGTCCGGCGTCGAGCGCAAGTAGGGGGCGGCGGAGCGGGGACTGGGGTCTCTGTGGGACGCAGCCCGACGCAGACCTGGCCGCGGCGGGTGGTTGTAGTACTGAAAGGCAGCCTTCCCTGCGGTGGGCGCGGTTGATGCCCTAGGGAAAGACGGTACGGCCGGCGGCCGGCCAACAAGTGGGGTGTCAGAGCTGTGGTGTCGCATGCCCAACGGTGAGGAGAGTAGCACGGACGCAGCGCGCGTCACAGCCGGTCTCTGGCGAGACGTAGCCACAGACGAGGGGGCAGCGGAGTAGGCCGAGTAGGCGGATCGATGTATTTCATCCCAACGGCGGTGATGGCGAGGCGACGAGCGGGCGGAGGGCAGTTCCATGCGGGCCCAATCGCTCTCCTCGTGTGGCCAGGAGCGAGTGTGTCCGCGATGCATCATCCACCACGAGGCGTGAGAGCCATGGTCAGCCGTGTCAAAGGCTCCAAGCTGCGCCATTCGAAGCGGCGTCAGCCCTAAATCAAGATATGCACATCCGCGGACAAGGGGGGGCTATCAAAATCGATAAAGGGAGAGGGAGGCCGGAGGGTGAAAAGAGAAGACGGCAAGAACGAGAGCCGTTTCTGCAGTTTCTGCAGCCTCTGCCTGCAACCTCTGATTTTGCGGTTTTTGCCGGCAACAGTGTGTAGCGCCTTTGCTGGATTGCTCCGTCGTCTTAGGGCGAGGGGGTCGCTTTGGATGGTTTTGGACGTTTTGAGACCTGACCTGGCGCCCTCAGAGTCTGCAGTCTGCAGGTATGGGACGTGAGCGGCGGATGTGCCAGTGCCAGCTGGTTGCGCGTGAGTGGTCTGGTGGGATGCACGGGGCCAGTTAGCGTTGATCGGACCAGGTTCAGCTGCATGACGGCCAATGCAGGAGGGCCGAGAAACGAGACACGAGAAACGAAAGCGACACAGCCAAAGCAGCCCCGCGGACCACCGACCGCCCTGGAAAAGACAGGAAAACGCCCCGCCCACTCGCAGGATGTGCTGAAAGGGGGACGGTGCATCGAGCGGCAGCCAAAGAGAGCAAGGGGACATCATACCTATCTGGACCAAGGCGAGCGTTGGGCAGCAGTGGAGTCGGAAAGAGGCGCCACTGCAGTACGCGCCTCGACGGAGGTGAGGGGAGAGGAGGAGAGGGGAGAGGGGAGAGGGGAGAGGAGGAGGAGAGGAGAGGAGGAGAGGAGAGAGGAGGAGGGAAGGAGAAATATGAGAGACAGAGAAGAGAAAAGAGAAAAGGAAACGGTGACGCCGCGACAGCCGAACGGAATAACAGAAAGCGAGACGAGCGAAAGAGGTCGCAAACAATACGGTCGACAGCGAGGTGGAAAAAGCAGGACTGGGACAGACAACCTGCAAAGTGGCGTGCTAGCCTGGCTGCAGCGTGGCCTGCAACCCTGCGCGGGTCTGGTGGCAGCGGACGGACAATCCCGCGTGCAGCGGCGATGGTTGTGGCGTGGCGTTGTCCGGCGAAGCTGTCGATGCCGTCGATGCTGTCGATGATGTCGTCGATGTGAGAAGAGAGATACAATCAAAAAACTCTGTCGGCGGCCGGAGAAAAGGGGCAGGCGGTTGGCAGCCAGAAAGGCAGGGGCGAAGAAGACACAAAAACAGCAAGTGCAGCCGTCGTTGCTTCCCGTTCAGCGACGTTCCTGGTCAGCCGCTCCAGCCGCCCCTTCTGTTTCTGTCATTTTGTCCTGAGGCACTACAGTGATCATACAGCTTCCCCGCTCTTTCACGCGTCCCCTCAATTACCACGTGACGGGCAGTACGATCGTTGCAGTATCGTACGTACGAGTATGGAAAGAGCGACCCGTCCTGTCCGGGAACGCAATGGGAACGGAAGGATGCGAGCCTTCACTGAACGCAGGGAAGGCGCAACAAAGCGCAGGCGCAGCTGTTGCGAGAACTGCGGCAGCCTTGTTTTTTTTTTTCTAGACGGGAGCGCCTCGCCACCAGACGTTTCGGCCTGGCCGCGGGGGTGTGAATGCACTTTCAATCTTGCACTGTCCACTCGCAGGTCCCGTCTGTCCAGCCTCACGCGGGAGGACGAAACGACTGGACAGCGGCCAACGTCGACGCCGAGGCCGGGAGCGGACAACGAGGCAGACGAGGCGGACGAGGCGGACGAGGCCCCATCTGGTTCTCTGTCCCGTCCTCCATATGCTTACCGTTGTCCCTGGACAACGGCGGTATTCCTAATTTGTGCGCACCGGCTCGTTGCGCGTACCCGCCGCGCCAGGCTACTCGAGGCTAAAGGCACCGTCTGCGTCCGTTTCTTTGTGTGTGGCCGGCTGCGGGGCATCGCCGACGGGGCGAGACGATTGGTTGGGTGCTGTGGTTTTGGCCGGCCACATACAAAATCAGTAAAGAAAATGCCGTGGCAGACAGCCTACCAAGACCTCGTGGGCCAGGACGAAACTGTCGGCGCACGTGAGAACACCGCCAGAGCAGCAGGCCACGCCAGCGGTCGAATGCCAGCGCACAGCCCAAGTGCTGTGCAGGCTGGTGTCGAGCGGCAGAGGCGAGGGAGAATGAGCATGGCTGTGAGCTTGTCAAGAAAGAGGCAGGCACGGCCTCTTGTAAACGCACTCGGCAGAGCCATCTGTCTAAGCTGTGTCAAAACTGTGCCACGGATAGCCGGTGCCCTGATACAGGGAGATGAGAGATGCAGGAACAACTCACTATGAACAAGTTGCTATGAGAATCTCATGTGAGTTTCGTTGAGCCTTATCTTATTATAAGTGTGACATCTCATGGTGAGTTTCCTTGAGCCTCATCTTATTATGAGTGTGGGATCTCATGGTGAGTTTTCTTAAGCCTCATGCTCTTATTATGAGTGAGGATCTCATTGAGAATCAATCTATTACAGAAACGCAGATTCTTGGGTGAAGTGTGAAGAGCCAGACCCGTAAAGCCTCGCGCTTTATCGAAATAGGCGTATATAAACTGGAGAGTCCAGCCGTATTTACAATCTCTGATTTTGGCTTAATTCAGCTGTGAATAAATTCTTCGACATATCTTGGAATGTTAGCAACGAGACCGCCGGAACAAAACGTCTCCCAAGAGGAGAGTTCACGTATCTCACAAAATGTAAAAAAATGTAAAACGTCACAAAAACAGGATTTCATCTTTCATCAGAAACAATTCGCAAAGGGCAAACACAGCCAAAAGTGTGAAGAAGAAGAAAACACAAAAACCAAGGACCGCGATGACTCGGAATAATCGCAATCTAGATATCACCGATGTCCTTGAAGCACAACACGGGCATCAAAACATATCCCAAAATTGACCAGAAAAAAAAAAGAGAAAAAAAGAGAAAACACCGTAACCAAAAACAATCCATCGACATAAAACGCCCTGCAATACAGATATATGTAAACACAACTTCATAAACACCCAAGCCTGGTTTTGCACACCCCTCCCCTGCTCAACGGCAAGGTGAGGGGAGAACTTGGCAAGGCGGCAAACCGGCCCGCGGGCGCCGACCAGCACAAGCACTCAATGTGCCCCGCTCAGCGAAACCCTTTCAAATAACGCCGAAAGACGCCGTGATTCGTCTCTTATTTCCACCATGAGGGTGTGGTGTGTGGTGCTGTATTTGTATTTTTGGGTGTCGCTCTCTTGGCTCGTTTCCGTATGCGTTCCCTGTGTCTGTCTCCTGTTGCCTCCTCTCCGCAGGGATGGGACAACCCCCTTTCATCGTCTTCTTTTACCCCAGATGACGGGCCTGGCCGAGGCGTGGTTTCCTTTTCAATGTCAGCGGAGGAAATAAAGAGCAGACGTGGTCGTTTGTTGCGGGGCGTGTGCAGACAGCGGCTCGGTAGGCAAAGGTGTGACAGAACACCCGGGCGCGTGCAGCCGTACTGAGCAGTGGTGTGGATGGCAATGTGCAAAGTAATATGCTCTGCGATCAGACCAGACCCTGCCTCAACCATTCAAGTTACAGCCACTCAAAAAGGCACGCCGACGGACTTCGGCCTCCCGTATAATCTCGGCGGCGAGAGCCAGGCTCGGCGCGAGGCCTGCATAGCGCTCAATCTCGACGACCACGTCGGTGATGATCTGGTCGAGGACATCGCGGTGCGGCACAATCGTCAGCAGGATGCCGGAGAGAGAGGCCGACATGGATGCGCCCATGACCAGCAGGGTCTGCGAGACGATGGAGAGGGCGCCTTGCCACAGGTAGGGCATGTGTCCGGCGTGGTGGGCCGTAATGTGCTCGATCTGGCGCACAGAGGCTTCCAGACACTTGTGGCACGCGGTGCGCACGGCCGGATCCAGCACAGCCTGCTCATTGTCGAGGACCGCCAGGATGTACGGCCGGTAGATGATGGTGCGGCAGGCAAAGAAGCGAAGACGCAAGACGGTCTGGACGGGGTCGGCGAGGAGCGTCCGCGTGAACGGGAACTGCAGCGGGCCGGGGAGGCTCTCGTACCACTGGGTGAGCTGGTAGTCGAGCTCGGCAACGATGGGCTCGAGGCTCGCCGTCGAGGCCATGGAGTCTTTGGAGTAGATGAGCTGGCTGACGCGGTTCAGGAGGCGGCGGAGCGCGATCTCGGCCAAAAAGTACCACAGGTCGTCCCGGCCCACGGCCTGCTGCTCGTCGCCTTCGAAGCCGCAGGGCAGGCCGACGTTTTCCTCAAACTGGACGACGCCGGAGTGGGGCAGGTCCATCTCGGCGAGCAGGTCGCTCTCAAACAAGAGCGCGTTCCAGTAGATGCGCTCGGTCAGCTCGCGCTGCTCGGGCGGCACGCGGTTGGGCGACATGAGCAGCAGCTGGAGCTTTGTGCTCGTCGTGCACAGCAGGTTCCAGGCCTCGAGGGGCCGCACGAGATAAAATAGGTACGCAGCCGCCAGCAGATGGCACTGCGCGGCGAGCACGCTGTTCGAGGTCATCATGCCGGGCAGCAGAGCCCAGGCGGCCGTGAAGTACTGCAGGCCGGGCGGGTCCTCGTGGGGCACAATGCGCGATATGCTGCCGCGCAGGCTGGCCTCGCCGAGGGACAGCACGAGAAGCACGATGCAGCTCTCGGGGCCTTCGCGGAACCCGTTGGACAGGGCGCTGCGGTAGTGGCTGCGCCAGGTGTACGGGTTGACGCAGGCGTACCACATGTTGACGCGGTCAAAGTAGGCCTCGATGTAGGCCGCCGTATTGGACAGGTCGAAGCAGGGCGTCTTTGTGAGGGAGTGCAGTGGCTGGCGCGCCATCTCGAGCTGCAGCATGATCTGGGGGTCGTACTGGCGGGACACGAGGTCCCGGATCAGAGGCCACTGCAGCAGGTGCAGCGCGGCGTTGGTGTGCACCTTGGGCATTGTCGAGATGTTGGTTGTGCTCGTCCAGGTGCCAATGCCGCCGGCTGGTATCACGGAAACAAAGCCGGCCGCGGCGGCAGCAGCAGCGGCAGCGGCGGTCTGTTCCGACCACATGTTGATGCCTCCGTCAGGGGCCACCCCTGTCCCAGAAAGAGACCCGAGGCCCGTATTTCCTCCGAGGCCGCCGCCGCCGCCCGCGCCGCCTCCGTTGCTAAGGCTGGACGGTGAATCCTGTGACTGCTGGGGTGCTGCCATGACGATGCCGTTGCTGTGGCTGGCGGCAAGATTCATTGTCAAGAGGCCCTCGATCCGATTCAGCCGTTCGAGGATCAGCTTGTCGCCGGCGTCGAGCTTGATCCCGGGCTCTCTGTAGATGCATTCCGCACCCAGCTCCGTGCAGAGCTTGCATTTTGGCTTGGTGCCGTCGCACCGCGACTTGCGCGAGCGGCAGACCTCACACTGAAAGGTTAGGAGGGGGATAGAGAAGAAAAGGCAAAGAGATGAACGATACGCAGCAAAGACCAGACAAAGCCAACTTACTGCAATCGTTGCTCGCCGCCGTGGGTAGTCAACGCCTCCGCCGGTGTCTGTGTTGCGCCGCTTGAGAGGGTTGATGCCGTCGTCGCTGGGGTCGTTGGGCACCGCTGTGCTGCCGTTGGTCTTGACGTCAGCCGCGGCGGCGCTGCCGCCAGCGGCGGGCTTTCCGCTCGCATTGTTGCTGGCGCTGTCGGAGCCGTCCGCGGTGGCGGCGGCGCCAGCCAGGGACAAGTCGTGGCGAACCATGTCGGAGCCAGACGACTGCGAGGACATGTTGCGCGCCTTTTTGGCCAGGCCGAGGATGCTGTCGCGGCTGAAGCCCGGCGTGGGTTGCGTCTTGGTGGCTTTTGGCGACCAGAGACCGCCTCCGCTGCCTCCGCTTCTGCCTGGAGAGGGGGTGTCGAGGATGAAGCCGGCGCCGTCGCTGAAGCCGCCGAGGCTGTCGAGGCCGCCCAGTGCGTTCAAGCTGCTGTCGCCGAGGTGCGACGGGATGACGGTGGACGAGGACGTGGACGAGGCAGACGAGAGGGAAGAAAAGCCCTGTGGCAGGGTCGTCGTCATGGTGAGGACTGTTGCGGTCGCCGCGTAGGACCCGGTTGCCAAATCGGGCGAGCCGCCCATCGACGAAAGGAGCAGACAGCGTTTGCTGGTGTGTCTCAATCTATGCGGATCCGGTTCGATGTGGCACTGCCTGTTGCTGTTGACGCTGCGTCGGACAGCCGTCGAGCAGCGAGCAGCGCCTTTTTATCTGAGGATGTCAAGGCCCACGCCAAGAGCAAAGCCCGAGGCTGCCAGAGACGTCAGAGAACGGCACGGAGGCTGCAGACGAGGAAAGGGGAAGAGGGGCGAAAATGAAAAGGGGGAAAGGAAAAAAAATCCCCGACGATTGAAATGATGGAAGAAAACGGCAAAAAGAGCTGGGGGCGGCGTGGTATTATTCAAAGGAGTGAGCAGCGAGCAGAGGCGGCCAGGGAGCGGCAGACGGCGTCTCCTGTCTGTACAGGCGCTGCTTCGTCCTCTGTGCTCTGAGCAGCAGTCCCGCGCAGACACAGGACGACACAGGACGAGTCTTGCGTGTTGCACGGAGGACAGTTCGGGACCGGAGACAGGACAGCAAGGCCCGTACTCGTATGGGGGACAGGACATGGGGTCACAGGTGGAGACTGGCCATGATGTTAAACCGAAAGAACGACCCTGCAGATTGGGGAAAGCGGAGGGGGAGGCAAGAGCCCGGGGGAGAGGAAGGCACGGCGGACACGATGTCTGGGAGAAGACAGGGGCGCCTGGGAAGAGGGCAGGCAAGAAGCTGACAAACCCCCCAGGCAGCGCACAGACAGGCCGGACGGTGTGGAAGGAGCGATGCACGAGGACGCACACGCAGGACAAGCAGGTACGAGTCCTCAGTACTCGTAGGGAGAAGGAGCGAGCCAAAGAGCGGCGTGCAAGACAAAAAAGATCAATACACACGACAGCGGACAGGCTCCGTCGTGGCTGGCGCCCGGCCACGCCACTCGGCCACGCCACTCCAACGGTCTCGTTTTCTCGCCTTCATTCTTTCTCTCATTTTGCTAGCTCGTCGGTCGTGGTAACCGAAGCACCTGCGACGGCAAGCGGGCCCTGCGGTCACAAAGGCGGGGGATGCGCCCGGAAGACAGAAGGGAAGGAGCGAGGGAGGGGCGTGTGGATGACGGGGCGTGCCGGAAGAAAGAGACGGAATTGATGGAGAAATACTCGTAGGGTGTCAGGAAAGTGAAGGAGGGGGCCGAATGCGACAGTAATATGGCGCGGAGGTCGTTCCTTCCACTTTTGTTCTTTCTCTGAAGCCTTTCTCGAGTCGTTTGTTGCTTCCTTTTTCAGCTTGCGCCCCTCAGAGTACTTTCCGGGGTTCTGGAGAAGCGATAGGCAGAGTGCATGAGTCTGGAGAATCCGGGGTCGATGGCGCTTTCCCTTTGTGCCCACATGGCAAACTAACGACTATTCACACAGTTCTGAACCGCTGACATACTCGTATATCCTAAAAATAAAAGTAGAGACCCTCCAAAAATAAAGTTAATTAAATTAATAATTAAAAATTGAACAAAATAGGCTGCCGCTCGAGGAAAGCCGTACACGCACGAAAGAGACACAGCCAAAAAGACGAGTCTTTTTTTCACAGGAACCGGCTGAGTGGAAGAGAGCTTGCCGTTCGCTTAGGCCTCCACGAGGCTGATGCCACCCTGTAGCAGGTAATACGTCGTGACGGCTGTGACAGGATGGCTGTCAGTCCCGACGTGGCGTTGCGCTCCTTCCATACCGGGCAGTGCTCGAGTCGAGCCTAGCTGCCTGCATGTTGCAGCTGTTGGCTGCGAGACACGGAACACGCTGCACGCTGGTCCGAAGCACAGACGCAAGAGTGCTTCCGTATGGGTTTTTGCTCTTCTCTCGAATTTTCTAGTCCTCATCCCTATATCGTGCGTCCAGGGTACGTGCTCAAAGGCATGATCACCTCACACCGACGTCTCGGCCAAGGCAGGCCCCAAAGAAGATTATTGTGAACAGTACGGGTAATAAAGACAGACACGAGTATGTACGAGATGGCATAGACATGTTTGATTTGACCGGTTGGTCCGGGCCAGGCACAGGGTGGCTTGGGTATGTGCTGCCGTCATGCAGCACTTGAATCAAAGTGACAGAGAAAAATAATATAAAAATAAAAAAAGTGAGCTGACTATCACGTAGTTATAGTTTCTTTTACTTGCTTTATGCCCCTATGGAATACATATACTCTGACACAATAAAAGGTGCGTCTGGTTTTGCCACGTTATTACCTCCCGCGGAGTGTATATGTATAAAAACCCTCAGCTTCCATGGCATCTTTGCACACAGCATAGATTCCTGGCCCTCTCTTTCCCTAGATTGCCCCCTTTTCAATCCTCCACAACTCGTACCGCCAGTTCCCTATCCAAAACCGTCAACTTACCAACAGGGCTGCATATTATCAACGTCGGCATGGAAGGGGTTGAAAGACTCCCTGCAAAAGAAAAAAAAAATCGAAATAGAAAAGGGGCAGTCCAGGAACAGACGCTTCACTGTTTATATATACAGACCTCCCTCCAGTGGCTCTGGTTCGTGGGAATCAGCAGGAGTGCGTTCTGCGTACGACGTAATATCACAGAATGACAGACCAGGGCCCCTGGCATGCACAGCTGCAGCGAGTGCTACGCATCCATTCTGTCCCGTTTCCCTCCCAGACCGGCAAGACGATGGAGCAGGCAAGAGAGTTGGGGAGACGTGGAGCCCTCTTCTGCAGTCTCGTTGCGCACGACCCCGGCATTCTACACGGTTCGCTGTCCAACACCAGACGGTTTTCTGATCAGCGTCAGGGCAGTTGGGACGGGCGGGCAAAAGCAAAGAGCCAGAAACAACGGAGCCTTCAAGGTCCATGGTGCATTTTTTAAGAAGATTATTTCCCTGGCCATGAAGATTGTGTTGATCTCTTTTTAATGCCCTGGGCCGGCTGTCACTCAGCGCCCTGTAAAGCTGCCGGATCAAGGCAGAGCGACGCAGGCACGGGATGCAGAATCTCTGATTGTCCTGGCGGACTGTCTTTCGCCTGCGCATGCGCCTCATAGATGCGCCATTCTTTTGTATCTACACTGAAAACCGCAGAAAAGAAACACGCATTATAAACACAAAACACCAGAGCACCTCACAGATTCGCCTCGACCCATTGCTCGATGCGCTCAATCAGGTCCGCTTTGCGGCCTGATGTCGGCTGGTCCCGCGCCGCGAGAATCTCCTTGAGCGCTGCCACCTGCATGGCGGCCAGCTTGCCGTTGTCGACGGCCGCGCGCAGTTCCTTGGCCGTGATTTTGCCGGCGCCCTTGGGAGCGGCGGCGGCGGCGGTCTTGGGCCGCTTCGCCAGCGGCTTGGCGCCGTCGCCGTCGCTGTCGCCGCCGCTGCGCTTCATGCGCTCCTTGGCCAGCGCGGCGGCCTCCTCCTCGACGGCGGCCTTGAGGTCCACGAGGCTGCCGCCCACGCGCTTGGCAATGGCCTTGTACTTTGGCAGGGTGAGGTCCTCGCCGTGCTCGGGCACCTCCTCCTCGAGGGCCAGCGCCTGCAAAATCTTGTAGTGCCACTGCAGCGACGGGTTCGGGTACTTGGCCGGGTTGTAGGCCATCTTGGGCAGGAACAGGTTCTCGACAATGGGCGTCATCAGGTGCGTGAGCCGCTCGGAGCACCTGAGCGCCTGGCGGCCGTCGTCGGCGACGCGGCGGATGTCCTCGGCAAACGGCAGCGGGTACAGCCACAGCCCGGCGGGCAGCTGCATGGGGTTGGCGTGCTCGTCGTCGCCCTCGGCGCCGCCGCCCCCCGACGGCACGATGGCCACCAGCAGCGGGTTGGCGTTGGTGCGCGGCACAAACCAGGCAATGGCCACCTTGTCGGACGCGCGCAGCTTCTGCCACAGCGCCGAGAAGACGCGCGTCGAGCCGACGTAGTCCTCCTCGCTCGGGTAGATAAAGGTGGACCGCTTGACGGCGGCCCAGGGCGGGATCATGACGCGCGGCTTGAAGCCGAGGATGCGCAGCCCCTTGCCCTTCCAGCTGTCGGGGAAGGGCCACGCGCGCAGCGTCTTGAGCTCGTCGGGCGAAAAGTAGACAAACTCGCCGCCAAACTTGTAGGCCTTTTTCACCTCGCCGTCCTCGACGGTGCGCGCCGAGTCGGCGTCAATGCGCGTTGTCTTGCTCGTGGCCAGCTGGGCGTGCTCGCCGCCGAGCCACACGTAGCACGTGCGCGCGGGCTTCTGCCGGTTCAGCAGGATGTAGCCCTTGACGGAAATCTCGAGCCCCGGCGCTACTTCAAACGTTAGGTTCGAGAAAAAGGCCCGCTTGGGCGTCTGCTTGGCGCTAATGTTGGACACGAGCGACGCCAGCAGCGTCAGCCCGTCGCCCGACCGGGACGTGGTCACACGGTCAGACGCCTGGGCCTCGTCGGCCGGGCCGACCGCCGCGTCCGCGTCGGTCGCGTCCCGGTAGATGACGTCGTCGTAGAACTTGGCGAGGTCGAACTGGGGCCGGCCCGCGTGGTGGATGGGGAAGAGCTCGATGACGACGCCCAGATCGTACAGGTCCTTGGCGCGCACCGCGGCGGCCGAGCGGGCCGCCTTGTCGCCGGCGTGCGGGTCGTCGTTGTCCGTGATGATAAACAGCCGCCGCGAGCTGAAGTTGGCTGCGTTTGTGGTAAACACCTGGTTCGCGCAGAAGAGCACGTTGGCCATGGCCACGGGGTCGCTGGCCGGCGCCGGATCCAGCACATCATCCGGGTCCTCGCCCTCTTCCACCAGCGTCTTGAGTGCGCGCACGTCCTCGGCCGCCGGCACGTCCAGGTCCATGAGCAGGTAGCAGTGCGGGTAGCCCGGCGTGTGGCGCACGCCGAGGCCGGCCGCGGCGCTCGGCGCTGCCCGGTCGGGCCCGTCCTCGTCCTGGTCGTCGCCGTCGCCGTCGCCGTCGCCGCCCGCCTCGCGAAACCTGGACTTGTTTGTGCCAAACAACAGGATGCCCATCAGGTCCTTGGGCTGCGTGATGATGCGCTGCTGCATGATCTGGTACGCGCAGCGCAGGGCCGCCGAGACGGCGCTGTCCTGGTCCGCCTTGCGCGACGAGCTGGGCGGCGGGCGCTCCAGCATCGAGGCGCTCACGTCAATGGCAAAGATGACGGCATCTTTCTGCGACCTGTAGCTCTGGGCGTGTCAGCAAGGCCTCTTGGCCTCTCTCGGGCTTTGACGTACCAGATCGTCGATTTCCTCGTCGCCGTCGTCCTCGTCCTCGCGCTTGAACGGGGGCTCTCGCGCGGCCATTGCGTGTTTCTGCTTCTGTCTTTCTTGCGTTTTGTCGTCTTAACCGCGAAACAGACGCCGGCCGCTCTGCATGCTGTCGTCGGCAATGGCTGTTTGCCGTCGTCTGGATCAAGATGGCTTTCGCGCTGAAAGAAGTGGGCCGAAACAGGCAACAGGCGCGCTGCACCCCGCAAGGCGGACAGGCAGGTGCGCTCCAGAACGCGCTGCAGGAGCGACCAGCCGCGGTGGTGTGTCGCGGAGTCACGTGGTCTACATGACTTTACAGGCGTCTGTCATTGGGCAATGGCGTCCGGAAGGCGCAACCCAGCGATTTAGCGCTGACGGGCTCTCGTCTCCGCCAAGTTTTGCACTTTGTCGTAACGTCACGCCAGAAAGAAGCCAACTGCCCATGCGCCAAGCCCCCCCAAGCCGTGAGATTTTGTTCCCTTTTTCTTTTTTTCCATCGATTGGATGTGCAGTCGCCGTCTTTGGTCCTGCCGCGTCCATTTGAACGCCCTCCACCCGAAATCGTCCCAGCCTCTCCACCTCTGAAGCATCACGAACTTGATTTCAGCTTCAGCTTCAGTCTCGGCCACATCCTGCAGCTTCACACGGCCATCGACGCACCGCGCGCCGTTGCACGGCTCTCCTTGCTTCCCGGGCACACTCTGCCCCCCTCCCCCACACACTATGGCTGCGCTGCGCCGTACGGCCCGGCCGCTGTATCTCGCCTCGCGGGCTCTGCAGACGACGTTCTCGCCGCCCTCGGTGCGGGGCCTGGCGACGGCCGTGCCGGCGCCGCCGGTGACGCAAAATAGCCACGGCTCCAGGGGCCCGACGGCCATGGTGTTTCTCAACATGGGCGGCCCGTCCACCGTGGACGAGGTGGGCGACTTCCTCAGCCGTTTGTTTGCCGACGCAGACTTGATCCCGCTCGGGCGCCTGCAGAACTACCTCGGCCCGCTCATCTCGCGGCGGCGCACGCCCAAGATCCAGAAGCAGTACGCCGCCATTGGCGGCGGCTCGCCGATCCGCAAGTGGTCCGAGTACCAGTGCGCGGAGATGTGCAAGATCCTCGACCGCGTGTCGCCCGAGACGGCGCCGCACAAGCCGTACGTGGCCTTCCGGTACGCCAACCCGCTCACCGAGCACATGTACCAGCAGCTGCTCGCGGACGGCTTTGGCAACGGCCGCGGCGGCCGCGCGGTGGCGTTTACGCAGTACCCGCAGTACTCGTGCTCGACCACGGGCAGCAGCCTCAACGAGCTGTGGAAGTGGCGCCAGCGGCTCGAGGGCAAGCGCGGCGGCGTCGGCGGCGACGCGGCACCGAGCGGCGCCGCCGCCGCCGTGCAGGACGGCTCCATTGCGTGGAGCGTCATTGACCGCTGGCCGGTGCACCCGGGCCTCGTCGAGGCGTTTGCCGAGAACATTGAGGCCAAGCTGCTCGAGTATCCCGAGGAGCGCCGCAAGGACGTTGTGCTGCTGTACTCGGCGCACAGCCTGCCCATGACCGTCGTCAACCGCGGCGACCCGTACCCGGCCGAGGTCGCGGCGACGGTCTACGCCGTCAACAAGCGCCTCGGCTTCGCCAACCGCTACCGCCTGTGCTGGCAGTCGCAGGTCGGCCCGCAGCCGTGGCTGGGCCCGCAGACGCAGTCCAGCGTCGAGGAGTACATTGCCAAGGGCGAAAAGGACCTCATCCTCATCCCCATTGCCTTTACGTCCGACCACATCGAGACGCTGTTTGAGCTCGACGAAGAGGTCATTGGCGAGTCCGGCCACGCCGACACCGTCAAGCGCGCCGAGAGCCTCAACGGCAGCCCGACGTTTATCAAGGCGCTGGCCGACCTGGCCCAGTCGCATCTGCAGAGCGGCGTGGCCTGCTCGTCCCAGATGGGCCTGCGGTGTCCGGGCTGCAAGAGCGAGCGGTGTCTCGAGTCGAAGCGCTTCTTTGCCGCCCAGGCGGCGAGGATATAGACGGGATCGGCAGGCCAGGCCAGGGAGCGATGGTCGTATGCCCCAGGAGCTAATTTGTGTACTTTATTCCTGGCCTACGGTGGCTGGCCACGCCCGGGGTCCTCAAAAGAACAAAAGAAACACGGAACAACGGTCGGCGCAACTCATTTTTGTCCATTCCTGTAGCTATTTACCCTGCTCCTGGTATTTTTTTTTCTGATTTCCTCCCGTGTGTGCATTTGCATCCGACGAACCGTTCTCACAGCCCGCTGGGCCGTATCGCTCGAGGATGTCGTCTCTCCGGTCTCGCTTGGCTGGTAACCATAGGCAAGTGAAGGCTGTGAGGCAGGAGAACGAACAGACACAAAAGACGCGAGAGAATCGCCGAGCCAACACCCGCGTCCTGTCACGGTGCACTGCCGACTTGTGCAGCGCACGCGGTACGGGCTGCCTCGCTGCGCCCTGCAAAGTGCGTCTGCACAACGCCCTTCTTATCATGGCTGCACAAGGGCAGTCCGAAAGGCATGTCTATCCCGTCCGGCATCGCTCTCGCTCCTGCAGTCGAAATGTGACGGGCTCGGCCTCCTTGTCCTGCACACACGTGGTGGTCCTGGGCCAAGAGAGGATGCCATGCAGAGCAACCGCTATGAGACAAAGCTGATAGCAAACCGACAGAGCAAGACAGGGGGGCAGGAAAGAGTCGGCTGGAAAGCCTGCCGAGACAAAGGACTGCGTTGGCAAGCACAGAAAGCCGCAGAAAGTCGGTCAGGCGGGCGAGCACTCAGTCCGTCAGCAACGCACTGCTAAGTCGTGTCTACTCGTAGTCCCGCGACAGCTCAGCATGCAGCTGCAAGACGCATTCCTGTATGTATATGTACGAGTAGGACGAGGCCGGCCCATGCAGACCTCTCAGCCAGGCCGTGTCTGTACCGTCAGCTGCGGAGAGAAACAGGAGAGGCTTCATGAAATAGGGGCTGCCCGTGCCGTCCATGGCGTCATCTCCTGTCGTGCGTCGATTACTCGTGTGGTGGTTGACACACTTTGTAGCCGTGTGAGGTTCCAGCGCAGCGGAACCTTGGGTGGTGGTGTCTTGGCAAACGGCCAGTAACTGACCCTTGCCAACGCACGGGGCAGGAGCGACGATCGCTAGAACTACGGGCACTCGGGATAGAAGGAGGCAGCCAATACAACGTCTTACAGCAGAGAGCACCTGTAAAAATCCTCGTATTAATCGCGATTCGCTGGGCTGTCCTTGCCTCATTCGGCACCACAACGCCTGTACGTGGCAATCACGCGCATCGCTCTTTCCTCGTGTGTGCGTCGTCTTTGACAATAGCCTCTTATCGACCCCTTGGCTCTTTCCAAGATGGCCAAGATGCAATTGCATCGCACTTTCCAATCTCGTCTGTCTGGCAGTGCAGCGCAGTCTTTGGAAGGTGCTCTGGTCACATGCAAATATATCGATGCGGATAGTCACCCAATCACAGCGACAGCACATATGATGGCCTTGCCCTTTTAAGAACTATATATCATACTAGATTCAAGAAGACAAACAAAGCAGATTGATAACGAACATATATTATGGCAGGACAAAAAGCTCTGACTAGAGCGGATGCGCCTTCCGCAACAGCCTGGACCCCCTAACAACTCCCGCGCAGGCCCAACTAGCGTAGCACTAGATCGCGTAACCATGCCTTCCTTCCCGCTGCGAACTCCTATTATTTTGCATTCGCATCTCGTCCTCGTCCTTTGACGTCCGACCGTCCTCAACGCTGCAACACACCCTTCCAGCGACATAGCCGACCGTCCGCAACAGCAACAAACACCGGCCATTCGTTGCGCTGCTCGCTGCTCGCGTCCCTGCGCCTCTCGACGGCGACCCTCTGCAGGCGTGACCGTCACGCACTGGCAGCTGCATCTGCGATTTCGGCCTCCTCGCCAGCCCGTCTCTCGCCCGTCTCTCCCGTCGTCCTTGCTCGTCCTCTCTCGCCCGTCGTCTTTTCTGTCTTTTCTCTCCTCTCTTGTCCTCGCTGCCCTCTTCCCACGATGCACCTGGCTCTCTAGGCTTGCGCCGCCAGCTGGCTTCGCATTGGAGGACCCTGCAGACAGGAGCTGCAGTTCTTTCTTCCTCTCCTTTTTCGTTTCATTTGTCGGCTCCTTTTCCTCTGTTTCTTTCGGCTCGTCTCTTTGCGGCTGGCTCGTCTCCGAGGCGGCTGCTTCGCGAGCAGGGCCGGGCAAGGCCTCGAATCTCGTTCGAGTCGAAGCCGTCCTCTTCTCTCCATACTCTCGTCTCGTCTCGTCGTCTCGCCCTTGTCCGTTTCTTTCTCGACCCTCCTCTCCATCCGAAAATGGAGAGCCTCCGAGACATTGCCAAGTCGCTGCTGCAGTCTCTGCGGCCGTCTTTCCTGACCAAGAAGCCGCACTTCAATTTCATCACCGTCCACTGTAAGCCATTCCTCTGGTCTGCGGCTTCACGCAACGCACAAGGCGCAGAGCTAACGCGGACTGCCCAGACTTTTATGTCATTGGCCTCGCCATTCTAGGTTCCGTCCTGCTGTATGGACCCGGCAAGGGAAACCTGGCCTACATTGACGCGCTCGTGTTTGCGTCGGGCGGCGCCACCCAGGCCGGCCTCAACACGGTCAACGTCAACCTGTTGACAACGTACCAGCAGGCCGTCATCTATGTCATTGCCGGCGTGGCCAACCCGATCACCATCAACTCGTTTGTCGTGCTGCTCCGCCTGTACTGGTTCGAGAAACGCTTCCAGAACATTGTGCGCGAGGCACGCAACCGCCGCGGAACCATCTCCAAGTCAAAGTCAAAGTTTGTCAATGATGACCGCCATCTCGAGGACGGCGTCAACGGCCGCAACATTACCGTCATGCACGGCGCGGCCCGCTCTCGGCTCGCCAACGACGGCACATACCTGGGGCCGCTGGCCGCCGCCGCAACCGACGGCCCGCCACACGCCCGCACCAACGGCAATGCCCAGGCCAACGGGTCGGCCGCTGGCAACGGCGACCTGCCCCGGCCAAAGTTCACGCTGACCGAGCCGCTCGAGTCCAGACGGCCCGAGATCAAATTCGCCCCGACCGTGAAGCGCAGCGACGGCTTCGACGACGCGCTGACAAAACTGCCGCCGCGCCTGACCGATGAAGAACACATTGCCATTCTCGAGCGGCAGCGCCGCAACCAGGACGACGACGAGGTGCTGCGCATTCCCGGACCGCGGGACGCCGACCGCGGCATTCTCCCGACCACGGTCATGCGGGGCGAGTCCGACGACGGGGACGACGAGCCTGCACCGCACGTCGTTCGGAACCGGAGGCGGAGCGGGTCCTCGGAGGAGTCTCTGCGGCTGGATGAACCGGCAAATTCGTCTTCAAACAAGTCCCGCCGCCACGCCGCCAGCGCAGACCAGAGTGACGCCGGGCGCGACGATGCAGACGAGAACCGCGGCCGGCAGCGGCTGCAGCAGGCCATCACGATCCAGGAGCCCGAGAAGCCGTCGCGCCTGGACGAGATCCACGACGACGTGCATGCAGCTGCCCATGTGCTTTCCGTGCTCCGTCCCCGGCGGCCGCAGCTCGACCACGGCAGTGGCAATGGCAACGGCAACGGGTTCCTGCACAAGACGTCGTCGGGCCGCTCGAGACGCCGCCAGACGATGGACACGTTCAAGCGAGCGTTTTCGCGCGACAAGGAAATGGACCCGGCCCCCTACCTCAGCTGGGAGCCGACGCTGGGCCGCAACTCGGCCTTTCTGGGCCTGTCCGAGGAGCAGCGCGAAGAGCTCGGCGGCATCGAGTACCGCTCCCTCAAGACGCTGGCCCTCGTGCTGCTCGTCTACTTTTGGGGCTTCTGGCTGCTCGGCCTGGTCAGCCTGCTGCCGTGGATCATGAAGAGCAAGACGTTTGGCGCGGTTGTCGAGGCGGCCGGCCAGAGCCGCGTCTGGTGGGGCTTCTTCACGCCGCACTCGGCCTTTATGGATCTCGGCTTCACCCTGACGCCCGACAGCATGAACTCGTTCAACACGGCCATCTTCCCGCTCTTGCTCATGTCGTTCCTCATTGTTATCGGCAACACGGGCTTCCCGGTCATGCTCCGCTTCGTGATCTGGGTGTCCTCCAACCTTGTCCCGCGCGGCAGCGGCATCTACGAAGAGCTCCAGTTTCTCCTTGACCACCCGCGCCGCTGCTTCACCCTTCTCTTCCCCTCCGGTGCCACCTGGCTGCTGTTTTGGCTGCTGGTCATCCTCAACGGCATCGATCTCCTGTTCTTTGTCATCCTTGATGTAAGCTTTGTCGTGGCCGTCAATCTTTCTCGTTCTAACCGTGTTTTAACCGTGTTTAGTTGGGAAACGGCCCCATTTATGCACTTCCGCCCGGTATCCGCGTTCTCGACGGTCTGTTCCAGGCCTTTTCGACGCGGACGGCCGGCTTCTCGTGCGTCAACCTCGCTGAATTGCATCCCGCAGTACAGGCCTCGTACATGATCATGATGTACATTTCCGTGTTCCCCATTGCCATCTCCGTCCGCAGAACAAACGTTTATGAGGAGCAGTCTCTGGGCGTGTACCAGCACAACGATGTGGACGACCCCAGCAACGGGGCGGACCTCGAATACGTCGGCGCGCATTTGCGGCGCCAGCTGTCTTTTGATTTGTGGTTCCTGTCCGTCGGCTTCTTCATTCTGACCATTTCCGAGGGCTCCAAGATCCAAGCCAACGACTTTTCCATGTTTGCCGTCTTGTTTGAGGTCGTCAGCGCCTACGGCACGGTCGGCATGAGCCTGGGCTACTCGGGCGGCGACGCGTCTCTGTGCTCCCAGTTCAGCGTGATCGGCAAGCTGGTCATTATCGCCATGATGGTCCGTGGCCGGCACCGTGGCCTGCCCTACGGTCTCGACCGCGCCATTCTTCTGCCCAGCGAGTCCCTCAACGCAAAGGAGGCCGAGGCGGCCGAGGCCGAGCTGGCGCGCGGTCTGTCGTTTATGACGGCGGCGACGCGCCACGGCTCGGCCTCCTCGAACCCAGCACCGGCACACTCGATCCGCGGCTCGAGCACAAACCGGAGCCGCCGGCGCAGCCGGAGCATGGAGCGGGTCAGCAGCAACAACATTCTCATGCAGTTCCTGCACCCCGGCCCGCCAAAGCACAACAACCTGCATGCGCCGCACCTGCCTCGCCGCTCCTTTAGCGAAGCCAACATGGACGAGGCCGTGGCGCAGTCCAGCGGCATCGACTTTGCCCGGCACCCGACCCAGCTGTCCGTCCAGCAGCCGCAACAGGACAGCACCTCTCGGGAGCCGTCCTCACTGCAGCACTGAATCAGCCTTGTAGAAAGCAAGGATCTGCAAACGTACACTACCAAAGTACACTATACCCAACTGGAGGATTTTTTTTTTGGAATATCGTTTTTGGCTACTGCCTTTTCCTACATATTTTTGGCCAGAGCAGACTTGGCGTACCCGGTGCATTTGGGATACGAGCCACAGATGTGCTTGTTTCTTTTTGCTTGCATTGATAGAGCGGCCGGTGCGGGAGGCACCGCGCCTTTGGGTTCCTTGCGTTATAGATAGATTTTGAAAAGCCCACGCTTACCTCGACGATTACTCAAAGTCGGGCCGTTGATAGATTGATATAATATTGCCTCTTTCTTCGTTTGGATATACTTTATTGGGTTGATGCTAATGGTACAGTATCGACGGACGGCCCGCCTACTTCTTGTGGTGGCGCTTGCTCTTGGGCTCAAACCTTTGCGGTCCCTTGGCCTTGGCGGCGGCGGCGCCGCCCAGCTTGGCGCGCATGACGGCGCGGTTGCGGCGCCAGGTCTTGACGAGGTCCTCGACGGAGCCGCGGTCGTGCTTGGGCTGGCGCATGTAGGTCAGCTTGGCGCGGCGGGCGCGGCGGGGACGGCGCTCGATGATGTCGACGGCGGCGACGGCGCGCGAGTAGACCTTGAACCACATCTCGACGCCCGTCTTGGCCAGCTGACCGCGCAGCAGAATGGCCGTCTCGATGCCGGAGCGGCGGATGGCCAGACACACGCCGGCAAACGACTCGGCGCCGGGCTTGGAGGGCGTCACGAGCAGCACGTCGCCGGGACGCGCGCTGTCGGGGTTCTTGCGCGAGAAGAGGCGCGTGCGCGCGCCGGTGGGGTCCATGCGGGCGATCTGCTGCTGGTCGTATGCGCGGAGGACGTCCACGCGGTGGTGGTCGGCCGGCGCCGGCGCGGCCGCAGACGCAGACGCAGACGCGGCGGCGTGCGGTAATGCGGGCGCGGGCAGCGTCGTGCGTGGCGGCGGGCTGTACACGGCAAAGGCGGACCGGACGTTGTTCTTCTTGTCTGTGATGGTCTCTGCAGGCGAAACGACGTCAGCAAGGTTCGTTTGGCCAGCAGGCAACACGCCAACATACGGAAGCGGGCGGGCAGGCTGGCGGCCGTCGGTGCCGTTGCTGTGGTGGCGGTCGACGCCAGCCGCTGCCAGGCCTGCCGCGTGGCTGTCTGGAAGCAGCAGCGCAGCGGCCGGCGAGCCAGAGGCGCGGCGACGCTCATGGTGAGGCAGCGGGGGGCGGTGGTGCGAGGTCGCTCAAGCGGGCGTGCCGTGTGCTCGCCGCGTCTGCCTCGTGGTTTCCCCCCTTTTCAGACGGTCGACAAAGGATCGACGGGCGCAGAGGGCAGGTTGGTCCAGGGCCAGCGAGGGGCGTGGGCCGTCGTGTCTATTTCTGTCAAAGTGGCTATTTTGAGCGCAGAAGACGGTGATGCATTTTTCCGGGCTGCTCTTGCCAGTCGAATTGCGGGCGCTGATTGGCTTCCCGCTCACCGCCCGGCACTACCCGCGTGCAAAAGGGCGCCCCGAGTGGGTCCCGGCTGCCGTTTCTTTTCTTTGCCTGGAACGATTTTCATGCATATCAAACCGGGCTCTTTTCTGCGCGCTTCACGACACCTCCTTCTTGCCGCCGCCTGTCTGGCCTTCTCGTCCAAGACGGCTCGCTCTTGCGCTCTCCTCGGCCCCTTGCGCGCCGCGCAACCGAACCCGAATCTGCATTGCCTGGCCCGCCTGGAGCATTTGCTTCGTTTTCTTGGCTGCCACGCCCCCGGCCCCTCTCGACTCGTCGCATGAGACAGCAAGAAAGCTTAATGCGGCTATAGAACGTGGTTGTGGTCGTCGCGCACCCAAACTTGCGTGTTGGCCGGTCGCTGCAGCGTTCTCTCGGCGTCGTTCGCACCTGCCTCGTCTTGTTTCGTCCCGCCCCGTCCCGCCTCTGTTCCTTCCTTTCTTGCTCCTCCCCCTACCCACGCCTGACGTACTCGTACGTCGCCGGCCCTCCTCGTCGACCATCACAACCGACACCACGCCCCTCCCTCCCCCAATGTCGCGCCAGTCGATCCGCAATGTCCTCAGGACACCGGGCCATGCCCTCCACAGCAGAGTGGCCTCGTCGGCAGCCCAGGTAGCGCAGCGCCACCCGCTCTCGCGCAGCCTCTCGACTGCTGCCACGTCCGCTGCGTGCTCGCAACTGTCGACCTCCTCGACCGCCTCTGCCCCAGCCACGGCACGGACACGACGGACCTGCGCAACCACCCTGCTGGCCGGACCGGCCTGGCGCCCGCTGCCACGGTCGTGCCAGGGGCCCGTCAGATTGCTGTCCACGACAGCGCCACGCTGTAGGTCATCCATCCTAGCTGTGCTTGTCTTTTTCTCTTTTTTTCTTTTTCTCTCCTTGTCTCCTTGTTTCTCCTTTTCTCTTTTTCCCCCCTTTTCCTCTCCTTTCGTCTTGCCTCCGTGCTCCCTGCCTCCCGCCCTTTTGGCCTGCGTGATCGTGTCCCGCTCCTTGCCAGCCTCGCGCGCGTCTCCTGGCCCGTGTGGCTTCTCGCCCTCCCTTTTGGGGTTGCTCGCCCGAGGCCGTCTTGCGTATGCGTGGGACGAGCTTCTGCGCCGTTGGCTCTCGCATTAGGACGGCTGATATTACTATTGATTCGTGATATTACTATGACTGGCACTAGGGGCGGCCTGGGAACAGAACACGGGCGAAAACAAAACAAATGACAGCTCAGCACGGGCGAGGAGCGTTCGGCGGCCAGACAAGGCGTCCTTTTTTTGTGCGGCTTCCACCAACACAAAGCTAACTCTCTCCAGCTGCCGGCATCACGTTTACGCCCACGTCGGACCCCGAGCTGGACGCCGTGCTCGACAACATCCGCAGCAAGATCATCCTGCCGTCGTACCTGCGCAAGGCGCAGCTCAAGAGCCTCTTTGACAAGTCCAAGGAGAGCCAGGTGCGCGCCAACCCGATCACGCTGGAGCTGGACGGCGAGGTGATCCGCTTCACGCACATGGACCTGTTCCGCGACCTGCCCAACGCGCGGGCGGCGGCGCGCGACGCCGTCGGGCGCATGGCCACGCGCGAGGACTTTGAGAACCTGCCGCGGCTGCTCGAGGGCCTGCACCGCGCGCACCGGCGGCTGCGGCCGGCGGACTATGCGCGCATCGCGCGGCGCGCGGGCGAGCGCGGCTGCATCTACGCGGTCATTGACAGCGCGCGCCAGGTGCGGCGCACGGGCTTGCGGCTCGAGAGCTCCGAGACGGTGGCGGAGATTTTGACGCACGTGCAGCTCAAGGCGGTCGACAGCGGCTGGGACGAGGCCGAGACGCGCCAGGCGCTCGTGTGGGCGGAGCTCGTGGTCGACCTGCTGCAGGACCCGGGCCACGGGCGGCGGCCGCCGACGCCCGGCCACGGCATGCTGGGCGCCGCGGCCGAGGGCTCGACGGCCGCGCGCGCGGCCACGCCGCCGCCGCCGCCGCCGGCGTTCCCGCTGGCGCGCGACCCGCAGGTGCTTGCGGCGCGGCTGCACCTGGCGGCCGTGGTGGCCGACAAGTTTGCGGGCGCCGACACGGACGGCCGGGTCTCGCGCTATGCGACGGAGCTCGTGCAGCTGTGGCCGGCGGGCGGCAAGGGCCTGCGCGCGCTGCACGCGCCGGCGACGTACGCGGACCGCCGCGGCGAGATGTACTACCTGCACGAGCCCAACAAGTTCCTGGGCGTGGCCGCGCCGCTGCTGCACGGCCTCGACACGGCCATCCGCGTGCTGGGCGGCAGCCAGGGCGACAGCGCGGCGCTGGCCGGCGAGCTGCAGTCGCGGCGCGACGCGCTGGCGGCCGAGGTGCACACGGCCCTGGCCGCGGCGCCCGACCGCCGCGGCGCCGCCGTCTACAAGAAGCTGTTTGGGGAGGCGTGAGCGAGGAAGAGGCACGAACGGCGACGGCGACGTGAAGAAAAGTTCTGTATTGTAGACATAACCCGCTTTTTGTACAACACACCTTGCTGGCGCACCTGCTCTACGGCAGGACAATGTGGTGCTGCAGCTCGGCCGGGACGGCGTCGAGCAGCTTCTTCTCTGCCAGCCACTTGCGCGAGAAGAGGCGGTCGGCGTAGCGGTACGCGCCGTCGCACAGGATGGTCACGACGGTGTGGCCGCGGCCCAGCGTCTCGGCCACCTCCTTGGCGGCCACGACGTTGAGCGCCGAGCTCGCGCCCAGGTACAGGCCCTCCTCGGCCAGGCAGCGGTACACCATGGCGATGCTCTTCTCGTCGGCAATGGTCAGCGAGCCGTCGAGCAGGCCAATGTCGGGCTGCAGGTTGTCCGTCACGCGGCCCTGGCCGATGCCCTCGGTGATGCTCGAGCCCGAGCGGTCCGCCAGCCTGCCGCCGCTGCTGATGTACGCGTGCAGCACGCTGCCGGGCGGGTCTGCCAGGAACGCCTTGACGCGGCCGCCCGAGACGTCCTTGAGGTAGCGCGTGGTGCCGGCCAGCGTGCCGCCGGTGCCCGTGGCGCACGTAAAGGCGTCGACGCGGCCGGCCGTCTGCCGCCAGATCTCGGGGCCCGTCGTCTCAATGTGCGCGCGCCGGTTCGCCGTGTTGTCAAACTGGTTCGTCCACACGGCGTTGTCGAGCGCCGCCGCGTGCCGCGCCGCCTGGTGGTTGTAGTTCATCGGGTTGTCAAACGCCACCGCCGGCACCGGGTGCACCTCGGCGCCCAGCAGCCGCAGCAGGTCGATCTTGCCCTGCGACTGCGTGTCGGGCATGTAGATGACCAGCTTGTAGCCGCGCGCCGCGCAGACGTGCGCCAGCCCGATGCCCGTGTTGCCGGCCGTGCCCTCGACCACGGTGCCGCCCGGCCTGAGCAGCCCGCGCTCCTCGGCGTCCAGCACCACGTACAGCGCCGCGCGGTCCTTGACGGACCCGCCCGGGTTCGCAAACTCGGCCTTGCCGAGGATCTCGCAGCCCGTCTGCTCCGACAGGTGCCGCAGCCGCACGAGCGGCGTGTTGCCGATGGCGCCCACAAACCCGTCCACGACGCCCTGCGCCGCCGAGACCGCGAGCGTGTGCTGGCTGGGCGGGTTGGCGGCGGCCGGCGCAGAGGCGTGCGACGCGGCCGACACCGAGAAGAAGGCAGGCCGCAGCGCGTTGCGGACAGGCGCCGACGGCAGCCGGCGCAAGCCCGCGAGCATCATGAGGCGGGGGGGGCGAGGAAGGCGAGGAAAGGGTGAAGGAAAAGGCCGGCGGCGCTCGACGACGGGTATGCGTCTCGTAGGCGTCTCGTATCGTCTCGTATCGTCTCGCAGCTCAAGATGGAGGTCAAGGTCGAGACGGCTAGTACTCGTATTAATTGCGACTGAAAAAGACGAGCGGCCGTCGGTCAGGCTGCGGGGCAGCAGGGCTGCCGGCATTGCGCCATTTGCCGGCGGCACGCTAACAGCGCCAGCCAGTGGCCAAATGTCTCTTGTAAGCTATGCCGGGTATCTGTCGTGCGAACGAAAGGAAACAAGTGCAGATTGCGTATGGGAAACAAAATGTCCAAAATCCAAATGTCCATGTCCAAATGTAATGTCCAACGTCTCACACGGCCAGCAGCTTGACGAATCCGCTGGGAAAGAGGCCCTTGCGGCCCATGTACACGCCGTGGTACCACTCGCCGTTGACGTCCTCGATCTCGCGGATCTCGGCCAGCCGCGGAAACATGAGCTCGTCGTCGTTGGTGACGGCCGCGCCGTCTTCGCCCGTGCCCGGCTCCGGGTAGTAGGCCCACCGCGCGACGGCCGAGCGCCCGACGCCACCCGCCGGCGGGAACGGCAGGCCGGCCGGCGCGGTGGGCGACGCCGCGGCGGCGGCGGCCGTTGTCACCGTTGTCACCGCTGTCGCCGTCGCCGCCGGGACGACGGGCGCGCGCTGCCGCACGTCCCGCGCCACGAGCCGCTCAAACTGCCGCTGCGCCTCGAACCACACATACCACGTCTCGAGCGCGGTGCCGTCGCTGGCCGCGGGCGCGTCCTCGGCCTCGAGCCGGAAGCCGCCCACCAGGTCCTGGAGCACGATGCGCCGCGGCACGCCGCCGTGCTGGCCGTCTTCGCGGAACGCCACCACCACCATGCGGTGGCCGCCCAGCGGGCACCGGCGCCAGCCGCTGGGCCCATTCTCGGGGGCCATGCGCCCCGGCCAGCAGCGCTTGGCCGCGCTCTCGGGCGCCGGCGCGCCGCCCAGCACCAGGCCGCCATAGCATTCCTGGCAGATGTCGTAGTCGCCCGGCTTCGTGCCGGGCACGACCGTGCTCGTGCACGCGTAGCAGTGGAACCGCGCGCGCGTGGGCGGGATCGCCTTGCGGCAGAGATCGCACGTGGTGGTAAACGTGAGTGCACGGAACGGGCCGATGCGGTATGTTGCCGAGGGCGCAGCCGATGACGGCAGCGCCCCCGCGTCCGGCAGCTCAGCCGGCAGCTCGGCCGGCAGCTCGGCCGGCGCATACAATGCAGACGAGGGCGGCCGAGGCGGCGGAAACGGCAAGCCGTGGTCGTGCTGCTGCTGCTGTGCCGGCGCCGGCGGCGTCGCCGGCTGGTGCGTCAGAGGCAGCAGGGGATGCGTGCACGCAAAGCCCTGGTTGACGCAGTCGTTGCAGAACCCCCAGTCGCCCTGGTTGCACGCTTCGCAGCGCCAGTAGCAGCTGTTGGCCCAGGCCAGACACCGCGCGCAAAACACGCCGCTCTGCAGGCGGTCGCGGGGGTCTTCGCTTGTGAGAGCGCGGCGGCCCTCGGCGCCGCCGTGCGTCGTGCGCGGCGGCAGGTAGCGGCTGGCGCTGAGCATGTGCGGTTTCGGGTATGCCGCGCCGCCGCCGCTGGCAGAGACGGCTGCCGCGTTCTCGGCACGCCAGCGGGCCGCCGTCTTCTCCCACTTGTCCCAGGCAGCGGCGCCAAAGCCAAACCAGAACTGGCAGCCCTTGCCGGCGCGGTAGCAGTCGAGACAGATGTTCCAGTTTCCGTTGCTGCAGGTCGCGCAGTTGTAGTGCAGGTCGTACTCAATGTGCCGGCGCTGGCACCGGGAACACGCAATGTCGGGCTCGGGGAAGAGCGTGCTGCCCTGCCGGCGGTGCCGGTTCGACGCTGGCGACGCAACGGACGAGATCCCAGGCAGCTCGTACGCGTCCATCGTGACGGGAGACTGCGCAAAGTTGGCCGAGGAAACGGAGGGCGGTGTCGTCGCCGCAGGCTGTGTCGGAATCGGCTGCGTAGGGCCCGAGGCCGACGAGTCACTTGCCGGGGCCGTTCCCGACTGCTTGGCGCGCGCGACGCCTGGCCCCTGCAGTCCCATGGCCATGGCGCGTGCTTGAAACGAGGCGGCCGTCGGCGAGCTGTGGTGGTTTGATTTCAGCGAGGAGGAGGAGGAGGACGGCGACGGGGTGGGAAACGTGGCGCTGCGGGCGTCTGCGACGGCGGCGGGCGGCGCAGACGGAAGCTCGGCGGCGATGGCGGCATCGCCCGGAAGCTCGGCGCGGCGCAGGGGCAGATCGACCTGGGAATGCGCCAGCGGGCGGCTCGGAAAAGAAACGCCGAGGCTGCCTGCCGGCAGGGTCGAGCTGCGGCCCTCGCTCGCGGTGCGCCGGCGCTGGTGGTGTCGGCGCGCGTCGTCGCGCACTTCGAGGTGGTGGCCGGAGGCACTGGCGACGGGTGGCCGGCCGGCCGAGGCTGCCGACGGCACGGCGAGCGCTGTTGGCGTCACGCCGTCCGCCAAGACGGCGCTCTGGGGCCTGCCGCCGCCGGTGGACGGCTGTGAGCGGTGTGACGACTGCGACTGCGAGCGGTGGCGGCTCGTGGGCCGCGACGAGGACGAGGGCGGCCGGCTGGCGGCAGACGAAGACGAAACAGCGAGCGTCGGCCGTCCGGGCGCCGCGCTCGACGCAGGCGCTTGCGCGTGGTGCGAGTGGTGCGACACGGCGCTCGACGTCCTGTTCCGAGCGCCTTCTCGGGCCTCCGGCCGGGGTCCGTCGTGGCCCTGGCGCGAGGCATCGCGCCGCGCACTTGCATCGCGCCGTGCGCCGTCGTGCCGGCCCCGGCCCCGCTGTCGCCGCTGGTAGGCTTCGGCAATGCGCCGGCTGAGCTCGTCGTCGTTGGTCAGGTCAATGTTGTCGAGGTCCAGCCCGTCGAGAATGCCCTCCTCCTGGATCTGACGCGCAAACGCCTCGATCTCGCGCTCAATGTCCAGCGCGCCGGTGGCGCTGCCGTAGCCCTCCTGCGAGCTGCTGATCAGCGACCGCAGCGACGACTGGTGGCCCATGATGCGCGGCAGGCGTTCGTCGTCGACTGCCGCGGCGCTGCGCGACGCGCTCCGGTGCCGGCGGCGTTCGTTCTGGCTCACGGCCAGCCGCCCGCCGTCTTCGTCCGAGGCCGAGTCGGCGCCGGAGCCCCCGCCTGCGGCTGCGCCGGCCAGTGCCGCTCGCCGCTGCCGGCGCCGTGCCTCGCGGGCTGCATTTGCGCCGTCGCCGTTGGCGTCGGCGGCCGCGACCGCCTCCTGCCGGCTGATCTCGCGCACCTCGTCGATGAGGCGACGCTCCGCCTGCTCCAGGCGCTGCTGCTCGGGGCTCAGCTTCGGCAGGCGCAGCTTGGGGAACACATTGTCGCCCGGGCGGTACTTGCTGTCCATCTCGGCCTTTTCGGCGTCAGACTTGCGCTTCTCGGGCTGGGCGGCGAGCAGCATGTCCAGCAGCGTCACCACCGTGGCGTTGTGCTTGGTGCTGCGCACGGCGTCGCGGCAGGACGGGCAGGTGAAGATGGGCGTGCCGGCCGCGGGCGGGTTCGGACGGGTCTCGGCGGACACGGCCTGCCAGCCGAACCACTCTTTCAGACAGGCGCCGCAGAAGGTGTGGAGGCAGTCGAGCAGGGTCAGCGGCTGGTAGAGCAGGTCCGTACAGATCTGGCGGTTAGCAGTGCGCAGAGGGACATGGCAAAGGAGGAGGACGGAGGAGAGGGGAGGACAGAGGACAGAGGACAGAGGAGGAGGGGAACGTACGGAACAGGTCAGCTCTTTCTCAAGGTCCATGGCAGGGCTGGGCGAGTCCATGGCGGTGGTGTTGCACGTTGTAGAAGACAAGAAGAACGCCAGACGCCGCGGCGAGCAGATGTCGGCTATTTGACGGGGAGAGGGCCGCCGGGGCAAACGGGGGCAAGCTTCAGCGTCTCCGCTGCGGCCCCGTCATCGCACGTTGTTTGTGCTGGCCTTGCTGGGTTCTTTGTTTCTTCACCGCCGTGTCGGCAAGGCAAACGGCGTGCGGAGAGAAGATGCGTTGCGAGGAAGAAGAAGATGAAGGGGGAAAAGAAAGGGAAAAAAAAGAAAAAAAAAAAGGGAAAAGAAGGAGAAAAAAAAAACACAAAAAAAAGCTGCCCCTGCGCGTGCAACGTCTCGCGCTGAAATAGCTCGTCGACGTCCGACACAGCTCAGCAGCGATGGCAAGCGTGCGGCCCGGAGAGGACGTTTGTGCGAGACAAGAAGAGAGAGGAGAGAGGAGATAGGAGAGAGGAGAGAGAAGAGGCGGTCGCGGCGAGAGAGGAAAAGAGGCAAATCGTTGGGCTGTGGCTGCATGCGCGATAGAGCGTGCAGGAACGACCGGGGATGGGCTGCAGGTGCGAGCAGCAGGCGCTGCGGAGCGCCTTCCGCCTGTTGCCTTGTTCCATCGTGCCTTCCAATAACGAACGAAGCGCCGCCAGTTGTGGTCTACCTCGTAAACCCCGCCAAGTAATACTATGTACTTGCGCCAGAATTTCAAGTATCGCGGCTGGGCAGAGAAACTGTAAATAGAACAGTCAAAGGACGAAAAGCAAATACGACAATACGAGCCATGCATGTCCGGCCGCACGATGCACTTTGCCGCCTATTTGTGAATGCTCCCGGCTTCGTGGCGTGTACAAAGTGATTCTGCGGTGTAAGAAAGGTCAAATATCAATAAAAGTTGTTTGGTAAGATATCAAGTCTAACGCGGACGAAACAAGACGTAAATAACCGGCATGCACCTGCCGGTTCTGTGCAGAAATAGTCTACAGTCACAGCGGGTCCAGTGTAAGCCTACGAACAACTCTGCATGCTCGCCTCTTCGTCATCACGACACCAAAGACGTCGTACGCCTTACAATCGGAACAGCCATCATGATTCTCATATGGTTCACTTGCATTCGCTTTCACTGAGCATAGTCGTTCGCCTCCGTCTTGCAATGTACACAACTCACTCGTGCGTCCACGTGGGCTTCTGCTTCTCGGCAAAGGCCTTCATGCCAATCTTCTGGTCCTGGCTGCCAAAGATGCCGTGGAAGACGCGGCGCTCGTACTCGACGCCGTCGCGCAGCGGCAGGTCCTGGCTCTTGTTGACGACCTCCTTGCAGCCGAGCACGGCCACCTTGGAGTAGCCGGCAATGGTCTCGGCCGTCTTGAGCGTCTCCTGCATCAGCTCGTCGTAGGTGGCAAACACGCGCGCCGCCACGCCCCACTGGCCGGCCTCCTTGCCCGAGAACGACTTGCCCGTCAGGATCAGCTCCATGGCGCGCGCCTTGCCGATGGCGCGCGTCAGGCGCTGGCTGCCGCCGGCGCCGGGGATGGTGCCCAGCTTGATCTCGGGCTGGCCAAAGTTGGCCGTCTCCGTGCAGTACAGCGTGTCGCACATGAGCGCGAGCTCGCAGCCGCCGCCCAGCGCGTGGCCCGACACGGCCGCAATCACGGGCTTCTTGACGCGCGTCGCCATGTCCGACCACGACTCGATAAAGGCGCCCGTGTACGCCTTGGCAAACGTCAGCGGCGCCATCTCCTTGATGTCCGCGCCCGCCGCAAACGCGCGCTGCGAGCCCGTCAGCACAATCGCGAGCACGCGGTCCGACGCGTTGAACGCGCCCAGCGCCTCGTTGAGCTCGGCAATGAGCGGCGTGCACAGCGCGTTGAGGGCCTTGGGGCGGTTGAGCGTGACTAGCAGGCGGTCAGCGAGGAGGGAGACACCCAGGACGTGCAGACCGCAGGGCGGGACGCACTCTGGCCAACGCCCGGCCGCGGCTCCGAGACCTCAATGTATTCGTACGGCCGGGCGGCCGAGGCCGAGAAGCTGCGGACGGCGAACCGCGCCGGCGCCGGCGACGGCGCGCAGAACCGCGACGCCATGGGCGGGAGTCTCTTGAGGGCGTTCATGGTGCGAGGCGAGGACGGAGGACGGCTGGGTCGAATGTCGGGTGTTCGTGCAGAAGAAGAGCAGCGCGGCAGCAGGACGCCGCCCAAAGCTGTCAGAAGCGCGGGGAGCTCATCGTAAGCCGTGCAAAGCCGATATACCGAGGGCCAGACCAGAGCGCCGCGGTTGTGATGACTAAGCATGGTATACTGACTAAGCAGTTGTCCAGCCACGACGCCACATACCCACAGCGATTCCAGGGGTTTAAACAGCAGTCACATGATTGGTCCTAAACGGGCCAGATTGGCCAGTTCTCCTGTATTAATTGGTAAATTGCTGCACTCCACCGGCGCAGCATTTCCCCAGAAGAGAACACGCAAACCCGGAACGCACTTTTCTGTCGCGTATCTTCTGCATCCGTCGAGTTTCTGCGCGCTCCATCGTACCGGTCCGGCTGCTTCCTTGTCCCGACGCACAACCTCGCGCCTTTGCCTTTTGCCTGCCACCGCGACAAGATCGACCAACAGATCAGCCCAGCAGACCAGCCTGCTTGACGACGCGGTCTTTTTCTCCTTGTCGCCCTTGTCTTCCGTCCATCGTTCTTGCCGTCTTCCGACCTTGTCTACCGCGCCCGGAGACTCCCCCGTCCGCCGCCATGAACGCCCCCGAGCCCGAGCAGACGCCCTTTGAGGCTGTCTCTGCGCAGACCTCGAAGCTGCAAAGAGTGCGTTGTCTGCAGATGCTGTGCGCATCGGCGTGCGGCCGCGCCGGCGTGCGGCCGCGCCGGCACGGGATTGCGACGGACCGATAAACGCCCGCTGACACCCCTCCAGAGATACCAGGCCCTCCTCGACCAGTCCACGCCCTACGTGACGTACCGGTGGATCGGCACCGGCGCGTTTCTCGTGCTGTTCTTCCTGCGCATCCTCTTTGCGCAGGGCTGGTACATTGGTACGTGCTGCCGCTGCCGCTGCCGGCGGCGCCCGCCGACGGGCCGATCGTGGCTGACCCTGCTGTCCCAGTTGCCTACTGTCTCGGCATCTACCTGCTGAACCTGTTCCTCGCGTTCCTGTCGCCCAAGTTCGACCCGTCCAACGAGGCCCTCGACAACGAGATGGAGGGCGGCACGGCCGGCGGCCTCCCGACCAAGCAGGACGAGGAGTTCCGCCCCTTTATCCGCCGCCTGCCCGAGTTCAAGTTCTGGCACTCGGCCACGCGCGCCATTGCCATTTCCTTTGTGTGCAGCTGGTTCGCCATCTTTGACGTGCCCGTCTTCTGGCCCGTCCTCGTCATGTACTGGATCATCCTGTTTGTCCTGACCAGTGCGTCCCAGCTCCTCTCCCTCCTCTCCCTCTGCCTGTTCTTCCCTGACACGCCCAGTGCGGAAACAAATCCAGCACATGATCAAGTACCGCTACGTGCCGTTCTCCTTTGGCAAGGCCCGCTACGGCGGCAAGAACAACGCGTAGGCGGCCAGACACTGCGCGCGCGTCGTCGCGCTTGCCAAGCATCGCCACGACAAGCGACAAGACCGGCACAGGGCGCGCTCTGGTGTCGAGCGCGCCGTTGGACGAGACCTTACCGCTCGTCGCGAACAACAGCCGCGACTCACTTCTCTCAGACGCCATGCTCCGCTGCAGGGCCGTCTCGACCGCGCGGCTAGCCATACGACACTGTATCGACAGGTGCCCGGGCAGGCGAAGCCCGAGGAGTGTCTGTCTTGCGTCTCGGTTTATGCTGGTGGTTTTTTCTTTTTTTCTAATTTCTTTTCTTTTTTTTCTTTTTTTTCTTTTTATTGTCTTGCTTTCCTTGTCTATAGATCTTTCATGCGGTGCGGGACTGGCATCGGAGCTGTTCGTGACGAAGCTGGCAGCCATGTCGAAAATACGAATTAATACGACGTTTCTGAACAGAAGATACGACGTTGCTGAACAGAAGCAGTCCACACACGGTCGGACAGCGCCAAGGCGCTAACCCTGCGCGGCCGGCTCCACCAGAGCGTGCGAATTTTCCATTTATTCTGCGATTAAATTTAATTCATGCATTTTTGCTCTCAGCCTGCCCTCCGCATCCTCCCTGAATCGCCATCGCGACACATCGCGACATCCCGACACCGAGCGCCCCCAACACCACCCGTTGCCGCCAGCTCAACGGCCTGCCGTGTTCTTGCGCGCTCTCTTGGTGCCCGGCCGGCGACAGCTCGGCCGCCTTGCCGCCAGCCTCCTCCGCCTCCTCGTGCTCGCCTCCCGCAGCCATGTCGTCGTCTGCGTCCCGCGGCGGCGCCGAGCGGACGGTCCACCAGGACTTTATCGCGCGCATCCGCTACTCCAACGCGCTGCCGCCGCCGCCCAACCCGCCCAAGCTGCTCGAGATCCCCAACACCGGCCTCGGCTTCTACACCACGCCCGCGTTTGCCTCGCGTCTGGCGCGCGAGCAGCCTCTGAACATTGAGGCCGACGCCGAGCTCGGCATGCCGCTCGACCTGGTCGGCATGCCGGGCGTCTTTGACGGCGACGAGAGCTGTAGGTCCGCCGTCGGTTTGTCAAGACCCGCCCGGCCGGGCCTCTGCTGACGTGTTCTCTTTGCAGCCATCCAAGCCGCCCCGAACCCGCCCCCCGTCCACCCGCACGACCGCGCCCTGCTGAAGCCGCTGTCGTCGCTGGGCAAGCCGCGCGCCTCGGAGGCGGCGGTGTCGTTCCTGCGCCGCACCGAATACATCTCCTCGGCGACCAAGGGCGGCGCCGGCACCAGCCCGTTCCGCACGGGCGCCAGCAAGGTGCGCCGGCCGGAGAAGCGCGCCTCGCCCGAGCCCGACGCCGGCACGCCGGCCTACGTCAAGCGCAAGATCGAGCAGAGCTTCCAGGCGGCGCAGACGGCGGCGCGCGACCGCTACAGCCGCGTGCGCCACCCCACGAAAAAGAACCTGCGCCTTGCCGCCGCCTACCCCCTGCTGCCCGACAACGGCGCGTTCCCCGACAGCGGCGCCTACGTCACCATCAAGTTCAGCAACAACCCCGTCGTCGCCGGCAGCGGCGTCTACGACACGCGCTTGCTGTCGGGCGTCTTCAAGCCCGTCGACATGTCCGACGAGGAGAAGCTGGCGCTCGAGGCCGCCACCAAGGCGTACGAGCGCGACCCGCGCCGCAACCCGCGCCCGCAGAGCCACACGCAGTACGAGTTTTACCTGCCCGACAGCACGGCCTCGGCTGAGGCGTTTCGGCACGCGTTTGCCGGGCCGGGCCCCGGCGGCAGCGACGACGACGAGACGTTCAACTTTAACCGTGTTCGCGCCTACGAGTCCATTGAAGAGACCGAGTTTGACCACGCCACCAAGTACAGCAAGGAGATTCTGCTGGCCTTTTCCGAGGACGCCGTCAAGGACGCGCCGGACCTGGGCGACCGCATTGCCGGCGGCCCGCGCGCCGCCCTCTACTATCCCGTCATGCAGCGCACCGTCGTGCGCAGCCAGCGCCACAAGCAGATTGCCCGTGGCGCCGGCGACCCGGACGACGCCGGCCTCGACGGCAGCGGCCGGCCCGTGGACCGGCTCGTCGTGACCGTCAAGGACCCGCCCCAGGAGATCAAGGACCACATCGACCGCATCCGCGCGAACCCCATGCACTTCCAGGACGACGAGCAGGACGCCGAGGGCGAGGACGACGACGGAGGCGTGGCGCCGCCCGCCTCGCAAAAGAGCAACGGCCGGCGCCGCGCCGCGGCCGACGACGAAGACGACGACGACCACAGTGACAAGGGACGCAACGGCCGGCATGCCAGCAGCAGTCCCCGCCGGAACGGCAACGGCCGCCACCGCTCCGACGACGAGGACGAGGACGCGGCCGAGGCCTACGACGAGGACGAGTAGACGGCCACAGGAAAGAGACGGAAGACGATTGGGGGGCGTCTGGGGGGCGTTTTCGTTTCTGTCCGTCTCTTTTCGCCTCACTTCTGTCCGTCTTTCTTGATTGCTTCTTTCATAGTTGTTTGCATTTCTTGTCGTTCTTCTTTCATGGGCAAACCGGAATATGACAAGGGTGGTCGTCCACACGACGATCCTGCAAAACGGTACGAAAAGCTGGAGTTGGGAAGGAAATCGATCGCCTCCACATAGAAAATGGAATGCAAAGGTCTCGTATGTACCGTGCCAGCGAAAAGATCATTTGTAGTCTATTAGGCAGCCCTGCGCGTTCAGGCTTGGGCATATACAGAGTCGTGAAGAAACAAGGAAACGCCAGTGTCCATGCCAGAGAAAACAGAAGGAAAGAAAAGACAAAAAAGGACCCAGAGCCAGTGAGGAGGATCACTCAGAGAGTAAACCCAATCGTTTCACGGGCATCGTCAACGACACGGCCATATCTGGAGAGTCAGCAGGGATCGAGCACGAGCAAGCAAGGATCAAAGAAAGACCAGACGAAGAGACTCACTCCAGCAACAAGCGAAACAGCCACGCTTCCAGGTCGACGTTGCGCACAACCTTGTTGGCCCAGTCGCGGCTCTGCAGCGCCAGGCGCTCGGCCTCGTTCTTGCCGAGCGCGCCGTCGCCAAAGAAGCGCACCGTCTCGAGCCAGTCGTCGCCGCGCAGGCTCAGCGGGATGTAGTGCGCCCACGGCTTGAGCCACTCGTAGTGCCACTCGCGGAAGATGGCCTGCTTGTAGACGAGGCTGCGGCTGCGCAGAAACGCATAGAAGCGGCCCGAGAAGGCGTTGCCGTCGAGGTCCAGCAGGTACTTGTACTGCCAGGCGTCCTGCTGGTCGGCGCGGCCCTGGATCGTGAAGAACTCGCGCTGCGCCTCGCAGTCGCCCTCGTCGCACTGGCCGACGTGCGAAAAGTACACGTTGAACAGGTCCTTGAAGTCGGCGCGCGCCACCGCCTTGACGCGCCAGTCCTGCGCGCCCTGCTCCTGGTCGGCCGCCTCGTTCTTGAGGACCAGGGCCTGGTCGGCCGCGTTGACCTTTTGCACGAACCGCTGCCGGTGCTGCCGCCGCCAGCCGCCGTCGCGGCTGAAGCCGCCCGTCGTCGAGCCGCGCCAGTACAGCTGGTCCACCTTTTCGCGCCACGGCCGGTCGCGCGCCTCGTCGTACGACACCTTCTCGTACCAGTACCACGGCGACGGGTACAGGATGTCGGCGTACGAGGACACCTTGGACTGCGAGAAGATGGGGAACAGGTCGTGCACAATGTTGTACGCGTTGGGCCGGTCAAAGAAGCCAAACGTCTCGCTGAGCGACGGCGTGTAGCAAATGTCCGACAGCGCCGTCGTGTTGTACACGAAGCCGAGCTCGCCCAGCCCGTAGCGCGCCACGTCGTCGCGCCGGTCGTCCTCCTCGAGCGCCCGCGCCGGGCTGTCGGGCGGGCACGACATGCGCGAGTGCGTCCACGTCGGCTGGTGCGCAAACACGTTGAAGCGCGTGCGCGCCGTCTCCTCGAAGCGGTCGCCGCTGCCGAGGCCCCGGACGCGCGCCGAAAACGCGTTTGTCAGCGTGCCCGGGCTGTCGGCGTTGGCGCGCGCCCGCGCCATCGTCTTGTCCCTGGCCGTGGCCACCAGGCGCGCCATGTCCTCGTGCGGCACCACCACGCGCGGCTCGTCGTGCACGTTGAAGCAGAGGTCCATGTTGGGCAGGTACTGCTTGAACTGCCGCAGCATGCCCGCCGTGGCGTCGCGCTGCCACTGGCCGCCGCCCTCCATGTGCGTAATGTTGCCGTCGCGGATGGCCACGCCCAGCAGCCCGTTGCCGAAGCCCAGCGCCTCCTTGGCCCGCGCGCGGATCGTCGCCGGCTTGAGGCCCCAGAACGGCGTGAGCAGCTCGTGGATCGTGTCGAACTCGTCCACCAGCTGCACGCCGTTGTCCGTCGCAAACGCAAACCACTTGTCAAAGTGCGGCGGCGGCGCAATGCCGTACCGCCGCCGGTACTCGGCCACCGCCTCCGCGAGCGTCTTGGACTGCCGCGCCTTGATCTTCTCCAGCCCGCTCTCCGCGCCGCTGATCAGCGACCACATTGGGTGCGACGTGCGCGGCGCCTCCTTGGGCTGCGACGACGGGGGCAGCAGCTCAGGCCCGTCGCCCCCTCCCTGCCGGTGGCCGCCTGAGAGCGCATCGGGCGGCGTCGGCGGCGGCCGGCTCTTCTCCGCGGTCACGGGCGCTGCGTCTGGCGACTTGGGGGCCGCAGGGGCGGCCGGCGACGGGCCATTCTGAAAGGACGAGCCCAGCGAGGGCCGCTCAATGTGCGAGACGGAGTAGAAGCAGACCACAAAGATCACCACGCCGGCGAGGACCGTGAACTGCCGGGACCGCATCGCGAGATCGGGCAATGTGTCGACGACCGCGCAAGGGCCACCAAGAGATCCGCCGTTCTGCGGCGGCCACGCGGCACGCTGGGCCGAGGGCAGCAAAGAAGGCTGTCGCCAAACAAGGCAACAAGAAGAGGACGCGTGCAGCCGTGGTCAAAGGAGCTGCTGTGCGCCACAGCCGCAGCGGGCCAGAAACTTATTCACGAAGCGGACAGCGTCAGACGGGCGTGCAGGTCGAGCAGGTCGGGCAAGTCGACAGAGCGTCGGGCGCGTAGTTGAGGGCAAGGAGAAACTCACGATAGGATTTTTTACTGTCAGGGAGAATAGGAAAGGACCATGGAGAACCCCTGTCGTTGTTGTTAGTGCCGGTGTCAATATTAGCGGACTCAGCTACGCGGAAAGTGCGACCGGGCTGGCCACGCCACGGAATGACGCAGCCTGGCTTGGCCGCGCGACAGCCCCTGCAGCTGATGACTAATCAAGCAATTTCATGCAATTTCGACGGATGGCCTTTTTTGCAGGGAACATTTCGTGATTCTACAGGCACACTTTCCTAGACGGCAGTTCCTCCAGCATCTGTTCACGTGTACTGTTTGTCCGACGCAGGATGAAAGCATGGCATTGGTCGTTGGCGCGGGCAGCCGAGCCGCTCTGGTTTTATAGAACTTGTTCGTTTTTATGAGTGAAATCATGAGACTCTCTCTGGTCATCCTTTTCCAGTCCCAAACGCCGTGAATGCTACACAAAATCGCAGCCCGACCGCGCGCCGCCCGCACACCACCGGCTTCCGCGCTGCTTAGTAGAAGAAGCCAATGATCTTGCCGGAGACGTGCTTCCGTCTCGCCTCCTCGTGGTCCATGATGCCGGCCGAGGTCGTCAGGATGATGTAGCCGAACTGACGGGCAGGCAGCAGCTTGACAACCCACTTCTCGAGGTCGGCCAGGCGGACGTTGTAGCGGGGCGAGATGACGGCGGTCTTGTTCAGGCGGCCGTTCAGCTGGACGACGATCTTGCCCGAGCGGTGGTCGTCGACCTCCTCAAACTCGCCAATGTAGCCTGCGACACAAAATGTCAGTCGACTGTTGCGGAAGATTAAACGTGTAGACGTCATGTGTGATTGCCCGTGAAAGCTCCGAGAAACGTGTAAGTCTCCGCATGTTGTTTGTTCTATCGGCAACTTAAAAGACTCGTGTCGTGGGAGGTTTGAGACGGTCGTCCAGTTATCATGCCGAAGGCAGCAGAGGCGCCGAGATCACGGCAATCACACACAACTCGAGACACGCGGTCAGACGTACCGTGCTTCTGCATGACAGTCAAGAACTTGACAATGACCTTGGAGCTCGGGCGGATGAGCACCTGGCGCTTGCCGGCCTTCTCGGCGTTGTTGATGCTCTTCAGAGCATCGTGGAGAACGGACGTGCGGACCATCTTGGCGGTGTTGGAGATCTCTTTGCGCAGAAACAAACGTTAGTCAGTGAGGCTCTGGAGCGTGGAGAGTGCCCTTCGACGCAAAGAAAAGAAATTCTTCGAAGAAAGGTTCTGCCCGCTCAGTGCTGAAGGAGACCAGCGTATCACGGGCGCCGTGTTTCCACAGGGGCCCCTGATTGCTGTCCCCAGCCTCCTCCGGCACCCGTCGCAGCGACGGCCGGCTCGGTGTCCCGCCCAATCTGCGTGCCCGTCCGGCGCGGAAGGGTCCCCCCGTCCACGCCGTCGCAGCCCAACGTCAAGTTCGCATGGCTTCTTCTTTTTCGGCCTTCTTTTCTTTGCGTTCGTCGGGCCCAGTCCAGAAGACGAAATGTCGCGCGGCGACCTACCTGGTGGGTGTAGAGAGAGGTGGTCGTGGAGAGCTGGTTGTCGATGAAGTCTGGGCAAAAAGGAGAGGAGCAAAATCTCTCGAGCTTGTCCCCTTCTTTTTTTTGTGTATTTTTTTCCAGTGGATCCACTGTTTGACGGACAATTTTCTTCGTGCGAAGAGAGTGGGACCGGACTAACCATGTTCCAGAACCGCCAGCACACAAAACAACCCGGTGGGCCCTAACTGGCGCTGGCCGCGCTGTGAGTGGCCGGCTGTGCCTCCTGAGAGTTGCGAATTAGGTAAGCGGGGTCCGTCCCCAAAAAAGTTTCGCTCACACAAAATACACTACGCTACAGCGGGCGCCGCCATTTTCCCGGCGAAAAAAATCACAGGCGCCAACACTCTTTTTCCACGACACGCAAATTTCCCACCACAAACTCTTCGAGGATCGTATCGACAACTTCAAGACAACAAAACATCCAAGATGGTGAGTTCCGACTGCCTTTTGCGCCGGCCGTTCTGCTGCCGCCGGTTCGAGCCGCCCACGCCGGCCCCTCGATGCCGCATCGCATTCGGAAGTCGAACCTGGACGAGACGATGCGACGGCCCCTCCGAGACAACGACGCGGCTGGCGGCCGGCGGAACCGAGAGCGGCGGCACGACCGGCGGGAGCAGGACACGGCGGGCCGCGCTGCCGGATGCTCCAGAGCGTCTGCTAACCCGTTTGCTGCGCCACAGTCGGACGTAGAAGATAACCAGCCCGAGGTCCAGGAGGAGGTTGAGGTTTCGGCCGACGCCGCCTCCAAGGGCCAGATGTCCGTTCTGGAGGCCCTCAAGGGTGTCCTGCGCCTCTCCCTGATCCATGACGGTCTTGCCCGCGGTCTGCGCGAGGCGTCCAAGGCCCTCGACCGCCGCCAAGCGCACATGTGCGTCCTGAACGAGGCCTGCGAGGAGGATGCCTACAAGAAGCTCGTCATCGCCCTGTGCTCCGAGCACAAGATCCCCCTGATCAAGGTCCCTGACGGCAAGCAGCTGGGCGAGTGGGCTGGTCTCTGTATGTTTTTTTTTCTGGAGGGTGTTTCTCAGTCGGCTGGGCATGGTCGCATGGCCACCTCCCCCCCTCTCCCCCCCCCTCGTCCGAGTCACACTCTAACAATAATAGGCGTCCTCGACCGCGAGGGCAACGCCCGCAAGGTCGTCAACTGCTCTTGCGTCGTCGTCAAGGACTGGGGTGAGGAGTCGCAGGAGCGCTCCATCCTGCTCAACTACTTCCAGTCCGAGCAGTAAGCAGGTCAACTCGAGTCGTTTGTTCGATGCGATGCGACACGGTGCTTCAGAAACGGAACGGTTATAGCTAGGGCTGCAAAATAAAAAACAAAATCTTCAGCTTTTTTTCTGGCAAAAATAAGTCTTCCGCTTGGGATGGCCAACAACGCGAAGACCGGTGGGACACTGGGTACCAGATAGACAAAAGCGGCGTCGTCCGCATTTCCAGTTTTCAATGCATCGTTTGTGCTGCGTCACGACCATGGCCGGTATCCTGTCAGTAGTTCTGTCGTTTGCTCAGCCTTGTCGTTGTGATATGGTCACGTGATTTCCGCCGGGCACACTTGCCGCGGACTTGGACAGTGAGTCAAGCCAAACGAATACTGCTGTTCTAAACATATAATAAATAGGCTTTTTCAGAGCTAACAGTGGTGATTTGCAAAAGGTCGTCAAGAAAAGGTCAAGAAAGCGTCAAGAAAAGGGCAGCCTTTACAACGTTGGCTGTTGCCTCTTTGGGATTAAAACGGCTAGCCGCATAGCCAAGTCGGCAACATTACTACCACGTGACCTTCCGCCATCAGCGAATCAAATTCGCAGCCGCCTCAGCGGAACCAAAGTCTCCGCTTACAAGATCTTCACGCTTCCCTTTCTTCCTCGACACACGACGCGAATCCTGCGAGCCCTTTCCACGACGAGCGCCCACCCCTTGCCGCGCACGCTGCAGCTCGTCGGCATCAAGTGTCTGCTGCAGACTCGTCACCGCACTCGATCCAATCGCCATAGTATCAATACCTGTGGCGCTCACCCCTATTCTTTTCTTTTCTTTTTTTTCTTTCTTCATCTCTTTTTTTCGTTTTTCGACCTCCCCGATCGCGCCGCCTCGACCCCATGGCCTGTCGCTCCAAACAGGCAACCTTGTGCTGATTGCTGCTCCCACTTGCGCGCTCCTCTGCTCCAATGGCGGCCAAGGCTCTCTCGCCCGCCGAGGCGGAGCTCGTCAGGTAAGGCGTGGCAGGACAGAAGCCCGTTTGCGTTCTGCTCGGCTGACGCAGTCCCCTGTTGCAGCTCCCTCACCGAAGACGACATCCCGACAAAGCTTCGCTGTGCCATCTGCAGCAAGCTGGCCGTCAATGCCTTTAAGCTCCCGTGCTGCGAGCAGCTCATTGACGAAAACTGTGAGTTGCCTGTCCCGTCTCTGCCCCGGGCTGCAGAATGCTGACGCCGGATGCCCTCTGCAGGCCACGCCACTCTGCCCTCGACATGTCCCGTGTGCGAGCACACGCCGCTCTCCGCAGCCGACTGCAACCCAAACAAGGTGATGCGGTCGACGATTCGCGTCTTCATCAAGACCGAGCTCAAGAAGCGCGAGACAAACCGCGCCAAGCAGGCCAAAGACGCGGCGCCTGTTCCGCTACCCACGCCGGCAGAGGCCGTGGCGCCCGGCGATCCGCCGCCGAGCACGGCGCAGAGCACAGCGCAGAGCACAGCTGCTTCGCAGTCGACTGTGACGGATGGGGTGGCTGCAGTTGCGGTGGGAGAGGCACAGCAGGGCACGGGTTCTTCTTCATCATATTCTTCAAAACCTTTGGATAATGGTCCGAATGATCCATCTCGAGCAGAAGACTCGTCCTCACAAATGCAAGAACGTGGCCAGGCAGGTGCAAGGCCAGAAGAAGATGCCCCTGACAGCAACAACCCAAGCAGTGGCGGCGCCGGCGACGACAACGGCGCTGCCCCGGCCGCCGGAAATGAGACCACACGTGCTGGCTCTACTGACCAAACTGTTCGTAATCATCTCTCACGCGCCGGTGGTGGCATCTTGTGTTTTTTTTTTGTTTTTTTTTTCAAGAGGATCAAGTACACTCAGACGGACCACGTTTGTGCTAACATGGCGCAATTGCGACTCAAGGTGGCCGAAAGTACAGACGCGCCAGCAGACGCGCCAGCAGACGCACCAGAAGACACACAAGAACAAGGCCCTGAGCCCCAGGAAGGCGGAGACACCAAACATGCGCCCGCGGCTGAAGGTGACGCCGAGACAGCAGCAGACAAAGAAGGCCAAGACGGCGCTGCCCAAGACGCGAGCAGCGCCGTCGGCGGCAACGGCAATGCCTTTGCTGGCGGCATGAACGGCTTCAATGGCTCCTTTCCGGGCATGGGCAATGGCAACATGAGCCAGATGCAGATGATGCTGGCCATGCAGAGCGGCATGATGCCCGGCGGCTTTGGCTTCCCCATGATGGGTATGTCTTGCACGAGTCTCCCCCGACAACGATACCGTGACGCAGCTCTAACAGCACCCCCAGGCATGCCCGGAATGAATATGGATCCTTCGATGCAAGCCATGTACATGAACGGCGGGTTCCCCAACATGATGGGCGGCGGGTTTGGCACCGGACAGCAAGCTTGGAATGGCGGCCAAGACAATTTCAGTCATGCAAATGCCGCAGGCATGGGCAGCGGGGACTTTGGGTCGTTCAATGGCGGCTTCCAGCCGGGCTTCAATCAGCAGGGTAACTTTGGGTTCCAGAACCAAAACCAATTCAATAATTACCGCGGCTTTGGGCGTGGCAGGGGCCGTGGACGCGGGCTCTACAACGGATTCGGCGGGCCTGGCGGCTTCTTCATGGGCAACAACGGATACGGCGGCAACGGCTTCGGACCAAACGGCATGAACGGCATGAACAACGCCAGCCTGCAGCCCCAGGACCAGGGCTTCGGCCCGCAGCCGGGAATAAACGCCTTTGGCAACGGGCCTGCCGACGACAACGGCAACGACGGCAGCATGCAAATGGCGGGCCATGTCCCGGGCGAGACGGTCAACGAGGGCGACAAGCCTGCATCGGAGCACGGCGCGGCGCCTGCGCAGGGCACGGATGCGGTGTCCGGCGTGTCCGGCAGTGGCCGGCCGGGCCCCCCGCAGGGCCAGTTTGGCACGAGTGCGGTGCCCGTGCCGCTGGCCGGGCCGTCGCCCGACGTGCCTCTGAATGCGCCCTCGGGCCCCAAGGCCATGCGCCAGGGCCTGCCCAACACCAGCGCGCTGCACCTGCGCGCTCGCGGCTTGCTTCCAGACGACCGCCCGGCCCGGGGCAATGGCCCCAACGGCGTCGTCAATGGCTCCGGACACAACAGCCCGATGACAGAGCACAGCGGCCGTGGGCGGTCGCGCAGTAACTCGGCCAGCGGCAGGCGGCGCGACCGGGACCGCCACCACCGGGACCGCAGCAGGGACCATAGCAGAGGCCGCGGCCGCGACCATGATGGTGATCGGAGCCATGACCACGACAGCCGCAGCCACCGCCGCAGCGAGCGCGACGGCGATCACGACGGCGACCACGGCGGCGATGACCGGAAAGGCGACGACGATCGCTACAAGCGTGAAAAGTCTGCTCCTGGCGGCGACCAGGATGCAGCCCCTGCCGACGAGGGGGACGTGGCGGCGCCCAGCACCAACACCAACCGCCCCGCTGCCGACGAAGATCTGGACTACGAGCGCCACAATGACTGGGACGGCGCACAAGAGCAAGGCGCGGACCATGGCAACAACGCCGGCGACGGCCGCGGCCGGCGGTCCGAGTCGCGGTCCACCAACGGCCGCAAACGCCAAGCATCGCAGGATTCTCGTGGGGGCGACGCCGGGCCGCCCGTGGCAGGAGGCGCACAGGCCGGCGGGGCTGGAGCTGCTGCAGCAGCAGCTCCAGCCCGTCGGCCCAGGCACCGCGGCGGACGGAAGAGCCGGCGCAACCGCCACCGCGACGAGGACAAGCAGAAAGCAGGCGATGCCGGTCGCGATGCCGGCCGCGATGCTGGCCGTGATGCCGGTCGCGATGCTGGCCGCGATGCTGGCCGTGATGCTGGCCGTGATGCTGGCCGTGGTGCTGGCCGCACACGCTCCATGTCGCCTGTGGACGGATCCCGGCGGGCGAGCGGCCACCACAGCCACCGGGAACGGGACAACGACAAGAGGCGTGGCCGGGACCACCGTGAACGCAGCCGGGAGCGTGATCGGGAGCGCGATCGAGAGCGGGAGCGCGACCGCGACCGAGACCGCGACGACTATCGGCGGCGGTCTCACCGAGACGACGAGCGCGACCGCGACCGCGACCGCAGCCGGGACAAGGGCCGCCGGGACAAGGACAAGGATCACCGGGACCGCGACCGCGACCGCGACCGCGACCGGGAGCGCGAGCGGGAGCGGGAGCGGGACCGTGGCCGTGACCGCGACCGCGGCCGGGACAAGGACGGCAAGTCATCGTTTGAAATCAAGGGCGCCTCCAGCCAAGCCAACGGCAACAACGGACCCAACGGCGCACCCGCCGGCGGGAGCAACGACCCTTATGCCGCGGAGCGCGAACGACGGAGACGCGAGCGCATGGCGGCCGAGGCCCAGAAGCGGGCCGGCATCACAAGTCTGGCTGGCGGCTCCAAGCGCGGTCGCGACGAGTTTGAGGAGGGCGGCAGCGGCGGTGGCAGTGGCGGAGGCGGCGGCGGTGGTGGTGGCGGCGGTGGTGGAGGTGGCGGCGGCGGCGGCGGCGGTGGTGGGCGGCGCAGTCGCCGCCGGGGCCGGCGCGGCGAGGCGATCCCGACCGAAGACGCCGACCGGCGCCGCAGCGAGGCGGAGCGCGAGGGCAACCGCTAGGAAGCGGCGCGTCCGGGCGAGCAGGGCCTGTCGCAGCAGAGCCGCCGGGCGTCATGGCCACCGCTGCGGTAGGCGTCGCCAGCGCTCTGGCGGTTTTCGTTGCTGCGTGTCTTTTTCCCTTTTGTCTGCCGCCCATTATCTGCTAATCTGACGGCATCTGCACTGTATTTTTCCTTTGTATTTTTTCTGTTGTTTTCTTTGGCTGTTTTTTCCTCTCCGCATTTTGGGCACTCAGAACGCCACCGGACTAGCAAGAACATACATCAGGGGGTGCGTCAGGTAGACTCGACGGTAATAATACAACAAAACACATCTGCGCCAGAAGAATGGAGACAGTATCACCAAAGACGACTTGGCTTGCGCCACTAACATATCCACTGTAATAGACCCCCACATTGAGCTGTCCGTACCGCTGCACGAAAGTGGGGCAAGGCTCACGCGTTGGTCGTCCCTTCCTCGACACGCTTCAAGGAGGAGGAGCGGGAAGCGGGGTTCCACTAACATGGGCGGCACCTTCCGGTCCTTCCCTCCTCGACATCAGGCTGTTGTCGCGCCTTCCCTGCTCGCATCGTCTCGTTGACATCTCGCTGACGCGAAGCTCACGCCTCCATTTCGGCTTCATCTGCCCTTTTCGAGCCCAGCCGCCTGCTCCAGCCCCCGCTGTTCCGCGATCGCTCTGCGCATGGCAGCCCCGTCCTATCGGGCTCTGCGTCACCCGGTCGCCTCGTCCTCATAGAGATTCCCCCGCTCTTTGGCCACGCCATGCGCCCCTCCGAGGCTTTTGGGCCTCCACGGCACGCGGCTGCCCCGGACGCCGAAGAAGTGGCAGCCCTTGTCGCTGCGGCAACCCCCCTCGTCAGCGGCGGCGCCGCAGCAGGCGCCTCTGGGCCCGGCAGCAGCGTGGCCGGCCCCGGCGTCAGCAGCTCGGACGTCCCGGCATCGTATGTCGTGGCCAGCGAGGCCCAGCTGGACACATCCCTCGACGCACACGACCCCGAGGCATGCCGCAGCGCCGTTTCGTTCGCACGGTACCTCCACGGCAAGATGCCCCCTCCGCCGCAGGGCCGCGCCAGCATGTTGTCACCGGCAGCGGTCCTGCCGCGTGCGCAGGTGGACGGCACCTCTGCCGAGGCGGGCCAGGCGCCCAAGGACGACGGGACGCTGCCTTCCCGGCCAAGCACGCCCGGCGCCGTGCACCCGCAACAGCCCCGCCACGGCCACGGCCACAGCCATGGCCATGGCCATAGCCATAGCCACTCGGCCTCCCTCCCGCCCACGCTCCCGCCCAGCTTCTCTCCGCTCTTCTCGCAGTCGACGACAGCAAGCCTGCTCGGCACGCCCGGGCCGTCGTCTCTCTCCGCCATGAGCAGTCCGTCCTCGCGGCGTGGCTCGCTCAGCGGCTCGCTGATGATGGACGAGCCGCTCATCAGCCGCGACGCCAGCTTCGACATGGAACGGGGGCCCGGCACCAGCGGCATCAGCCTCGGCCCGAGCCTCGCGGCAACGCACCCCGCCAGCGAGTCGACCGCCGGCGAGGACATGGCGAGCAGCTCCATGGTGGACAGCGGCAGCGCGCCGCAGCTCATCATGCCCAGCATCAAGATGCCGAGCCGGCGGCCCTTTACAGAGGCGGGCAAAGCCATGGGACGCCTCAAAGTGCTCGTTGCCGGCGATACTGGTGAGTTTCTGCATCGGCGCGCGGCCCCTGCGGGATCCGGCCGGCCTTTGCTCACCGTTTTTGCTCTGCTCTTGTAGGCCTCGGCAAAACATCTCTCATCAAGGCTGTTGTGCAGTCCTGCCCGCATATTGTCCACATCGACCATGTGACCGCTCCGTCGTTTTCGCTGGACGGGCCGCGCCTCTCGTCGGCTGCGTCCGCGGCAGGCTCGGCAAGCATGCCAGACGGCGGACAGAGCACGATCCGGGCTCGCAGAAAGTCGTCGCGGACATCCAAGGCAGACACGTCCACCCGCCAGATTACCGAGATATATGCCAGCACAAAGCCGTACCCCGTGTGGTGGAACGAGCTGGCCGACTCGACCGGGACACGGCGGAGAAAAAGCCTGGGCGACAATGTCCTTGACCGGAACATTTGCTTTGTCGATACCCCGGGCTTTACCGGAAACTCTTCTGTACGTTGCCTCTCTTCTTTTGTTTATCTTTTCTTTTTTCTTTTTTTTCTTCTTTCTCTGTTATTTTTTTTTTCCTTTTCTTTTTCCACCCTCCGTCTCTGTACGCGTTTGACTAACATACTAGACCATGGACAACATCATGCCGGTCGTCGAATACGTCGAGGGACATCTCCGGAAGCTCTGCTCAAACTCGCTAGACGACGCAGACTTTGTCGGCCTGGTCAGCGGCGACGGCGGCGCCTCGGTCGACGTCGTCTTCTACATGGTCTCGGGCAGCCTTCAGCCTGCGGATCTCGAGTTTCTCAGGCGCCTGACGCCACTGACCAATGTGATCCCGCTGCTGGCCCGCGCAGACGCGCTGCGGACAGAAAAGGACGTGGCCGAGGCAAAAGAGAAGGTCGCCCGGCAGCTGCACGAGGCAAACATCAAGCCCTTTGTGTTTACCGTCCCGACGGCGGCGCACGAGCTTGCGCTGACCCTCGCGTCGGCTTCGGGCCTGCCGCAGCCCTACGCCGTCTCGAGCGCCAGCGGCTCCGACCACGACGTCATGGACGCCAGCCTGCTCATGAGCCCCGACTACGTGCAGCCGCTGGTTGCGACCGACCTCTCGACGCTTGTGGAGCACGTCTTTTGCCCCGACGGCGTCTCGCGGCTGCGGCACGCGGCGGCCCAAAAGTTTGCCAAGTGGAGGCGCTCCAATGCCAACGACAGCAGCGGCCTGTCCCGTCCGCAGGCTCTCTACCGGCCTCTAGGCCTGGCCGGAAACGAGCTCGGTCTTCTCGCTGGGTCTGGCGCTCCTTCTGGCGCGCCGAGCGCCCGCGTGCTGACAACGCCGCTCGGCGCGCCCTCGTCGTTTGCCCTCGCCCGCGTCACCGACCACACGCAGCGCGAAGAGCACCTGGCCCAGATCCGCCTCGCCAACTGGGCGGCCGAGCTGCAGCGGAACCTCGACAGCGAACGTGCGCGCTTCGCCGCGCTGGCCCGCAACGAGCGCGCCGTCTGGCTGACGGAGCGGCTGAGCGAGTGCGTCCGGGACGGCGCGTTGTTCGCAGTGCCGCCCGAGGCCCGCGACATCCAGCGGGACGTGCAGCGGGACGTGCAGCTTCATGGCAGCCGAAAGGAGCAGAGCAGGGCCAGCAAGAAGAAGAAAAAGGGTGGCTGGCCGTCTGCCGCATCCACCTCGTCCGGCAGAACGCTGTCGCGGTCAGCGTTCTCGCACGAAGACCCGCTGGGTCTGCTCGAGGTCACGGCCGGCCTGCGGGCGCGCGGCATCGTCGTCCTGGAAATCCTCGGCAGCCTGGGCGTCCTGGGCGGCATGGCCCTGTACATAGCCAGACACAACTACCATCTGCAGGTGTATGGCTGGGCGGTGAATGAATGGGCGAGGCTGTGGACCGGCAGCCGTTAGGGCACTCGCACACTGAGTGTTACCTCTGTGTAACGTATAACAGTGTTTTTCGCCGTCTCTTTTTTTCTTTTTTTGATTTTGATTTTTTTTCTTTTTCTTTTTCTTCTTTTTTTGGCCTTTTTGCTTTCAACATACTCGGCCTCTATCACAGATCATTCATACCACGGGGGAAGGCATCTGGCGGGCGTTTGGCTTTTATGGGCTTTGTTTTTTTGTTTTCTTTTCTTGTATTTCTCGCGGGAATCACCCCTTATACGACGCACTCCAAAGCAATCTCATTGCGTTTGTCATTGCGTTTGTACGAGTACTGTATTATGGACAGCCACAGACGGTCTATTCACACAGTCACTTTCAGGGGGCGATACTCGGGGTAGCGGCGTGTGTTCCACGTGACATGGCCTGTAGGCACTCTGCAGACGCGCTATCCACACAGCCCGGCCTGGCCCCACTTTTTAGTACAGAACAAAACACGCTCATGCTCTCGCGAAAAAGGGAAGGAGCTCCTTGTATCCGACTTGCCGCTGCTGCCGTCTGCTCCTGCCCTGCCTCCTTCCGCTTCTCGACATCACCTCCCGGTTTGCAGGCAGATCGCTCCTTCCACGCTCCCGTGCTTCCCCGCTTATCCCCTTTTTGTTCCGCCATCCAGCCGCATCGCCATCGCCTTCGCCATCGCCATCGCCACCGACGCGGCCATGAATTTCGAGAAACAGTACGGCGTGACGCCGCCGCTGTCGACGGAGATGCCGACCGAGGAGCAGCGGCGCGCGACGGACGCGCTGCTCGAAGAGCTGCGGCAGCAGGGCACATTTGAGAGCACGGCAGAGACGCAGAAAAGGTGAGAACAAGTTCCCTCGATGGAATGCAGCCGGCACGTTCTAGGCCCGAGCGGGTTGCTGACGTCCGTTCGTTGGCTTCCAGATTCAAGGTGCTCGAGTCGCTGCGCGTGGTCGCCGACGCCTTTGTCAAGCGCGTGGCCAAAGAAAAGGCCCCCGACAACCCGACGCTGTCCAAGGACGCCGTGGCCAAGATCTTTACGTACGGCAGCTTCCGGCTCGGCGTGTACATGCCGGGCTCCGACATTGACACGCTCGTGGTGGCGCCCAAGTACGTCACGCGCGAAGACTACTTCCGCTACTTTCCCGAGATGCTGCAGTCCATGTCGCCGCCGGGCGCCATCACGGACCTGACGGCCGTCGAGGACGCCTTTGTGCCCATCATCAAGTTCGAGTACTCGGGCATCAGCATTGATCTCATCTTCTCGCGCGTGCTGCTGACGCAGCTTCCGGCCGACGAGCGGTGGGGCCTCAAGGACTCGAATCTGCTGCGCGGCCTCGACGAGCCCGAGCTGCGGTCCGTCAACGGCACGCGCGTCACCGACGAGATCCTGAGCCTCGTGCCCGAGCAGCGCACCTTCCGGGACGCGCTGCGCGCCATCAAGCTCTGGGCGCAGCGGCGCGCCATCTACGCCAACATCATGGGCTTCCCCGGCGGCGTGGCGTGGGCCATGATGGTGGCGCGCGTGTGCCAGCTGTATCCAAAGGCGACGGGCGCCGTCATCGTGTCCAAGTTCTTTGGCATCATCCTGCGGTGGCCCTGGCCCAACCCGGTGCTCCTCAAGCCCATCGAGGACGGGCCGCTGCCGGTGCGCGTGTGGAACCCCAAGGTCTACCGCGGCGACCAGTTCCACATTATGCCCATCATCACGCCCGCGTACCCGTCCATGTGCGCCACGTACAACATCTCGCAGTCGTCGCTGGCCATCATCAAGCGCGAGCTCGAGCGGGCCTCGGAGACGGCGCAGATGATCATGGCCGGCCGCCAGCCGTGGAAGGACCTGTTTGTCAAGCACACCTTTTTCACGTCCGACTTCAAGTACTACATCTCCGTCATCTCGTCGAGCACGGACAAGGAGTCGCAGAACGTGTGGTCCGGCTTTGTCGAGTCCAAGGTGCGCGTGCTGGTGCAGGGCCTGGAGCGGCACCCGTCCATATCCCTCGCTCGTGCCTTCAACAAGGGCTACGAGCGCACCCATTTTTGCAAAACGGAGAGCGAGGTGGAGGCCGTGCAGAACGGAAGCCTCGACTTTCTCAAGAAGGACGACCAAGAAAAAGAAAGCGCGGACAGCGGCGATGCCGAGGCCAACGGAGATACCGAGACAGCGGCAGAAGGAGCCGCCGAGGCCGCAGCAGATGCGTTCAAACCCACCGAGGTCTACACGCTGACGCACTACATTGGCATTGAGCTTGTTGAGGGTAAGCTTTCTGTCTGCCATTTCCTCTGGCACTGGTGCTAACCAATCAAGGCGCCAAGGCACTGGACCTTTCCTATCAGGTGGAAGAGTTTAAGGAGCTCTGCTTTGGGTGGGATAAATACAAGGAGAAGCTGTCCAGCACCTGCAAGCTGAGCATACAGCACGTGCGCAAGTAAGCTTTGCCCGACATCTTCCAAAACCGTGTGACGTTGTGCTAACACCGCCGCAGCTTTACTCTTCCGGACGACGTCTTTGACGAGGGCGAGGTGAAGCCGGTCAAGGCCGCCCGCGTCCCGCGCGCCGGCGGCCGTAGAAATGCTTCTGGTGCTAGTGCGAACGGCGCGGCCAAGAAGCGCAACGCCCAGGAGGAGAACGCGCCCCCGTCCAAACGACAGCAATCCCAGGTGGCTGTCCCACCGCAGCCAAACGGCCAGGCAAATGGCCAGCGCAAAACCTCGGCGACAGTCACAGCGGCGGCAGCGGGCTGAACCATCGCCAGCATCCATACCTGCCTCTTTCTTGCGTTCAATGCCAGCACGGCAACGGCGTCCTGGCTTTCGTGGCCGCGGGGACGGCCTCGTTCAGGGAACCCATGTCGCCCCGCCCTCCCTCCGTCCGTCTTCCGTTGCGAAGATCAGCGATCCAATCCAGCAGAGGACATCTACCTACAAATTTCCGAAAGCAGCAGCACGACGCGGCCCCGTCTCATTTTTTCACCGCCATATCGGCAGAGCAAGGGCCATTGTCCAACAGAAAAAAAACGCCCAGGTGACGTGACGCCTGCGGCAACTCGAGGGCATGGGCATGTCTGAAAAAAAAACGTGGAAAAAAACACTGAAAAATAGAAAGCGGGCCGGTGTTCGCCTGCAGCGGTTAAAAAATCAGATGAGCGGATATTGACAGCAATAACAGGTTGACGACGACTGTGCTAACACGGCCCTGTCTGAAAAGATGCCGCAGGAAGACGAATCGGATCCTCGCCCAACGAGCTCACCTTTGTTTCGGCGAGCAGCCGGCAAGGACGGAGCGCCGAACAAGACGAATGCAAACCGGAATCAAGCGGGATCCCGGCAGCGTCAGAGAGCACGAACGAAGACCGGGATAGGAAACGTCTTTGGCACGCCCAGCATGGGACAGTTGCCGTTCATTGTCGCTGCTTTTTGGGTTGGTTTGTTTTGTTTTCCGTACGTTGCGGTATTTTTGCTTTGTGCCTTTTTTAACAGAAATTGTGTACACAACAACAGCGTCAGGACGGGACAGCATTTTTTCTTTTCCATGTCTCTCTTTACCCTCCCTTTTGTCTCACTTTCACCTTCTCTTACTTTCTCTTGTTTCAAACAGACGAAGAATCACTTTCACTTTCTCTTGTTCAAACAGACGGGGAATCACTGTATTCATAAGATTTATATACCAAAAAAATGATAATTTCACGGGGCATAAGTGCCTCTCACATCCAAATCACGTCCAGTCCTAATCATCGTCGTCGCCGTCGTCGCTGCCGCTGGACCACCCGTCGTGATACGCGTCGGCCATGCCGGCCAGGTCGTTGCCGAGGGCTTCGCGGTCCTCGAGGCCCACGGCCCACGGCGCACCGACCGTCACCGTCGTGCGAAGCGCCTGGATGCGGTCTGCCACGGCGCGGTCGGTGGCCAGCGCTGTCGTCACGGGAATGGCCGCCGTGCTGTCCGTCGTCTGCTGGTATATGTAGGGGAAGCTGTCGAGAAGGGGGAAGCCCAGAGGCACGGTGTAGCGCTGGCTGACGGGCCGGAGGGCAAAGCGGCGGTGCAGCATCGCGCGGCGGTCGAGGCCGGCCTCTGCTTCCGTCGGCTCGTCGCTGTCGCCCGCGCCCTCCCTCGCCGCACCCTTGCTGCCAGCGTCTCCGCTCTCTCGCACGGTCCGCGTCACGACGGCCTGGCCAAACATGCGCGGCTTCTTGGCCCGCCGGCCGCTGTTGCGGCCGGCCACGACGGCCGACTCGTCCCGCGGCGCAAAGTCGATGGGCAGCCGCAGGTCGCCGCTGTCGTTGTTGTTGTTGTCGTCGTCGTCGTCTTGACCGTAGCCAGCCGCTTCCCGGCGTTTGCGCGCGTCCTGCTTGACCGCTTTCCACGGCTGCACCACGCTCATCTGCAGGTTTGCCACGGTCTGCTTTCCCGTGGCGTTCAAGAGGTCGACCATGTCGGCCAGCGAGTCGCCCGACAGGCCGCCGGCGCCGCTGCCGAGCTGGCGCAGCCGGGACGGCAGCGTGGCCGTCTCGATGGCCGTGGCCAGGAGCGCAGACGTGTGCCACATGGACGCCGGGTCAAACACGGCGGACTGGACGCACGCGAGGGGCAGCGGCGGCACGGCGAGCGGGACGACGAGCGATGCCTGGGCGTAGGCCTCGACCAGCGTGCGTGCCTTGTTGGCGAGACGCGTGATTCGCTTTTCCTAATTGGCGTCAGTCAGAGGCCTTTGGGGGCTGCACAGGCGCGTCTCGACTCTCGACTCACCCTCGGCAGCCGGCCGACGGGCTGCTGCAGAGCCCACAGCCATATGCTGGCCTTGCCGTACTCGTCGCGCATGCGCTCGAGGTAGCGCGCAGCAAAGCCGCCCCAGCTGTCGTCGACGCTGGCCAGCACCTGGAAGCCCTGCATGTGGTCGGCCTCCTCGACAAAGAGGCGCATGTCGCGGTCCAGCAGGTCGTGCTCGCGGTCCAGCTCGGCGAACAGGGCCTCGCCGTCCGTCCAGGAGTACTCGCGCGGCGCTGCCGCCGCCGGTGCCGCGCCGGCGGCTGCGCCGCTTGCCCCGGCCGGGCCTGCCACCGCCGCTTCGGGCTCGTCGCCGACCTCGACCAGAGACCGCGGGTGGTAGTATACGCGGCTGTAGTCGTTCCAGTACCGCACCGTGGCGGGCGTCAGCGGCTCTGCGGGCGGCACGCCGGCGTCGAGGCTCTGCGTGTAGGCGCTCGGCAGGATGGGCGTCTCGCGCTGGACGACGGTGCGGCCCGACCACAGGCTCGCGGGCAGGTCCATGGCCGACGGCTGGTGGGCGGCGGCGTCCTGGGCCTCGTAGAGGGCATTCACCTTGCGCAGCGAGCCGAAGCCTCCTTTGCGGTCGTAGATGACGGTGCGCGGCAGGTACGTCTCGGACCCGTCGGCGCCCACGCCTGCACGCCAGTGGACGTCGTGGTCGACGGGCGACGGGTCATCCTGGCCGTATGTAAAGTAGGATTCCTGGCGTGTCAGCATGGACGGGAGAGAGGCGTGGGCCCGGGGCCTCTGCGCACCTGGGCATTCCAGAAATGGGCTGCCACGTAGTTGCTCTGGCGGCCGAGCTGGAGGGTGATGATCTCGTGCATCGCCGTGGCATGGGTGGTCGGTGTGTCGATGTCTGAAAGTGAAGCCTGGCAAAAAAAAAAAAAAAAAAAAAAAGATTCGAGGAAATCCCAGCTGATAGCGTGCCGCGTGCCTGGGTGCACGAAAAAAGGAAATCAGGAAAACCAGTGCAGATACGACAGAGTGTAAAAAATAAAACAAAAAATCAAGACTGGATGCAAACGCGATGCAAACGCGAGCCTTGTGTCGCCAATGTCGATGTACGTTTGAATAGAGGAAGCGCACCGAACTGCACGGAAGCGGGGAGCTTTATCTTATCGCGCGACCGCTATTTGCAAGGCAAGTGCCCATCCGTGCCTGCCTTGTTAAAAGCAGCGGTTTCGCCACGGAAACTGCGGCCGGCCTAACATCCCTTCGACCGCCATCGTGACACTTTACACGACAAACACATACGCATACAGCCGACCATACAGCCCACCCAACGCACACGCCCGCGCATCCGCATCCGCACCGCTTTGCAATGGCCGACCAGAACGCACAGGCGACGGGCCCCACAGTTGCTCCCGTGCCGGTTGTCGACGGCCCAGCGCCGGACTCGCCGGAGCTCAACCTGCCGCGGTCGAAGCCGGTGCTCCTTGTTTTCCTCCGCAAATGCGGCGACCCCTGTGCGTCTCGTGCTGCTTGATAGTCGTTTTGGTCTTTGTTTTGTGCTCGCTGCTGACAGGCCAGTCGCCGAGAAAACGTTCCGCTCGCTGGCGGCGCTGTCCGAGGAGCGGCCCGGGCTGACGTGCATTGCGGTGTCGCAGGCGGTGCGCGACGTGACGGACCTCTGGGTCAGCGACATTGGCGGCGCGTGGGAGACGGAGGTGGTGGCGGACCCGGAGCGCAGCCTGTACGCGCGCTGGGGCCTCGGGCTCAACACGTCGTGGCAGATGTTCAACCCGCGCGCGCTGTACTCGACGTACGCGCTCGGCCGCGACGAGGGCATCTGGAGCCGCGCCTGGGGCGGCCAGAGGAAGGTGCCGGCGCCCGCGGCGCCCGCGGCGGCGGCGGACGGCGTGGCGGACGCGGCCAAGGCCGTGCCGGGCCAGACGGCCAACGGCAACAAGTGGCAGATGGGCGGCGCGTTTGCCATTGACGTGGCCGGCAGCGTGCGCTGGGTGCACGTGTCGCCGGCGTCGGACGACATTATCGACTTTGGCCCCGTGCTGGAGCTGTTTGGCATGCCGCCGCTGGCCAAGCCGGTCAAGCGGCGCCACTCGCCGCCGCCGATGCCGATCCCCGACGGCCAGCACGCGCTGTACCAGGCGCCCACGGTGCGGGATCCCCCGCCGCGGAAGTGAGGTCCATGTTCCCGGCGGCAGCCGTCTTTGTAGCCGTCCTGTTTGTTTACTGTTGTTATTGCAGCCGGCCTTCTCTTTCCCGTTCTCCTTGCGTCTGGCCTCTTTGCATTTGCTGTCTACGTCTACGCTCTTTTTTTTGGTGTCTCAAGCAGCGTTGTCAGACTGGATACAACGATCCATTTGTATATTTCTGAATCTACTATTTCTAGCGGATTATCTTTGTTCTCGCTGTGGATGTGTGTACTTTTGCCGGCTTCCCTTCCGCCACGCACCGTCAGCCTCCCATGACGAAAACAGCCTGTGCGTGCAAGTACCACGGCTCGCCACGCGGTGAAGAATGGCGTCTGCTGGTCCCCACATTCCACACGGCGCCCTCAGACGTTCTGGCCGAATCGGGACGTCTGCAGCGTCTCGCAGAAGCTCTACTCGTACGAGGTATTGCCTCTCTTTTTTTTCTTTTTTTCTTTTTTTTCTCTTCTCTTGCTGTGTTTGTGTGATCTCCCTTCCCAAACCGGCCGCCCGTTCTTGCCACCGTGTTGTTGACGAGCTGGCCTGTGACGGCGCCGTCGCTGTTCGCCAAGGCCGTGCAGCTGAGTAAACAACCCATCGCGGCTGCCGCAGCGAGCCCTTTTCGGCAAGGGCATGACAAGGCCCTGCCCGCCACTAGCCGGCGCACTATCCGCCTGCACTTTCCGCAGCAATTTCTGCAGCAGCTTCAGTGTTGTGCACGACGTAGGTACCTGCACAAGTACCTGCGCAAGTTGTATACCTGCACAAGAAAGATACAAGCACAAGACTGGCTTCTCTGGAACGTACGCCGTGCATCCTACGACATTTTGCAGATTTATTTATTTTTATCCCTTTTTGGCTGCGGGGCAGCAGCGCGCGCTGGCCAATCAGCGGCCGCAAAAGTCGTGTGCGCGTACCTTCCGCACCGGCCACCCGCAAAGAGTACACGGTCGCGACTTCCCCAGTCTTGCGGCGCCAGTCATGCACAAAGCGGCGCTGCTCTTGCCTGCTCGACGCGAAAGAGCCGCTCGCATTGTCATCAATTAAACTAAACAAATGCCAAAAGCGCACGGCAGCCGCGACGCACCACGGCCTTCGCACCTGCCTCTTATTATCCCGCGCGCCTTTGTGCTTTGCATCTCCGAATCCACATCCAAATCCAATCCAAAACTCTCCTCTTTCATCACCAAAACACGGACGCAGCGTCCAGGCGCCTGCTTACCCGCCTCCGCCGCGCCCCGTCGTATCCATTTTATTAATCGTCGCATTGGACTAGCCTCTTTTTCCTTCTTTTTCGCTCTTCCCTGTCGCCGCCGTTTTTCAGGCCTCGCACAACCAGCCAGCTTCAAGTATCAGCATCCTCCGATTGCCAGCCCCGCGAGCAGCAGACGCCTGCGCGCTGCATCGAGCCGTCGACCATCGAACCCCGAGCCGCGCGCCCGTCTGGCGTCTCGTCTGCCGTCCGTGTCGCCCCTGCGCGCCTCCCCGCCCGTGTTCCGCAGCGGCGAGAGCTCCAAAATCAATATTGACTTTTGGTTCCGCCCGTCTTTGGGACGGCTGGACGCTCGCCTTTTTTTTTTCTTGGCCCACGCCAGCCACCCCGTCCGCGCCCAGTTTTTTCGACCTTTTGTTTTTTCTCCCTGCCGTCGCCCTCCACACGCCATCAACAAAACGCCACCATTGCGTGTCGCTGCATCTCGCCATCGCCCTTTGGATTGCCTCGTCTCGTGAAGAAGGCCTTGTTGAACGATCCACGCGCCTCTTGACGCCGCAATGCCTCCCACGCCGCGCAGAGCGTCGCAGCGCACCCGCCGCAACTCGTGGCGCAAGGACGGCGCTGCGGACCGCCCGGAGGAGTCGTCGCCGACGCGGCCCGCCAAGCGCAGAAAGCAGGTAAGCATTGCCCGGCCTTGTCCCGGCCTTGTCCCGGACTTGTTGTCGCCGTGCTGACGCGCGCCAGGCCGACGAGTCGCCGCGCGACGTCGACGTCCCCGAGGACGAGACCTCGAGCCTGCTCGCCGACAGCTCGTCCGCCGCGCATCCGGCCGACGACACGCAGATCGTCGGCCGCGTGACGCAGCACCTCGTCACGCCCGGCGACGAGGCCGTGCGCGCCAGCAAGGACCACGCCAACGCCATACACGAGGCCAACAAGGAGGGCGTGCAGGCGTACGCAAAGATCGCCGCCCAGGACTGGACCTTTTACGTGACAAAGCTCGCCATCAACATCGGCCGCACGCCCGAGCCGCCGCCCGAGTACCCGCCGCGCTACGACCCCGAGGCGGACCCCGACTTTGTGCACATCGACCTCGGCCCCAGCAAGATGGTCTCGCGCCAGCACGCCCAGATCACCTTCAACACCAAGAGCGAGCAGTGGTTCCTCCACGTCAAGGGCCGCAACGGCATCAAGGTCAACACCCTGCCCTGGCGCCTGGGCCAGTCCAAGGCCCTGGAGAGCGGCGACGTCATCGACATTGGCGGCATCGAGATGATGTTTGTCCTGCCCCTCGAGACGAGCCCGCTGCGCATCCACGACGTCTATCTGCAGCGCGCCGGCCTGCCCAAGGCCGAGCCGGCCGACGACGCCGCCCTGCGCCACAAGCTGCGCGCAACCACCCCGACCGGCGGCAGCCTCGACGCCTCCTCCTCCTCGCCCCGCGGCTCCACAATACGCAGCACGCTGCCCCGTGGCCAGCCCACGCCGCAGGCCATTGCCCCCGCCCCGCCCGACTACAAGCGGCCGGGAACGCCGCCGTCCGCCCGCAGCCGCACGTCCGTGCCGGGCTCGCACCTCAAGTCGCCCGCCTTCCGCGACGCCCCGACCATGGTCGTCCACCCCAACGACGTCGACCTGAGTCTCGACGAGAACAAGAACCTCAAGCCGCAGTACTCGTACGCGCAGATGATCACACAGGCCATCATGAACACCTCCGAGGGCCGCCTGAACCTCAACGGCATCTACAACTTTATCATGGAGAACTACTCCTACTACAAGCACCAGCAGGCTGCTGGTTGGCAGGTAAGACGACCCTTTTTTTCATTTTTTCTTTCATTTTTTCATTCGTTTTATTATTTTATTTTTTATTTATTTTCCCCCCCATACTAACCTGCAGAACTCCATTCGCCACAACCTCTCCCTGAACAAGGCCTTTGAAAAGGTGGCGCGCTCCACCGAGGAGCCCGGCAAGGGAATGAAGTGGTACATCCTGCCCGAGTACAAGGAGGAAATGATCCGCACGGCCTACCGCGGCGGCCGCGGCGGCCACCGCGGCTCATCCAACCCGTCCTCGCCCAGCCAGCTCAACTACGTCAACCAAGGCCCGCGCGACATGGCCGCCAAGGACCTCGGATCCGCCCGGAAGCGCCGCGTGTCGCCCACTGGTTCGCCGCAGCCCCGCTCGAGCCTGCGCGACGTGCACATGACGCCCGACCGCAGCTCACGCCGTCTCCTCCCGGACGAGGTGCCCGCCTCGTCAGACGGAAGTCCTCTGCCCCGGTACCGTAGAGGCGCCGCAGCTGCAAGTAAAGCTAAAACCAGCACATCCATCCTCGGCGGGGCAGCTGCTAATGATGCCTCAGCCAGCGGGACAGCTCCCGATCCAGTCCTCCCCCGGTCGCCAACACTGACGTCTGCCTTTCTGCAAGACGAGATCAGCTCGTCTTTTGTCACCCCGGCACCCCACCGCGTGGAACTGAAGCTGAACCCCCCGAGCACCCTTCAGAGGCCCAGCCAGCACATGCCCACCAGCTCCCCTGCTCCCTTTTGGAAATACGCCGACATTGGCAGCACCCCCCTGAAGCCGCCCGCCTCCCTGGACTTTAGCCCCAGCAAGGCGCTTGGGCTCGCCAGCGGAGTCGGCAGCTCCGCGCCCCTGCCAGCCAGCAGCAGCCCGCCCCCGGTGAAGCGGTCTGGCGCCAAGTCGCCCGTTTCCAGCCCAACCCGGCCTGCACAGCGTCTTGCCGACACCAAGGACGAACCGGCGGCTGCCGAAAACGAAAACGACACGCAGACCACGGTGCCAGACGAGGCACCACCAGTGCCCGCCATTCCCGAAGTCGAAGAGGACGGCGGCTTTGATCTTTCCAAGTATGTTTTTTCCCCTCCCTTTTCCGGCCCTGTCTTCGACCCTTTCTAACTCGCCCAGGGGTTTTCAAAGCATTGGTTCCTACCACGCGCCAGTCCGGCACGGCCTCCCCGTGGCGACGGCAATGAACGGCAAGCGGTGACATGCTGCTCATGGCCGGCGTTGGCTGTTTTTAGGCACTGTTGTACTATCCGTTTAGTGTTTTTTTTTTCAATTTTTTCGATTATCGTGTTACCCTTTATCAAACCATTGGCGTTCTCGTGCTCCTTCTTTCTGTTCGATCTGGGGCTTCGGAGAATCAAAAGGGATCGGAGTCTAGTAGCATTGTATTGTTCTTTTGGACTCGTTGGATTTCTGCCTTGTCCCCCTCTACGTTGTCGCTTTGATCTTGTTCCTACTCGTTTCTGCTTGTCGATTTCTCTTTCTTTGGTTGGATCCTTGTTTGTATCAACATGGAGAACAGTATGCTTTTTTATCTTTTTTTTATCTTTCTTTTTGTTCGGTTCCTGGTGTTTGTGGGCTGAAGACGGCCATGTATTTGGCTCTGACCCGAGCCGTCTATTGTTAAGGGCGTTTTGTATTTGGTTTTTTCTTTTAAACGTTTCCCATTTTCCTGAAAATTGGATTTCTCAACGTTGTTCCTTGCCAGCAACCAGTTGGGGCTCCTCGGGGTGGAGATGCTTCTCTAGAGAACAATCCCGTTTCTTTGCGCTGTGTTTTACCAACACTGTAGTCGTATCAATTCACATTGCCCTCAGTCTCATTGACCATTCAACTCAGCAACCTCCGTGTCAATCTAAAAGGACGTGATTCAATTTGGCCATCTCCTCGCAAATATACATGTGTGGCATCTGACAGTATGCATGAGCTGTCGCTCATTATCTCCATTCGTACTTGCTTTGTTTCCAGGTTTTCGTTTCCCTCCTAGACCTTGCCGCGGGCCAGAAACTTGTCTGGGATGTCGACGTGGCGGCAGCGCAAGAACTCGCAGAGGTTCTTGCCGAGGCCGTCGAGCGACGACGTGGAGTTGAAGCCGCGGTCGAGGTGGTCCTTGAGGAGGAAATGGACGGCGCGCAGGCTGGGCATCTCGAAGCGGTCGACGCCGTGGCCCAGGTACTCCTTGGCCAGCAGCTCGATAAACTTGTCCTTGGTCAGCAGGCTGCGGAGCCAGTCCCATTCGTCGTCGTGGCGGACAAACAGGCCGACGTTGGCGTCGCTGGCCTTGTCGCCGGAGCGGCCGAGCACGACCCAGCCCAGCGGGCCGCGGGTGGTGGGGCCAAAGGTCGACAGGTCGACGGGGGCCTCGGTCTCGTACGACTTTTGGCGGCGGCTGTAGACCTGCGTGACCTTGGGGCCGGGGATGTCAATGACCTGACTGTTCCACTCGAGAATCACGCGGTGCTTGACGACGTCCTGCGGCAGCAACGCAACCCAGTACTCGTAGATGCTCTTGGGGGCAGCCTGGCGCTGGTCGGGCACGATGGTGGCGCCGGGGGCGGACTGCAAAAAGTTCTCCATGCACCAGCGGGTGAAGTTGGGGCCGGTCATGTTGCCGAGGCTGGGAGTCAGTAAACAGACGGCACGGCACAGCGCGGCCATATATCAAAAACAAATGGAGACATCAATAACAAAGGTGGGACCTACCCAAGAACGGCGGGGTCGCGGGTCTGGACAAAGATGCGAAAGTCGGCCGTCGCCGAGTTCTGGTCGACCGGGTTCTCCGGGACGGAGCCGATCAGCTGGAACTTGAGGCAGGAGAACTTTTCCACGTTCTTGCCCATGGCGTAGCGGATCTGGCGCTCGGTCCACTCGGCCTTTTTCTCAATGTCGAGGCCGACAAACAGGTAGTGGAACTCGGCCTGGTAGCCGCCGTGGGCAGTCAGGCCGACCTTTGTGGTGGGCGGGGGCGGCAGGCCCTTGACGCCGGTCATGCGGACCGTGTCCTTGGCGACCTGGGTGAACTTGACGCCTTCAATGTTGGCCGTGACGTCCGAGTTGTAGTAGAGGGGGCCCTGGATCTCGTAGACCAGCTGCGAGGTCACGGTGCCGACGGACACCTCGCCGCCCGTGTTGGCCTCCTTGGTCAGGACGGTCTCGCCGTTCGCCTCGATGGCGGCGATGGGGAAGCCGAGGTTCTCGCAGCCGTCAAAGAGGTCCTTAAAGGCCGAGTAGTAGCCGCCCGTGGCGTAGGCAGAGCACTCAATCAGATGGCCGGCCATGAGCGAGCCGGCCAGGGCGTCGAGGTCGCTGCGGTCCCAGCCGTGCCACCAAGCAGCCGCGCCAATGGTCGGGGCTGCGTCGGCAACACGGCCGCAGATGACAATGTCGGCGCCGGCACGGAACGCCTCGGCAATGCCCAGGCCACCCAGGTAGCACTGGGCATAGATGGGCTCGTAGCCCCACTCGGCAAGGTCCTTGCCCGTGTCCAGGTTGGTGAACTTTTCGCCCTTGGCGATGAGGTCGTTGACCTGCTCGGTGACCTCGTCGCCCTCGACCCAGGCGACCTTGAGGGCCAGGCCGAGCTCGTCAATCTTCTTCTTGACCTCGCGGGCCAGCAGCTCGGCGTCCGAGGCACCGGCGTTGACGGCCAGCTTGACGCCGTTGGCCTGGAGGACGGGCAGGCCCGGGGTCAGGCTGCCCATGAAGCAGGGGTCGAACAGGCCGGGGCCCTGACCGGCCTTTCCCTGGCGGGCGACCTTGAGGGCGCCGTGGACGGTCATGGTGCACTCGGACATCCAGTCTGTCTGGTGTTAGCGGCATGCAAGAGAGGCGAGACGGAGGAGCACAAACGCACCGCCCACAATGACGTCGACATTGCAGTTCTTGGCCAGGTCGTGGATGGCACGCTGGCGGTCGGTGAAGCCGCCGGACGCGCCAGCGACGCGGACGGGTCTCTTGGATGTGCTGGCCGGCATGGTGACGGTTGTGTGCGTTGGGTAGGAGAAGAGCGTTTTGAGAAGAGAGAAGAACAGGAAAAAGGAGAACGGAAAAGGAAAAAAAAGAGACAGCCTTTATGAAGAGGCGTTGACGCCTTTATGAAGGAGGCGTGGACGAGTCCTTGCAGCGTGGCCCGATTATAAAGTCAAGACTCTGGCTGCCGTGGACGCCAGGCGCGCAGTTCACAGGATCTCCAAGTCCACCCATACTCCGAGCGTCGCGCCAACCCCACCGGCCGGCCCGGGATCCATGTGTTTTGAGTCTCAGGACTCTTTTTTCTTGCTCAGCCTGGCGCGGGCGCGTCGATGGTGCTGTTTTGGCAGCCCTCCCGCACGTGGAACTGTGCCTGTCTTGTGCATCGACACAGCAGGGTCATCAAGGGGACTCCACAGGTGGAGGGCGGTGGCTTTCTGGCAGCTCCAGATGCTGATAGCGTGAAAGGCCATGACGAGCCTGCTCACTCTGCGGCGTCGCCACAGCCGTTCTCTGTAGGCAAACGTTTCCCGGCCGTGCAGAAGTGGTGATGGAAGCCTGTTGGCGTTCCGCCCATTTTGTGCCTCTGGTTTCTCCAATTGCTCTACTTTGTGCAGGCTGCAACCGAGTCGTGGTGAGCGCAGAAAAGTGTCTCGTACGGTGCGCGGCGAGGATGCTCCTTTGCTCCTTTGCTCGAAAGGCAATACCCAGTTCGGCTCTCGTCAAGCCAACGCCTCACAACATTGAGCTCATGCTGGCACCTTTCTGTCCATGATTCTGTGGTCTGGGTGTCACAGGACGGTTGAATGCCCGCCGTGCATGACAAGCACCGGACAACCCTGGCGGAAAAGGTTTTACGCTCGTCTCGTTTCCTGGGCTAGCTGCTTTTTTTCTTGGGGAGTGTGCCGCTAGACTCCAGATCGTCCTGGCCGTCTGGCGCCATGAATCAGTTTGGAGGGCGAGGAAAACGACGAGACACGCCGTCGCCGCCAACCGAGGCTCTGCGCCGTCAAGGCGATGATCGACTGGAGCTTGGGCTCGTTTCCTTTGGCATCCAAGGAGAGGTTAGAAAAGTGTCCAGAAGGCAGGGCCGAAGGCGCTCACCGGCCTGTTGTCCATGACGGTTTCTTGACGGCGTTTGTTGTCAAGACGCACGCGCATGGACGGTACAGACGATGCACAAAGACGACGGGAAAGCTGAGGATGAAAAAAGAGAGGAAGAGTTTGGGTTTGAGTTTGGGGTTGAATTTAGGCTGGAATAGGGGCTCCACGTTTGCTGTTGACTACAGGAAGGTACGAAGGAGCCTTGTGTCACCAGAACGGACTGCCGACCGTGGATGGAAAGAGCAAAGGACATTATACTATTATTTCGCATGCAACACGTGGAAGGAACGGACGGCCGCTGCTTCCCCTTCCAGATCTACAGCTACCACGGACCAGCCTCCTGCATCTACACCCGCTCCGGCTCGCTGACCTCCTGGAGCTCCACCATGCCGTCGGCGGCGACCTTGCTCTCCAGACCGCCGCCCGTCTCGACGAAGCCGCGGCCGTCGTCGGCCATGTGCACGACGACCTCGTCGCCAAAGAGATCGCCCATCTCCTCGAGGGTCTTGCCGCGCGTCTCGGGCAGGAAAAAGTAAATGACGACGGACGAGACGACGTTGCAGCCAAAGAAGACCATGTAGTAGATCCACTTGATGTTCTTGAAGGCGAGGGCCGCTGGCGTTGTGTAGGTCAGGGTGCCCATAAAGTAGGCGAACCAGCCGAGCGCGATGCCCTTGGAGCGGATGGCGGTGGGCCAGACCTCGGCCACGTAGATGAAGGAGACGGGGTCGATGCAGATGTCGTAGCTGACAATGTAGAGGAACAGGAACAGGACACAGGCGGACAGGCCGGCGTGCGAGGTGGCGCCGGCGCCCGTGCCGTCGACGTACTGGCGCTGCAGCAGGGCCTCGCCGAGGAGGAAGAGCGCGTTGACGGGGAAGCCAATGACTGGCGGTTAGCGAAGAACAAAAAAAAAAGAAAAAAAGAGAGAGAGCGAGAAAGAGAGAGAAAGCGAGAAAGAGAGAGAGAGACTCACCCAGCAGGGTCCTCCGGCCGATGCGGTCGGCCAGGTAGGACCCGAGGAACGTGCAGCTCGTACCGATCAGGGTATAGACGGCGTTCATCATGATGGGCAGGCCGCCGGCAAAGCCGAGGCTCTCGTAGATGAGAATGGCATAGTTGCCGATGCCGAGCACGCCGGTCGACTGGCTGGCAAACATGAGGAACAGCACCAGGAGCGAGCGGCGGCGCCAGGACGCGCGGCGCAGCATTTGCCAGTAGGATACGTCAAACTGCTTGTCGTGGGCCACCTGGCGGCAGATCTGCTCGTACTCGGCCTGCGCGTTGCGCTCGTCGGCGTCGTCGGGGTCGCGGTGCAGCCGGCGCACCACCTGCCAGGCCTCGTCCCTGCGGGCCTTGAGCACGAGCCAGCGCGGCGACTCGGGGATGAACCAGACGCCAACGGCCTGGCCGATGGGCGCGACGCAGGCCAGCGCGAGCGGCACGCGCCACTGCGCCGTCTCGTCGGAGGCGTAGTGCGTGCCGAAGCTGACCCAGGCGACAACGGTGTAGCCGGTGCCGAGGGCGCCGGAGAAGACGCCGATGAGCAGGCCGCGGCGGCGCGCCGGCGCGACCTCGCTGATGTAGAGCGGCGCCAGCGTCACGCACTGGCCGAGTCCGATGCCCTGGACGAAGCGCATGACCACCATCATGGGGATGGCCGCCGAGCCGGCCGTCAGCGCGCCGCCGGCGATGCAGAGGACGGCCGCGGCAAAGATGGCGCCGCGCCGGCCGAGCCAGTCGCTGGTGTAGCCCTGGGTCAGGGCGCCGAGGGCCGCGCCAAAGGCAAAGAGCGAGTTGATGGCGTCGATGATGTTGGCCGCGTAGGTGCTGCCCTTGACGAGGCCAAAGTAGCTGAAGAAGCCCGGCTGGCCGATGCTGGACACGAACACGCCAAAGCCGAAGCCGTACGTGAAGCCGCCCGCCGCGGCAAAGAAAACCGCCGCGAGGTTGAGGGCCGTGATCTTGGCCATGGTGGGAAGGGCAGTCTTGCGGGGGGGGGATGTTCTGCAGGCAGAGAGGACAGCCTTGCCGGTGCGTGCTTGTTAAAGACGCTGGGAAGCCGGGTTATAAAGAAACAGCAAGCACCATGCCGGCCGTCGACATGCACTCACAATGCTGCGTGGCCACAGGACGAGCTCATCGTTGCTTTCAGTTCTGCCGCCTCGTCTTCCGCTGTGAGTGACGTCGGAATTGCACGACCCGCTGCCCAGAACGGCTTGGCCGTGCGGACGACAAGCGCGGCCCTGCACCCCAGTATGGGGTACCCCGGACGAGGCAGGCCGGCCGCGTGGGGAAGAGCACAAAATAAAAGAAAAAATGCACGAGTCCGGGGATAGGCGCTGCAGGGGGTGATGATTCAGGGGTGCAGAGGGTGTGCAACTGCGCTCACACCTTTTTCTTTGATACGGCTGCTGTGTGATGGAAAGACACTGAAAGACACTGACCCAAGTCTTGGCAGAAGAGTGTTGGTGGGTAGTCCGTGTCCAACAGATCCGGGGATGGTGAAAGCTGGTCAGCCGTATCCACTGCCTCCACTTCCCCGGACAGCCAAGATGCTTGGTGACAGCAGACAGCAGACCCTGCTGGCCGGTAAGAGCTGCATAAGAGGTCACCAGCCTGTTGGAGACTAGGCGGGCGTAAAAGCGTTTCCGCCCCTTGGCTGACTCGGCGGTGGTAGCGTATCCCTGGACTGCAGCCGATCTCAACCTCAACTCTGGCCGCATGTGCTCTTCAGAACAGAAATCAAGCCGGGCTTCTCAAGCCGCGCGTTGGTTGCGAGGAGTCTGGGATATGGCTGGGGTAGTCAAGACAAAAGACACCCGGGAAGGACAACGGCACAGCCCTCGGAAGAACAACAACAGCCAACGGTCCGGCCTAGCCTGCAAGAACTTTCCCGATCTCGTCTGCAGCTCGTGGGTCGTTGGCCTGGCTGGTGGAGCATGCGACAGACGAGGGCGCAAAAGCAGAGCCATTCCGCCTGGCCTGTGTCTTGTTCCTGCCCGCCGGTGGCTCTCCTTTGCAACATATATTGTCTGGGAAGACCGTCCTTTCAACTTGACGTCTTGGCCTTTTCTCGTCCCGTCTCCAGCACACAATGGCCAACCCCAACCGGACCGACTACGAGGGCCCCGCGCTCTCCGGCCCGGGCATCCTCTGGATCAACTCCAGGGTCACGGACCCGGAGGCGCTGCCGGTCGAGCGGTTCACCCGGTGGTATGAGGACATCCACATCCCCGACATCATCGCCGCACGCGACGGGGGCATCGTCTCGTCGTGGCGGTACCAGTGCGCCGATGCCGGCCGGGCGGCGCCCTTTCTCGCCGTGTACAAGTGCCCCGACATGGGCTTTCTCCAGAGCGCCGCGTTCCGGTCGATCCCCATGACGCATCCCACGCTGCCGGGCCACGGGCCCATCCACCGCTTTGCCGACTTTGACGCGCGCTTCCTGCGGCACGTCGAGTCCTGGCGCAGCGCCGGGGCTGCCGCGGGCCGCACGGCCACGCTCGTGTCCGAGGGCATTGAGCCGGCCGCCGGCCTGGCCGGCGACGCCTTTGACGCGTGGTTCCGCACCGCGCACATTGCCGAGGTCGCCGCCCTGCCCGGCTGGCGGCGCACGAGCCGCTTCGAGCTCGTCTTCAAAAAGGAGAACAAGGACGACCCCGCCAGCGCGGCCGCCATCACGCCGCGCTGCCTGGCCCTGCACGAGTTTGCCACCGCCGACGTCGTGCCGCAGTCGGGCGTCCTCGGCACGTTTCCGCCGCAGCCGTCGCCCGCGTCCCGGGCCGTCCTCGACGCCGCGCGCAAGGTCGACGTCGCGGCCTTTTCGCTCCTGCGCGGTTTTGGAGACGTCGGCGCGCGCTGGGTCGACACGGAGGAGAAGCGCGTGTAGGCGTGCGGCTGTGGTGTACTCGTATCTCGTCTTCTCTCAGGATGCGCAAATAGACAAACGATATTAACGTCCGTGCACGGATGCGGGGTGCTCCTTCCCGTTTTTCGACCTTGTGTCTCATTCACCTTCCGTGCCATGCGTTCTTCGCCGTTTGTCCCTTCCCTCTGCCATGTCAACATCACAAGTCACCTGATCCGGGAATCGTCTTCCCTGGAAACAGCGGTCCCTTATGGTAGTCCGTGGTGCATGTCGTACTAGCGCAAACCCCGCACGCTAAAGACGGCAGCATCTCCAAAGCCAAAATAGCTTCCAGTAGCGCTTCTTCTCACCACCTTCTTTCACCCTCATCCTCATCCCAAACAGCGACTCCATTTCCCAGGGCGTCAGGGTGGGGCCTGTCTACTACAGGCGGATGGCACGGCGGCATTGACGGCAGCAGAGCCCGGATTCACCAATATGCCAGCACGAAAGACGGAAGATTGAGATATATCAAAACTTTTTGCTCCTTTTTTCTCTTTTTTTTTCTTTTTTTTTTCTTTTTTTTTCTTTTTTTTTTTCTTTTTCTTTCTTTTTTCTTTGCTTTTCAGCATCTCAGCCTCCTCGTCTTGGCAACCGCTCTTCCTGCTGTGCTTGGCCGCTCTCGCCATGGAGACGTCTCGAAGCGAGCCCCTGCACACCCCTGCCAGCCAGAAATAAGCCCGAAAATAAAAACCGGTAAAGATCACGACTTTTTTGCCAGGCTTCCTGACTTGTGCCGCTTCCTGGCTTGTGCTACGGCTTCCCCTGGACTCGTACGACGGCCGGGCGCCATGATTCTCGGCCGGTCCTCCAAGCCGCGGTCCCGCGCGTCCATTGCCTGTGCCGGATGCCGGGCAAGGCGGACAAAGGTAGGCAGTGCACCCGATGTCCGGAACGCCGAAGAATGCTGACGCCTCCAGTGCATCATCGGCGAGGGCCAGAGCGCGTGCGACCGCTGCATTCGCATGTCCCGGACGTGCGTGCTGCGCGACGACGACGAGCGCAAGAGGCCCGTCACCAAGGCGCAGGTGCATGCTCTTGTGCGGCGCATCGGCGCCCTCGAGCAGCATCTGAGCGATGCCGGCCTCGAGATCCCGCCCATGCCGGCCGAAGACGTCGTCGCCACGGCAGCGACCACGGGCCCGGCCCGCGCGCACCACATGCCGTACGGAACCGACCCGCGGCGCCGGCGGTCGCTGATGCGCGGAGACGCCGGCGCGGCCGTGCAGGGAAGCGTCGTGACGGCGGCAGCACTGGTCGCGGCGGCCACGGGCCGCGGCCGGGGCGCGGCCCTGGCTGCAGCGGCAGCGGCACAGGCGGCGGCACAGGCAGCGGCCCAGTGCAGCGAGGCCGGCCGCGACATGTGCAGCGCATCGCCGCCCCAGCACCACTACCAAAACGGAGCCGGCGCGGCAGCTGCCTGGCTGCCGCCGCCGTCCACGGCGGCCGGCGGTCCTCCGGGCGGCGGCAACAGTGCCGCGACGACGGACGCGACGGACTCGCCCGCCAGCACAGCGGCCTCGCCCTCAGACAGGGCCTCGTCGACCATGTACAGCGAGCCCGAGCAGCGGCGGCGGCTGCGCGCCGGGTCGATGAGCATGGGCGGGCCCGGCGGCCACTCGCGCTACATTGGCATCACGACCAACTACCACATCTACTCCAACATGTACCACGCCGAAAAGGAGGAGACGCGGCGCGAGCGCGAGAGCAACGCGGCCCGGACGCGCCACGTGCTGGCCAGCATCCCCTACGAGGCGCACAGCCACCTCATCCACCAGTTCTGGTCGTGCTACAACACCATCATCCACATTGTCCACCGCAGCGCCTTTGAGCTCAACGGCGGCCTGCTGGTGGGCAGCCGCGATGAGGGTGGAGGCAGCGGCATCGACAACCGCGGCGGCGGCGGCGGCGGCACCTACTACTCGCCCTTCTTGCACGTGTGCATGCTGGCGATTGGCTACCGCTACGCCGACCGCACACGCCCCGACGTGCAGGCCTTTGCCACGCCCGACGGCGAGTCGCTGCTGCACCAAGAGGCGAAGCGCCTGGTCGACCAGGAGCTGCAGATGCCGGGCGGCATCCCGTCGCTGCAGGCGCTGCTCCTGCTGGGCGACCTGGAGTGCGGCGTCGGGCGCTACAACACCGGGTGGCTGTACGCCGGCATGGCCTGCCGGCTCATCTTTGACCTGGGCCTCAACCGGCAGTGCGGCCCCGCCGGGCAGTCGCGGCTCGACGCCGAGGTGAAGCGGACGGTGCTGTGGGGGTGCGTCGTGCTCGACCGGTTCTGGGGCCTGTTCCTGGGCCGCCCGACGAGCATCAAGATCGCCGACATCTCCGTCTCCAACAACCCGGCCCAGCCCCGGCCCCTGCAGGGCTGTCTGCCGATGGGCCCGCAGTGCCGCTTCGAGACGGAAATCTACGAGGCCCTCATCCGCCTCACCGACACGGCGTCCAAGATGACGGACGCCGCGCACCGCCACTACACCGCCTCGGACCCCAGCGCCTACTACTTTGTCACGGGCCTGCACCGCGAGCTGCGCAGCTGGTACCGGCAGCTATCGCGGCGGCTGCAGTGGACGCCGGCCAACCTGGCGCGCAACCCGCCCTCGGCGTTTTTCAACCTCCACCAGCAGTACCACACAATGTTCATTCTCATGTACCGCCCGTTTCTGTCGGCCGGCAAGGCCACGCCGGCAGGGACGCACGACGCGGGCGGCGACGAGCCGGCCAGCAGCCATGCCGACCGGAGGGGGTCCGGCCGGAGCTGCCCGTACGACAGTGTGTTTGACGAGGGCGAGCCCGGCGACGCCGGGTACGACAACGGCAACAACGACGACAACTGCAACAGCAACGACAGCGTGGACCCCGAGATCGGCACGGACATTGTCACGGAGATGGCGCGCAAGACGTGCTTTGCACACGCCATTGAGGTGTCCCGCATCTACGAGGCGTTCTGCGCGCGCTTCGAGTGCCGCAGCATGTTTGTCACGGGCATGCAGCACGCGGCCACGGCGGCGTTTGCCATTGTCGACGGCCTGGCCACGCTGAGCGCCGACAAGCAGCCCGAGACGCTGCTGCACCTGCAGCGGCTGGCCGAGGCGCTGTACGCGCACGCGAGCGTGTACTACCCGGCGCGCGTCATGTCCAACATTTTGTTCCGCGTGCTGGGCGAGTACCGCGACGAAAAGGTGCAAAACCAGCAGCAAAACCAGCAGCAAAACCAGCAGCAGCAGCAAAACCACCACCACCAACACCAGCAGCAGCCGCACCCTCAGTATGCCCTCCCGCTGCACCATCAGAACATCGACATGGACCCGGGGCCGTCACGGGCCCCCGAAATCGCGTCTGGGTGGGCTGCCACGGCACCCGCGAGCCTGGGCATGATGCCGCCCCTGCCCGTGCCCGGCGGTGCGCAAGGCCCGGGACATACGACGCCCGGTGCCTCGGTTGTGTCGATCACGGGGGCCGCGACGGGCAGCGCCGACTGGACAGGCTTGGCCAACGGGCACGACGAGGCGAGCAGGCCATCCCGGGACGGCACGCTGCTGGACGGTTCTGTGGTCGTGCCTGCTGCCGGGCCGAGCGGCATGGTCGACTTTGAGCTGGACTGGGGCGTCTGGGAGTCGATCATGAACACGCTGTCGCAGCCGCTGGACCTTGGGGCGTAGCGAGGCGTGAGGATGGCGGGTTTCCTGACAGGCTACAAGACAGGCATCTGGGGCGTCAAGAGTTGGGCAAATGATGCGAGAAAATTGGTGCGCTAAAAAGAAGAAAAAGCACGGCACGAACAGGCAAAACAAACACGACCAAGATCAACCCAAAGCTTGCCAGGCGCCCCAAACAGAGCGGCGCCACCTAACTCGACCGCCGGATCTTGTTCTTGATCTTCTCGCCGATGCTCATCTTCTTCTTGTGGGCCGGCGGCGGGCCGGCGGCGGCGATCTTGTTGCCCGCCGCCCCGCTGCCGGTGGCTTCGCTGCGGCTGTTGTCGACGGCATCGACCGGCTGAGAAGGCTGGTGTCCGCTGGTCTGGACGCCCTTATCCTCGAGAATGCGGTCCGCCTCCCGCCCGGCGCCCTCGCGCGCGGCGTCGAAATCGCCGCCGTCGGCCTGCAGGCCCGAGCTGCGAATGTACTTTTCGCCGGTGCCCTCGCCGCTGGACGGCGCCGTCTGCAGCTTTCCGTTGTTGTCGTCGGCGACGGCAGCGCCGCCGTCTGCGCCTCCCGCGGGCCTGTCCCTGTCCCCGCCATGCGCCCGGCCGGCGTCGCCGTGGTTCTCCCGGGCCACTTGCTGGATCGGCCGCGGCCCCGGCCCGTCCAGCTGGGCCACTTCGGCCTCGGCGTTTCCGGCGCTGGGCACCTTGGAGCCCTTCATGCCGGCCTCGCCAGCGGCCTCGGACGTGGCCGCCGGGTTTTCCGACGACGTCGGGGCCGTCTCGTAAGCGTTCGCCGTGCCGGGGCCGACGCTGCCGCTGCTCCTCGCGGCCGCGGCCGCGGCCACGCCCGGGCCTGGCACAGGGGTCTGCGTCTCGGAGAGGCGCGCGTTGGCCGCGTCCTGCTCCTCCTTGTTTCCGGCGTCGTACGGCTCGCCCTTGGACGTGTCGCCGAGGACGCCCGACAAGGGCTCAGCAGAGCTGGCCGGGGCGTCCGAGGCGTCTCTGGCGTCTCGGACGTCGCTCTTTGCACTCTGGCCGCTGGGCCAGACGGCCTGGGCGGCGGCGGATGCGATGTTGCTGATGCTCTCCATGGTGCTGGTGTGTGGTCAAGGTTGGTTGTCGATGGTATGGGTATGAAGGCTGAAGAGTGACGGTGGGACGTCCATATATCCTGGAAAAGAGCACCAAAGAAGCAGCGGACAATGGACGAGGCAGGTGCGTCTTACTGACGTTGGTGGCCTGTGGGTCTGATAAGGCTGACGAAACGGGCAGAACAAGGAAGGAAGGCAAAAAGTACGTGGGTAGCTCTTTCCCAGGACGGCTGAAAACACGGGGAAGTGGCTACTGAGGTGTCTTTCTGATGCGCTGGTGATTGTCTTCTACTTCTCCTTGGCATGTATCTTTGGTTTCATATGCGTATTGTATATACTGACTGGTCTGACTGGTATGTACGAGCACTTGGCGCTTTCTTCGTGGATTTTTACAAACAGGTTGACATGTCTGGCTGTCATTCTTTCTTTTTTCGACGCCTTTGTACTTTTCTCGTCTGGCCTTTTGTGTCTCTCTAGCTAGCCTCTGAATAAACTCAACAAAAGAACTGGATGCATCTTATTGCAGACGTATGACGTCGCGCTGTGCTCGCCGATTACGTCACTATCGAGTTGCGCATTCCCCACTGTGGGTCCTCGACCTAATGCAGCCAAGCTTATTAAACAACTACGAACGTCGTAAGTACTAATATGTACTCGTACATCACCGGAGGAGCTGTTCACGGCACAGCTGCAGCTCGTCTCGGATACTTGGTTTATTCATGCTGTTTCATACGGACGCATGCCCGGACTTCTAGTCCTGAGATTTTATATTACATTATAAACGGCGTTAAGGAAAGAATAGAATAAAAGTGTGAGACAGAAGGAGAGTTGAAAAGACAAGAGCCGAAAGACAAGAGCTGAAAGGAAAGACATGGCAGCAGGCCAAGGGAATGTACACGCCGATTGGGCAGACGTAAAGACAGTAGGAATTGGACAGTGCGCTTTTTCGGTATCGAGCTCGCCTCTACAGCAGCATCGCGGCAGCAAAGACGCCGGCGGCGGCAGCCAGGCCGCTGCTCACCATGCCCATGCTGGCGCCGGCGGTCACGACCGTGCTGAAGCCGGAGCCGGTGCTGGTGGCGCCGGTCGAGGCCGTGGGCGTGTGCGTGCCGCTGAGCGTGCTGTTCTTGGAGCCAGAGCCGCTGGAGCTGCCGCTGGAGCTGCCGCTGGAGCTGCTACCACTGGAGCTGCTACCGCTGGAGCTGCTGCCGCTGGAGCTGCTGCCGCTGGAGCTACCGCTGGAGCCAGACGTCGGCAGCGCTGTGGGCGCCGTAAAGGTCTCCACAATGGGCGACGTGCAGGGCACTAGGACAATAATGTTGGTCGCCGTCGCCGTCGCCGTGGAGGTGAGGTGGGCGGCCTCGGCCGTGGTCGTGGCGCCCTTGTGGCCGTTGTGCGTGTAGGTCTTTGTGACGACGTACGACGTCTGGTACGAGGCCGGGCAGTTGACGACAGACGCGGCGCAGCTCGTGACGGTGTAGGTGGTTGTCAAGAAGACAGTCGACGTCTCAGCGGCGCCGCCGAAGCTGCTGACGCTGGAGACAAACGTCGAGGCCGCCGAAGAGGGCGCCGATGTGACGGCCGGGGTGGAGGTGGAGACGGACGAAGTGGACGAGGCGGCAGACGAGGCGGCCGAGGAGGCCGAGGAGACAGAGGAGGCAGACGAGACGGCAGACGAGACGGCAGACGAGACGGCCGAGGAAGCTGTAGACACAATGGAGGACGTGGTGGACTCGGAGGACGCGGTGGATGTGGTGGATGACACAGCAGACGAGACGGCGGACGACACAGACGAGCTGACGCTGGTCGAAGACGAGGACAGGGAGGTTGCGGTGGACGAGGAAACAACCGCACTGGACGAGGCAGCCGTGGTTGACGTGGTGCACGAGGACACACCAGACTTGGTGTTCTTGTAGGAGCCGGAGCCGGAGCCCTTGCCGGAGTCGGAACCAGAGTACGAGCCGGAGCCCTTGCCAGAGCCGGAACCGGAGTACGAGCCAGAGCCCGAGTCCGAGCCGGAACCGGAGTACGAGCCGGAACCGGAGTACGAGCCGGAGCCCGAGTACGAGCCAGTGCCCGAGTACGAGCCCTTGCCGGAGCCAGAGCTGTAGAAGCCGGACTCGGCGCCGTGCGTCTCGGTGGCCTTGTACGAGACAAACGTGGCCGCGGCGCCGCCGTACTTGGCGGCGCCGTCGACGACGCTGGCAATGTCGCTGGCAATGGACTTCCAGCACTGGGTGGCGGTCGGGGCGGACAGCAGCGTGGTGGAGACGGTGGGCACGGCGCCAAAGGTCTTGTAGTCGACCTCGACATCGGCGAGCGCATAGGCGCCGACGTTGAGGTCCCAGTACTCGCGCGACTGCAGGCCGCAGGCGCTGGTGGTCTCGAGGATGCTGACGTACTCGATGATGTTGGCGTAGACGCCGAGCTCGAGGCCGGCGCCGATGCCGACGAGCGCGGTGCCCTCGACGCCGCACTGCGTGCGCACGCGCAGGTCGGCCTTGAAGGTGGCGGTGCCGCTGGTGACGGACACGGGCAGCGACTGGGCCGTGGTGCCGTCAAACAGCGACGACGTGACGGCGCCCTGCAGCAGGCTGGCCTCGACGTACGAGCCCTCGGCCAGCGTGACCTGGAAGCCGCCGGCGTCCATGACGATCTTGTCCGACAGGCTGAAGACGAGGTCCACGGCAAAGACCACGCCCACGCTGACGCCCGCCATGCTCATGCCCAGCGGCGAGTTGGACGTGAACAGGTTGATCGTGTACACGGACGACTCGCTGGCGGTCACGGCCAGGTCGACGTACGCCTCGACGCCCGAGAAGTCGAGCCGCAGGTCCGGGTCCACAATCGTCGCGTCCGTGATGGACGCCGCAATCGTGCCCTTGGTGTAGCACGTCTTGCACACCACGCTCATCGTCACCGTGTCGCCGAGGCTGTTGGGGAACGAGCCGTCAAAGAGCGTCGTGTTGTCCCACGAGTGCGCCAGGTCAAATGTGGCCGACACGCGCTTCTCGAGGCCGTCCGCGCCGAGGCTCCGCGCCGCCGCCATGCTCGCGTCGAGCGCGTTGCGGAGGGCCAGGTCGCTGCCGCGGGCCACGCGCGCGGGGGGGAGGGCCGGGGCCACAGCCACGGGGCCGGCCTGGACGAGCGAGCCGGCCACGGCTGCCCAAGCAAGGGGGTTTGCAGAAAACTTCATTGTAAACAGGGGATACAACGGGATAGAGAGCGTGCAGGACGGTGTATATGCAAATGTATGTGTAGATGTCGGCGTTGATCAACCAGAGGATCGGAAACGACAGGAAAATGGTGCTGGACCAGGAAGAAGCGAAGTATGTCCAAGAAAGCCCAGCTCGTCGAGAGGAGGGTCTGTGTCGAGGAAACAGAACAGAAAAGAACGGATAAAAACGAAGGGGATCGAAACGAAGGAAAGCCGGTGGATACAAACGAGAGAGGAACAAGCACAGAGAGGGGGGGAGAGTCTGGCTTTATGGACGAGCAGACGACAGACGACAGACGACAGACTTACACGGCGATGCGTGGACGGTGCACCGGCGTGGTGCGTTTTCCAAAGCCGGCATGGCAGGGGACTCCATACCAACGGTGCACGAGCCGAGGGCAAGGGGAACAAAGGGCCTAGAATAGAAGCGGCTTGCAAGCCAAGAGATAAAAAAGGCAAAATAAAACAAAAGTAAAGAAACGAAGACGGGGGGGTGGAGACTAGGGGCAGACGACAACGGTGGGGAAAGAGGACGGAGACGACGAGATACGTCGTGCTCGTAGACAAGTAAAAGGCAGGTCGAAGGAACAAATTAACGACAGACGGGCCGGCGAATAAGGCAGAGGAAACGAGAGCCGGCCTGGGGTCAGGGACAGGAGGCAAAGCCTCACTTGTTTCATGAGCGAATAAAACAGCAGCACCGTGCTGACCGTGCAGAGTCGCATCCAGATGCGCTCAGATCACGGACTACGGTTCGAGGGTTAAATGCTGCCATGAGAGAGCAGGCAATAGCAGGTAATACTCGTAAGATACTCTCTGTTTTTTGGCCGCTTTCTTTCCCGGCAGTCATGTCGAGGTCTTTCCCGAAAGCACTACCAGAGCCGGTCTTTCAAAGACTTGGCCAGGGCAACACATTGGCAAGAAAGACGACTCGCCTGGGCAGCTGTTGGCGTGAACGGGCCGAAAAGACGCCTGGTATGGGCGAGGCTGTCCGGATGCAGCGGGCTCGAGGACAAGATCGACAAGACTCGAATGCGTTTGCATAACAACAATGCACGGGCCAGAGCGAGAGCTGCGCCTTGCCTAATGGCACCCTGTGCTGTACATGGGATTGGGCCGCGCCCGACGGCCAATTTCAGGGCTCTTGGTGCTGTGAGTGGACGGTTCTGTGGCACGACGAAGGCGGACGTCTGGAAGGGCGGCCATTCGTCCTGCTGTTCTCCAACAAAGGCACGAATTTCCAGGTCACGCAAGCCATGCAAGCCAACCTTCCACTACGAGTAGTGTCCCTGTATGCAGGTACCGTACAGGTACCGACAGGCACAGGCACAGGGCGGAAGAATACAAGCTGCGCTTTATCTCGGAACGAAAGCGGACCAATGGCCACAGGCGCCAGCACGCGCCGTCCGGCTGCAAACAGCGCCGTCCCTGGCTTGGGCCAGACAGCACGGAACTGGCCGGCTCTGTCGAGCCTGTGTTCCCGCCACACGAGCATGGCGAAAGCGTCGAGGCGCGCCGGCCAGGAAAAGAAAGGCCATTTTAGCCAGCTTTTTGCCCGTCGTGCTCATTTGCATCATATTTCGGGGCCGAGGCAAACGCCCCCCCTCGTGGCTGTGGCTCGCTAGAAGCGCAGATCCAGGGACGAAGACCGGCGCGGCGATGCCCCTCGTGACGGGTTGACAACTCAACGTTGTCTCCCATGGACTTGTCAACTCGACTTACAAGGCCCCAGCCAATCACAGCGCCAGGCTCGGTGGGGCCGCACAGAGCCACCCAAAACGTTGCACCCCTGCATTCTCAAACACGCCAGGGAAGCGGTGGGAGGCTTGGCCCTCGCAGGCTGGCCATTCGCACAAAGAAAGCAGAGAATAGAGTTGACGCCACCGGGAAGAGAGGGTCCCCCCTTTCTGGAGGGATCCCTGCAGCAGCGTCCAGCCTGTCAGAGGCTGAAAGGGCTGAGAAGCTGCAGGAAGGAACGGCCAGTAGTGATGGACGTTGAGGAAGGAGAGATTGACCGTACAAACGGCAGCAGCCAGTGGCAGAAAAGGAAGCAAAGGCTGTCCATTTGGAGCGCTCGTATTCAGATGATCGCATGTGATGTGGTATGTGCGTCGCTTTCCTCAAATTGGTCCTGCACTTTCCCTTTCCATCCATTCCTCCTTGGCTCTTTCCTTTCTCGTCCACCGCAGGATGGGCTTCCCGCGCTTGTGTTCCAGATGTCCTCGGGTGGGTCCTTTTTCAACGTCGTCGCTCTGCACGGAGACAAGGACTCGTATTTTGCAAAGGCGTCGGATCCGCCAGCGACCGCAGCATGTGTCGAGCGAAATACAAGACGAAAAGACTCGACATTGTGTCTTTCTGCAAGGCTGCCGGTGTCCACGAGTACGAGTACTCTATGTACTATGTATCTCGTCCGGCACTAACGCCCGCTAACGCAACACATCCGACGGCGCGGAAGGCGCGAGGGACTAACACGGCAGTCCCTCTTTTCTCCTTGTCTCCAATTGGCGGCTGTTTGCTCGTCATTTAACCCTCTTTCGAGATATCGGCAACCTCGTCGTCTCTGCTGTTCTGTCTATCTGTCCGGAAATGCACAATCCAGGCGAGTTGCCACGCTCCAGCCCCGACACGGCGAGACATCCGGCAGGCAGCCAGAAGACGAAGACGGTGAAGACGAAACGAAAGAAAAAGAAAAAAAGAAAGAAAAAAAAACGTACGGGGATAGAACGACAGCTCGCCGTCTCCTGTCCACGTGCCGTCTCTCACCGGTTCCGCGGTCGAGTGTCGATGGCGAGAGCAGGCGGCGTCCAGGCGGTGGGCAAAAATACAGACGCGAGCAAACACAAGACGAGTGCCACGCCATCCGGCCGAGCATGAGCATTGGGCATGGCACTGGCCGTGGGGGCTTGGTAGCCGCAGTGGCTCGTCCACGTTTCTGCCGTGTTTCTCGTGTTCTCAGGTTTCCCGCGGCGACTGTGCTTTCTCGCCGTCCTTTTCGCGTCGTCTGAAACCAGAATGCCTGCGTTTGGGAGGGAGGCTGAAAAAGTGTCCCAAATATAGACTTTAAGGTTGTTTCAGGATCACCAAAACACAAACCAAACGACAGCAAAAACCCCGTCTTGCAAAAAAAAAAATAAATAAATAAAAAAGAAGGAAAAAAAAAAAAAACCTCCCCTACGGAGTACATCCACGAACAGGAATACTCGTAGAAACAGACATCAACCCTGCCAAAGAAAAGAAATCCGGCAGCGGACACGGGCCCGGCCACAGACGGCAGACCAAAGTGCGACGTGCCCCGTGCTCAGCCTCCAAGACCCCGGAAACCATGATGGGGTGCCTCCTTCATATCAAACATTCGCTTTTCCAGGAAGACACAGCCTCTTTTAATAGAATCACAGCCGACGGCTTCATGCCTGTCTGGGTGTTGTTGTTGGACACTGCTCTTTAAAACGCATTCAGCCTCCGTTTTGCTGCACCACTGTCGCCTTCTGTTGGTGCAGGTCACGGGTTCAGCGGGCCATTCACGGGTTGGGTCAAGAGAAGTTGTCAAGAGAAGTTGTCAAGAGAAAGCTGTCAAGAGGAAGTTGTCAAAAAGGAGTTGTCAAGAGAAAGTTTTTTTTTTTTTAATTTCTTTTTTCATTTCTTTCAAAATTCACAAGGAGAGCAAGAGGCGCACGAAACGACAGGGCCAAGGCAATGCATCGGAGGGCATGCGCAATGCCGTACCAGAACCAGCACCAGCCACCACAAGGAACAGCACGGCTTGCTTGTTTGAGGCCGGCGTGGTGCGGCGGCGGCCGGTGGGATCTGCGTGCTGCGTGGAATGGTCAGGGGATATACAAAATCGGACAAACGCCAGCGGTGCGTAAATGGACCTGGTGTGACAAGAGGCGCCGCCTTGACAAGCGCAAGCAGTCCCGCCGCGGCCGGCACTGCTGCGAGGGTGCGGCCCAGGACGAAAAGAAGAAGAGCAAAAGAACAGAAAGCGCCGGTAACACCTTGTGCTGTCTGCCAAAACGAAACAAGAAAAAAAAAAGAACAGACGAAACTCTGCTGGGCCTCGGCGGCGGAAGAGGGCACCAAAGGGAGATGATATTGCTGCTCGTCCCCCCCCTCATCCTGCCCGGCCCTAGTTGACCATGCACAGCAGCTCGGCCTCGAGAATAAACTTGCCCTCCTTGTACCGCTCCTGCTGCTCGTACGCCTTGTCGTACTTCCAGCCGACGGTCTCGCCGCAGCCGCGGCAGGCAATGTCGCGCACAACGTGCCGGCCGGTCGTCATGTTGCGCTCCGCAGCGGCGCCGGCGTCGACGTTGACCACGTCGTTGAACAGGTACGCCTTGCCATGCTGGCCGCGGAAGTTCTGGGGGGGTTGTCAGCTGTCTGTCTGGCTGGCCTGTCTGGCGGTGAACAGCGCCGGCGCGGCCACGGCGGCAGACGCAGGGGACTCACCCGGCTGATAATGTCGTCAAAGTTGGCGAGGTGCGCCTTGCAGGTCTTGCATCCGTAGATGCGGGAGCTGCTGAGGTAGGTGTTGTACGTGAGGCCCATGTTGCCGGCGAAAGAGAACAGGACGAAAAAAGACTGCCCCGGGTCGGTGTGGTTGTCGGTCAAAGGCCCGGCGGGTGCGCGCAGCCGAGTGTTCCGTGGAGGCAGGAGGCCGCGGTCTGGTTTGCAAGGACACAAGACGCCGGTGGTCAGCGCTGTCGAGACAAAGTAAAAGTACCTTATCCAGCGGCCTTATCTCAGACGATCGTCGAACGTCACGATGCAATGACGATAAGCCGGGCAGGAGCGGGTCGGTCGAGCAGTTTGGCAGCTGTGGGAACGCTGCAGCGGGCCGAGACGATGGGGCCCAAAGGGGGTGACGGTGACGCGGTGAACGGAGGATGGAGGAGGATGATGAAAAGGGCGATTTGGCGATGCAGCAGAAAAGACGGAGAGAGGAGAGAGGGAGAAGGAAGGAGAGGTGATAAGGGCAGACCACGGAAGGAGCAGGTCAGACAAACAGCGAGCCACCAGGGAATGAGGGGGGAAGTGCAGCTTCGGGCAACACCACAGCGTGTCCAGGTGACGCTGCTGTGAATGGGTCTTTTGGCTGCCGGGCGCTGGCGGGGTCGAGCTGTGCCTAGTTGGGCCTGGCCTCTCACGTACTACGAGTACATACGAGTATACATACGAGTCGACCGCCAATCACGTCACACACAAGCAGCCCCAGCGCCACTGCGAACACCACGTCTGAGGTCATTGTTCACGTGGTTGCTTCACAGAGTACGCAGTGATACGAGTAGATTGATCGATTGCCTGTAACCGTGCATTCGGTTCAATCAGAGGCTCTTTGAAACGAGCGTGAAAAGAGTGGGAAAGAAAGATCATGGAATGAATGAAATGGAAAAGAATGTACAAGAAAAGTGAAAGAAAAAGTAAAAGAGAAAAGAAGAGAGTGAAAAACAAGAGAAAAGAAAAAAGAAAACCAGACATTGCAAAGGCATGGGGCATGGGTCGGGAAATGATGAGAAACACGATCAACGACACAACCCGCGAGGTTTGTCTGCAGAAACGACTGTGCGCATACACGTCCATGCCGGAGAATCCAACCAAATATGTACAAATCGAACCAGAAAGGGGGCGTGGCCGGGCTGCCGTGCTACCTGTCGTGCAGATCCACGACGGCACCACGACGCACCACGACGGCACCACGAGGCCGGGGCTTGGCGGACCAGGCGGTCCGCCCTACCAGGAAAAGGCCTCCTCGACAAACTCAATCGCGCCGTGGTACTGTCGCTGGCGGACCGCGCGGCGCACCTCGTCGCTCAGCGCGCCGGGGCCGCAGACGGACACGCCGAGCGTGCCCACCTGGTTCTCCATCTCGATGCCAATCAGCGTGTCGATGTTGGGGCGCCCCGGGAACATCTGCACCGTCGCGCTCGGCGAGTGGATCTCCTTGGTCGACCGCGGACGGCTGACAAAGAGCATGATGCGCAGCACGTCGCGCCGCTTGTCCATGGCCAGGATCTCCGTCATCCAAGGGCGGATCCACTCCAGATGCTCGGGGCTCTGGATGATCCACACGAGCACAATCTTGCGCGCCGCGACCGTGCCGTTGGCGTAGCCAATGACCAGCTCGCGCACGTGCGGCACGGCCTGCGTCACGCCGACGCCGCCGGCAAACAGCATGACGGTGCCGTACGAGTGCATCTGGTGGAGGCCGCCGTAGGGGCCCTCGACGAGGCAGTTGGTCATGTAGCGGCCGTCGGGGCTCTCGGCGGCCTTCTTGTACAGCTTGGCCGTCATGCCCGTGCGGCCGCGGATGACAAACGCCATGCTCGTCTTGCGCATCGCCAGCACGTCCTGCCGCGTCATCGCCAGCTTCTCGCTGTCCAGCGACTCCGCCTCCTCGCTCCAGGCGACCGAGAACGGATGCGACTGCCAGAGGCCGACGCTCGGAAAGTACAGGTAGGCGTGCTGGCCGGGCCGGAAGTTCCACGCGCGGGCCATGGTGACGGTGACGCGGCACGCGTTGCCCGGGAGCGCCTCGACGAGCGTCTTGGTGCCGCCGTGGCCGGCGTTGTGGTACATGACGCGCAGAACACGCGCCAGGCGGTCAAAGGCCCACAGCGCCACGACGCCGTACAGGTAGGTGATCTGCGGAAGGTCCTTGAGCTTGAGATGGTACCAGACGCCCATGATGGCGACGGCCGCGACCACGATGTGGACAATCTTGAACGTCTCGTAGAAGGCGTGGCGCAGCGGGCTCATGGCCTGGAAGCCAATCACGAGCATGGCAATGGTGCCAATGAGGCCGAACATGATGTAGCGGACAGAGACGGCGGTCTGGAAAGCCGCGCCCAGGTCCGAGGCCATGGCGACGGGGATCAGAAACGCGAGCGTGTGCGTCAGCGCCTCGAGAATGACAATGCGGCCGAACCAGCGGTGCAGCAGGTTGAACGTGTCAAACGACATGCCCAGCAGCGCAATCAGCGGGTTGTTGCGGCCGGCCAGGAGGACGAGGGGGACCATGTTGACGACGGACAGCACGCCGCTGCGGTTGCGGAGCTGGCCGGCCGCCGTGGAAAAGTTGCTGTGGTACTGGATGTCGATGACGCAGAACGCCACGTTTGTGGCAAAGTAGCCGGCCAGGAACGCGAGCTGCAGGCGGCTGGGCAGGGTGCCAATGTTGACGGCGGTGCTCATCTGCATCTCGCGGTTGTGGCGCTTGTGCAGGATGGGGGCGTAGACAATGTTGCGCTTGACCCACGACATGTTGGCGTCCTCGCGGGCGTAGTAGCGCTGCGTCTCGTTCTGGAGCGAGGTGACGGTGCGGACATGGCGGACAATGGCGTAGACGGCGCGCTGGACCAGCATGGCGGCGGCCACGGAGCCGACGATGATGAGCAGGTAGTTGGCAAGCAGGGCGTTCTCGAGGTCGGGGTTGAGCGCGGACGCGGCGGCCGTCGTGGCAGCGCCGGTGTTGTTTCTGGCCGCAGCCGTGCCGTTGGCCGGCGTCGCGGCGTTTGTCGACATTTTGGAGTCGAGCCGGGGAGAAAGATGAAGAGAAAGATGAAGGCGGACCAGCCGGCCGGAGGAGGAGGAGGAGAAGAGAAGAAGAGGAGAAGAGGAGAAGAGAATAACAGAAGAAGAAAAAGAGAGGCAAAGAGAGTGGAGGAGTTCACGTCTGTCCTGTGAACAACTGCGGTTGTGCGGGCAAAGAAACGGCCGGATGAACAAGCCGCGTCGACGAGAAATCGCAGATCGAGGTAGATGGCAGAAACTGGCTGAAAATGAGGTCAAAATGAGAATGAGGTCAAAATGAAAAGTCGGAGGACCTGCTCGTCCGGCTTCCGTGGAAATGAACGCTGAGGTCGGTCTCGACGCGCTGGGCAGTCTGGGAGTGCAGTGCCGTCGATGTTGGCGCCGGCGTCGTCGAGATGTTGACCGAGAGAAAGATGCAAACGAAGCAGAAAAGAGAAAGGAAGAGAAAACAAAATGCACGGAACTGCTCCGAAGGAAAGGAAGGAGCAAATGAGGTGGACGGGAAGGAAAGACAGAGAATGCAGAAGGAGTGGCACAAGAGGCATGTTGTCCAAGGTGCCTTCCCTTCTTAATAGATCCGTTCGCTCTTCGCAGGGAAGGAAAGGACCTGCAGGGGGGGTGTGCCTTCCCCTTTTGGCAAACCCTCACTTGCTCTTGACGATGCGCACGCTTTCCCGCCACCCCTCCCGGCCTGCCAATAGCAGGCACGGCAGGCCTTGGCCACGAAAATTTGGGCAGGTACGTCAACCCTTGTGAAACCCCACCGACGTATGCCAGTCGTTTCTGAAGAGCGGCAGGGTCAACGGACAGGCCCAAGGGAAGGAGCGATCGCGAGGTTCCCTGGTGTCCTCGCCGAAATACAAAGTATTATTACTCGTATGTACGAGTAGAGTGACGCCACAGACTCGCGATACCACAAGAAACACGACCACCGCAAAGGCGTCGACAACGCCCGCCGACGCTGCAGTGACACGAGCATCTCACAAGCACTGTACCTGCTGCCCCCCGAGCGTCTTCGTATTGCATCGAAACCAGGCATGGCGCAATCAGCAGCTTGCGCAGCCGCTGCCGTGTCCGGCCGTTCCATCGCGAGACGACGTTGCAGTCTGTTGCGGTTCATGGACGTGGTGGCCGCTGCTGTTGTCGCCGTTCGTGGCCGTTGACAATGCATTGTGCACTCTGTCTTTGTCTGTTCATTGTGCGTGTTTGTTTGTTCTTTTCGGCCGTGCCTTTGCGTCTCCAGCCTCGTTTGCACTCGTCATCTGTCAGGCCCAGACGAGGCGTGTGCTTTTCTCTCCCTCGCCTCCGAAATGTCTGTTCTCTCGGCGATCCGCCGCAGGGGGACGCCACTTCACCCCTGGCTTGGCCGGTCTGGGTCTGTGACACGGCACATCACCGCACGGGTTTTGTTATCAGAAAAGTTGACCTTTTGAGAGCAGATTGTTTCCTCCAAAAGCGCCCGAGATCAAAGAACATCCGAGACAGCACAGCGCAGTTCCATGGGATGCTTGTCACAGAGAAAGACAGCATCAGAAGCGTCCCACAAAACAAGCACCGAAACTCGGGGCCGGCTTGCGTACCAACACATGACGTGTCTGGCACAGTCCGTTTGGAAGGTGTTGGCGAGAGTGGCGTTTGCCGCCCAGTCCTGCGTATGCCGAAGACGAACCGCAAAGAGCACGCTTTCAAACTGTTTGAGCATCGAGTGTGGCACAGCCTTGGCCGAGCCGTCAACACTTCTCACTCTGGCTCACGTGGACAGCAGGCAAGGCCGGCTCTAGACACGCAAAGACCATATCTGGTTCCATCAAGCCATCTACGATCCAAGAAACTTCAATTGGCAAGCACAAGAGAACCAAGATTGAAACGCACTAGTCTCAGTCCAGGTACAAGTCGCACCGCAAGCACGGTGCTAGCGACGAGCCTGTGCCGATCCATGGCATCCGTCTGCGGTTGGCTGCCGCTGGAAGCTGAGGCGGCAGCCGGACGGTCCAGTGTTTAGCGATCTCGGGTTCAACTGCAGAGTATTGCAGGCGTGGTTGGAGCGAGCTCTCCACTTGGCTGATTGGCTGGCATCGTCTGCAAACATGAAACAAGAGGAAACTGCCCACGTCCACAGACGAATCAGAGGCCTGTCCCTTGCTGCTTGCCAGAGTCCGGTCGCTTCCTCCCTTTCACTGCATACGACTTGCGAGTAAGCTCCCTGTCGAAGAAAGGGGGGAAGTAAAGTAGGTACAGCGTCTTTGCGGTCGTGCACATTCCATAAACTCGTTTTGTTTGCTCTGCCCTTGTCATGTTATTCTCCGACACGCGGTTGTCAGGCCAGTCACTGATGACAGGCCAGACGAGACGCCGGCGTGAAGGCTACGCAACAAACCCCAGCAAGTGCAATCTCACGACGAGCAGGGCCGAATGCAAGTCCGGGGAACAGGGCAACACTCGAGAGCTCGTGTGCGCGGCACAGACAGAGCGTCACAATACTTTTATTACGGGGCTTCCCCGCTGTATCGACAGCCATCGAATCGCAGCAGGACCTCATTTTATTCATGAACACGGACCTTTAGGTTCTCACGTTCATCTGCATGGCTGCAACATTGCCAAGAGGCGAGGGCCCTCAGAGAGCGGCGGTACGACGCGCGAGTATTTTACGTATCGTACTCGCGAGTCACCGCGGCCCTTTCCTGCGGCTTGTGTTCTAGAAGAAAGATAACGTTTCTTATCAGCACCCGGAGAAGAAACTGGACCGCCCAGTGCCAAGGGAAACATACGGCACCTGCTGTCGTCACCCTGCAGGGATACCGTGACACTGTTGAAACCGTGCAAAAGAGCACACGACGACACCACAGACAATGACCTTGACACTGAGCAGGAGCTGGGAAAATCGGAAACCCTCAGCAGATGGCCAATTGCAACCGTACGCGCTGGATCGACCGTGGCTTCAACACCAAGATTCGCGGGCTTGACATGGAGATGCCGTGGGTAGGGGACTTTATATGTCCGAAAGATGCAAACATCCAGAAACAGAACTCGTTTTGAAAGACGCAGATGCGCAGAAGAAAGCAGACGCAATCAGGAGACGGCTGTCGATCCGAGTTTCTTTTCAACGCCCGACACCCACTGTGACTCTGGCCACGACCGACGCAGGCGAGACAACAGGAAAGACGGTTCTCTTGTGCCCAGCAAGGCAGCTGTCGCCGAGGATGCGCATCCGATTGTCTCGTGTGGCACTCCTGGCGTTTGGACTGTCGCGTCTCTCAATGCGATGTCCGCTCAGAGTCAGTCAATCATTGAGACGGCCCAGGCATTGCAGGCACTGCTTCAGCAGGATGTTCTTCAAGACTTTGATGTTGATATTTTAAAACAAAGAATGTTTTTTTTACTTTCCAAATGGCAACCCTTTCCTCATCGCCATCTTTTCCGGTACAACAGACGGTGGCGGATGCAATGCAGATATGCACATACATACGTAATCTAATTCATCGAATTCACTTTCTTTTTCTTGAAAAAGAACAATATAAAAGGGGGGTATGCTATTTTAAAACACGGTATTTGCCTCAAACTTGTTCCCAAACCAAGTTTTCGAGAACGTTTCTGACAATTGGTGCATGCGCCTCTGGTGCCGCGCCGTAGACACAGGAATAGCCGATGCATTCTCTCGACGAGCCTGGCCTGTTTTTCTTTTCTCTTTCTTGCTCGTCGTTCACTGTTTTCGCTGTTCTCGGACATGGTCTGTTGGCGCGGCATACACCCAAGCCATGACGAAAAAAGAGGATGGACTTGTTGTCGTCTGTCGGTTGACACGAGCCACGACGCGAGGCGGAAGAAAGACAAGAGAAAAACAAGAAAGGCAGAAGAGACAACCCTATGCCTCTACAAGCCGCACACGACAGCAAGAGACCCGTCAAGACAGTCGACAACAGGCCCCCACCCATCTGATACACTTGATACTCTCTGATCCCAGTGCCGGCGTCCCTCTTCTTGCTTGTTCCTCTGTCCATACCCCCTCCACGACCACGCCTTACTCTTCCAAAAAGGCCACCTCCGATAGACAAGGGTCCTGCTCGTTTTGTTTCTCTTGTCTTTTGTCACTGCCAAAGCGGGCTTGAAACGGCTAGCAGTCTGCCGTCGAGGAATTCAACCAAGAAAGGCACTGAGAAAAAAACGAAAGGGCTCAAAGTATGTCCAAAAGACCAAAGGGTATATTTAGAGTAGATGTCAAAATCCGACTGTTTCAAAAGAAAAGAGCTGACGCCAGCGCAAAGATAAGAAGACGCCAATAGTAGCAGTGCTGGAGGCGCAGCCAAAGCCAAAAACCAAAACAAGGCCTTACAGACACAACTCGTCATCGCTCGTGGCGCCAGAGTCGCTGCATGCTGCCTTTTGTTTGCTCTGTCGCGTCTTTGAGCCAGCGGCTTTCCTCCCAATGGCGGCATTGCTGGAAAGAGAGAGCAGAGGCCTGCGAGCTCGGCCCTGCCCGTTCGAGGCGGTCCTCCGACGATTGCCCGTGCGGCAGCCATCGTTGCTTTCACGCCCCTCCTCTTCGCTATCAGAAACACAGCCCAAAAGACGCCGCGGCCTCATGTTATCTTGGGCGCAGCCACTGGAAGAACTGAACTGCCGACGCTGTACATTTTTCGATGGAAAGCGCGAGTCGGAGGCCGCCGGTGTCTTGGGCGATGGAGGGCTGCTGCTCTCTCTGGCGATGGCAGAATGCACATCCGTGCCTGACGCGTATCCGGACGACGGCGACGACGGCGGCAAGGAGGCGACTGACGCAGAAAGCGACAGACGTCCGGGCATTGCGAATGGCGATTGCAGCTGCCCACGTCCGTCCTGTTTCGCCCTGTTGGGTGCAAAATAGTCGTCGAGGACCACGACAAGCTCGCTGTTTCGTCTCGGTTCTGTGCTTTTCGGTGGACGACGAGAACGAGATGCAGGGCGCGGCGTCGCAGTCACCCATTCGCTGATGCCCTCTTCCCAGCGGTACCCTTCAAAGAGTGCCTTGACCGGGGTGGCGCTAGCCTTGGAGTCGTGCCTTGAAGCCATTCCCGCAGGCGTGGGAACTGCCGAGACGTCGTTGCCTGGTCTTGAGGAGGCGGCCCGGGTCTCGCTCGCAAGACTCTCGGCAAACGCCAGGTCCCGAAGGTCGTTGCTTCGGCTGGCAAGAAGGAAGGCTGCGTCGGCTTGGAGCCTGCTGGCCAACGCGCTCTTGGAGTCATAGCCAAGGGCGTCTGCCAGAAATCCAGCAGTCTGCAAACACAGGCCGAGAAAGTAGCTGCGGGACGCCGGCACGCTCGAGACGGATTCGGATGCACGGCCGCAGTTTTCAGCGATGAGAGTGACAAGCGCAATGGAGGCATCGTAGATCTGGCTCTTTTGACTGGCGCTCGCGAGGTGTATGTGCTGCTGGAGCAGTTTCCAGTCGGATCGGCTTTGACTGTTGACAGTCGACAGTCCCTGGCTGGGATCGAAAAGACACACCGCCAACAGCATCAGGTACTGGCGCGGGAAGCAGCGGGCCGACTGCTCAAGCCTGTTCTGTCCCTTGCGCCGCTTGATCTCGCGTGTTATCTCGGACAGAGAGCGCTGGACGACCACGGAAAGCCGCCTGCCGACGGCAGGCTCACGACAGGCCTCGGCTTCGTCGTCCTCTGATGCGGCCTCTCTCTGGAGAACCCCAACGGCACAGATGCTCCCCAAGACGCTGACAAGCGTATGGTAGGATGAAGATGATGCAAGAGGCGAAAGGGCAAAAGTCGTGTCCTGCCGCTGCTGATTGGAAGATGCAATGTCGTCGTCGGGCCGTGCCAGGGAAAGCTGCGTGATGGCCGTTGCCATGAGATCAAATAGACGGCTCTCTTCGCACAAGGGGGCGCCCCGGCTCGACAGCAGCCGGACGACGCGGTGCCACAGACTTGCAAAGGCCGGCGTGGAGAGCCATGCCGAAGGGAGATGGCCCTGTCTGAGAAGATTTGTAATCTCTTGGAGCGGAACAGATGTCCGGCCCGTCTCTTCCGTGTACTGCAGAAGCATGCCGATGGACGCGATAGGCCCTTGTGCTTCCGAGAGATCCTCGCCGCTCGTCTCCCCGGGGCTCGAAAAGAGCTTCTGCCCTTCTGGACACGAGCAGAGGTGGCTGTCGAAGAGAGCCCCCATCAAGCTCTCGGCCTCTCGGTAGGCTTTTGTGTGCGTGCAGAGGCGAACGAGCAGGCGAACAAACGTGTTCTGCAAAAGGCCCTCGGCGCACGCAGCCTTGAGGATGTCGATGCCGTGCTGCCGAACCACGGTCCGCAGATGCTTCCACCCTCCCTTGTCACTTCCGAGCGTTTCGAGGTCGCTGTAGATGCCAAACGAGACGCCCGAAGACGGAAGCCTCACCGCGCCCTCCTTTTCTGCGTCTTGCCGCTCGGCCTCCTCGCAGGCGGCTACGTACTGCGGAACCTTGCGCAGGCACATTGCCAAGAGAGAGTGTGATGGGCGAGGCCCGACGCTGCCGCATGCCGTGGTCCGCAGGAGCACCTCGACGGCGCGAAAGATGGCCTCGTATAGTTGGAAGGACTCGGGCGGTGTTTGTCTGGCGAGCGTGGCCCAGTCGCCGTCCATGGGCGGCTTGGTAATCGTGTTGCTCGCACTCTTGAGTCGAAGAGACTCCTGGTAGTATCCGCGATACTTGAACGCCGGACCCTTGGGCTTTTGGTTGTCCCCGAGAACGGAGGCGTCGGCCATCTGGGGGCCGTCTGCGGATGCGCGCCGCGTGACCGGCGAGGACGGCAGCGACCATGCCGGACGATGCTTCCGCGCGCGGCTCAGCACCGGCGTTGCCACCACGACCTCGCCCGGGACAAACGAGCGCTTGACCTGCGGCTTGAGGGGGGCAAACTTGACCGTCCTTGTGTGTTCCTCCTCTTCTTGGTCTGTGGAAGGGCCGGCTGCCGCGTCCGCTCGCCCTTGGCGGCGGCGTCCTTTCATGGAGTACGTGTACCGGACGCGCTTCCGGCTGGCCACGTCGTCGCTGGGCGTCGCTCGCTTGCTCGGGCAAGGCTCCTTCTTCCGTGTCAGAGTGGCCCGGGCCTTCTCTCGTCGAAGAGCCATGAGGTGCGCGAGGAGAGGTCGCAGCTGTCGGTGGCACCGCGTCGCCGTCCACGGCTGTTCTGCGGCGGCGGCCTCACGCTGCGGCCACGCCGGGAGAACGTCGCTGCTGCCATGCCGGCAGGTTACCTCTGGTAGTGGTTCCGTGGCCATCGTGTCGCCCGGCTCATTCCATCACAGCGCGCGCCCACAAGAGCACCAAGCGGTGCAGCCTGCCCGCGGAGGCCCGGCTGTCCGGCGAGAGGGCCCAAGGTGTGTGTATTCGCGTGTCCAAAAAAGTGCTACCGTCGTCGGTCTGATAAGAGGGATTGTCGTGTGGTGTAGACTGGCCAAAAAAAGATATCGAGGTAAACAAAAATGCCAAAACAAATATCACCGGTTGCGAGCAAGGGAGGAGAGTCGTAGCAATGCGAATGGCGATGCGGCAAGGTAAGATGTACAATGGATAGCTGGATAAAGATGTGGCCGTGGCGTGTGGATGGCGATGTTGTGCCGCGGCGCGACGTGTGTCAAAAGTTGAAGGCGACGATGGATGCGACGCCTTCGAGGCTGTTTACTTGTTTCCTCTTGTAGCTAGCGCGCTTTTTCTCGAGCGCGGCTTCCTGCGGGCCACAGCGAATGCGCCTGCCCTGATTGGCCCCGATGCGCATTTTTCGCCGGGTCACAGTTTGAGCTTTTCAGTGGAGCCTCGTCAACTCTGCTGGCACGCTAGGCAGCTCTAGCGGGGAGAGCAGGCCAGAAAAGAGCGAAGAGGCGAGCAGGACAAAACAAAACGGCAGGAAGCCGAGATCTGGCGGAAGGCGTGGAAGACAATGGGGCAGGAGGGACCCTCTTTATCGTACTCTTAGCCGTCGCTCTGTCGTTCTTTCCCAGCGGTCGATCCGCCTGTTTCCTCGGCTCTGCTGCAGCACCATCGCGCTTTCCCATTGGCGCAGCTGCCATTAACCCGTTCTGGACCAGCGCTCTTTCCCTTTCGGCTGCAGCTTTCTCCATCATCGGTTTTTTTTCTGTTAACCCGAAAAAAAGTTTCTCACGAGCGCAACCAAACAACGTCTTGCTCAACAACCTGCTGTCCTCGCCCACCACGCCACGCACTCGGCAGCGACACAATCCGGTCTCTGCGTCTCATTGTACGCGTAGTTTGGTCTAGGGCTCTTTGGATTCGAAAACCTGTATTTTTACCGTTTTCCATTTCCATTTTGATTTCCGTCTTTTTCTTTTCGTCCTTTTTTCCTTCTTCGGCGGCTTCTCTCGACTCTCCCGTTTTCTTTTGCAGCCGGCAGCCGACTGCTCTCCGCACAGCCCGACTTCCGGCTCACCCGACCTCCGGCTCCCCGTGCCCTCCTGGTGCTTCGGCTCTGGAAGCTCCGACACCGCGTCACCGACGTCTCGCCGGCTCCGCCACCGACCTTCCGGCTGCAATTGGCTCGCCCGACGCCGGCGAGCTGCTCCCGCGTCCCGTCCACGACCAGCTGGCCTCTTGCTGCCGGCCCCTGCGACGTTCCAGCTGCAAGCATGGCAACGTCCGAAGACCAGGGCAACGCCCCTCCGGCGGCTCCTGTCGGTGAGTCGGGCTGCCGCGGCCGCTCCGTTGCCGAGGCGGTGTCTGAGGTGCTTGCTAACCAGACCAGAGGAGACCGTGCCCTCCGAGAACGCCGACGCCGAGAAGGCCGAGGCGGATGCGGAGCAGGGTGCTGAAGGTACGCCGGACAGCCACCTTTTGCGGCTCAGCCGACGATGGCCGTTTGCTAACTGACCGTGCAGAGTCCCTGTACAACCTCACGATTGTGCTGCCGCACTCGTCTGAGAAGCTGACGATTATGGTACGTTGTCCGCTGTCCGTTGTCGTCGTCCGTTGTCGTTGTCGTTGCCCGTTTTGTCCGTTTTGCTTCAACTTCTTTTATTTTATTTTATTTTATTTTATTCAATTGTTTTATTTTTTTGTTTTGCCATTTTTCTTTTATTTTAATTTGTTATTTTAATTACTAACACACCTAGATCTACGCCCACGAGCAGTTCAGCGAGGTCCGCCACGCCATCAGCGAGTCGCCCGCCGCCCAGCAGTACTCGTGCTTCCACCTCGAATACAAGGGCGCCCGCATCAACGAGTTTGGCCAGGTCTCCGACATCGCCGACCTCCCGCTCGAGGCCGAGATCCGCGTCGTCGAGGACCCCTACACGGAGAAGGAGGCGCGCCTGCACGTCATCCGGATACGGGACCTGATTGGCGCCGCCGGCGACCACCCCGACACCGCGCACGGCGTGCTGCCCGGCCTGTCCCTCTTCGACAGCGTGACCATGGAGGCCACGGCGGCGGCCGAGGCGGCGCCGGCCGAGTTTGACTTTGCGGCGCCGGCCGACCCGGCCACGCTGCTCCGCAGCCCCGCCGCCGACGAGCCGGCCGCGCCCAAGACCGTCAAGGCCCTCCAGATCTCGCCCTGGAACCCGCCACCAGCACACCTGCGCCAGAAGGGCCACCTGATGTACCTCCTTGTCACGACCAACGAGGGCGAGCAGTTCCAGATCACGGCGCACGTGGCCGGCTTCTACGTCAACAAGTCGTCCAACGCCAAGTTCGACCCCATGCCGCGGCCGTCGCCCAAGGGCCACGCCGCCCACTCGCTGCTGACGCTCATCGACGCGCTCTCGCCCTCGTTTGCCGAGAGCTTCGCCAAGCTGCAGGAGCACAACGGCCGCCACGACCCCCTGTCCACGTACCAGATCACCAGCGCGCTGCCTGCGGCGCCGTGGCTGGTGCCCGCCCCGTCGGCGCCCGCGTGCGCCCACAGCGCCGACATCACGCGCACGCAGGAGGCCTTTCTGATTGCCGGCACCGAGAGCGTGGACAACCTGCGCGACTGGAACGAGGAGCTGCAGTCGGCGCGCGAGCTGGCGCGCGAGTCGGTGCAGGACCGCATCTTCCGCGAGCGCCTGGTGGCCAAGGTGTACGCAGACTACATTGACGCCGCCACCCGCGGCGCGCTGCTTGTGGCCTGCGGCGAGGTCGGCCCGCTGAACCCCACCGAGGGCCGCGACGCGCAGATCTTTGTCTACAACAACATCTTCTTTTCGTTTGGCGCCGACGGCGTCGGCACCTTTACGTCCGAGGGCGGCGACGAGGCGGCCCGCGTGGCCACGGGCAAGGACGTGGCCGGCGTGCGCCGCATCAACCAGCTCGACGTCGAAGGCCTGTACGCGCCCGGCACGGTCGTCGTCGACTACCTCGGCAAGCGCATTGTGGCCCAGAGCCTCGTGCCGGGCATCTTCAAGCAGCGCGAGCCGGGCGAGAACCAGATCGACTACGGCGCCGTCGACGGCAAGGATGTGGTTGCAGCCGACGAGCGCTTTGTGGCCGCCTTTGCCAAGATGTCGCAGGCGCTCAACATCAAGCGCCACGCCGTCTGGGACAAGGACGGCAAGCGCCACGAGCTCGAGGCCAGCGTCGAGACCAAGGGCCTCATGGGCACTGACGGCCGCAAGTACGTCCTGGACCTGTACCGCATCACGCCCATTGACGTTCTGTGGAAGGAGGAGGGCGAGGAGGCCGAGAAGACGGGCGCGGCCGCCTACCCGCACCGCATGACCGTCCTGCGCCCCGAGCTCATTGAGATTTACTCGCGCTTCAAGATGCGCGAGTGGCTCGACGCCGAGCTGGCCAAGCGCAACGCGGCCAAGGCCGGGGGGGAGGCCAAGGACGGGGTCGAGGCCGAGGCCGAGGGCGAGGCCAAGGACGACGCCAAGAGCGACGAACCCGAAAAGCCCCAGGACATCCGCATCGACGTGTCCGACTTCAAGTTCTCGCTCAACCCCGACGCGTTCAGCGGACAGGTGCCGCAGACGGACGAGGAGAAGGAGGAGATGGCGCGCGACGAGGCGGATGTGCGCGCCGTGGGCAAGTACCTGCAGGACGTGGCCATCCCGGCGCTCATCTCGGATCTCTCCGAGTCCGAGATCAGCTTCCCCATGGACGGCCGGTCCCTCAGCCTGCTGCTGCACAAGCGCGGCATCAACGTGCGCTACCTGGGCCGCGTTGCCAAGCTGAGCGCGGCCGAGGAGCGGCTCGCGTGCCTGTTTACCGTGTCGGTGCGCGAGATGATTGCCCGCGCCTTCAAGCACGTCTCGGCCAAGTACCTGCGCTACCTGCCGCTGCCGCTGAGCTCCGCCTGCATCGCGCACCTGCTCAACTGCCTGCTCGGCGCCGGCCTGAACGCCAAGCCCACGGCCGACGTCGACGCGTCGATCCGCAGCCTCTACGACGATGCGGACCTCGCCTTTGAGGCGGTCACGCCCGAGGGCCTGCGCGCCGACATTGAGGCCGAGGTCCTCCGGCGCTTCCGCTTCACCCTGCCTGCGGGCTGGCACTCGGAAATGACCCACCACCTGCAGCTGCTGCGCGAGGTGGCCCTGAAGCTCGGTGTCCAGATCCTCAACGCCAAGTTTGCCTTTACGGCGGAGGAGGCCGCGCCGGCTTCGGCCACCCCGGAGGAGAACGGCCAGAACGGCAGTGCCAACGGAAACGCCAACGGCGCCAACGGACATGCCAACGGCGAGGGCAGCAAGAACAAGAAGAAGAAGAAGGCGGCGCGCGACGGCTCGCCGTCGTCGATTGGCTCGGACGCGCGCTCGACGGCGGCGCGCCCGGCCCACACGTTCTCGCCCGACGACATTGTCAACGTCGTCCCGGTCGTCAAGGACTCGGCGCCGCGCGGCTCGCTGGCCGAGGAGGCGCTGGAGGCCGGCAAGATCTCTCTGTCGCAGGGACAAAAGAAGATTGGCCAGGAGCTGCTGCTAGAATCGCTGTCGCTGCACGAGCAGATCTACGGCATCCTGCACCCCGAGGTGGCGCACGCGTACCACACGCTGTCGATGCTTTACTACCAGATGGACGAGAAGGACGCGGCTGTCGAGCTCGCGCGCAAGGCCATTATCGTCTCGGAGCGCGTCGTCGGCGTCGACAGCCAGGAGACGCTGCTCGACTACCTCAACCTGGCGCTGTTCCTGCACCAGCAGGGCAAGAGCGCGCTGGCGCTCGAGTACGCCAAGCACGCGCTGCGCCTGTGGCGCGTCATGTACGGCGCCGACCACCCGGACGTCATCACGACCATGAACAACGCGGCCGTGATGCTGCAGAGCATGAAGGCGTACCACGAGTCGCGCCGCTGGTTCGAGGAGTCGCTGCGCGTGTCCGAGCAGGTGTTTGGGCGCGCCTCGCTCAACTCGGCCACGCTGCTGTTCCAGCTGGCCCAGGCCCTGGCGCTCGACCAGGACAGCAAGGGCGCCGTCAACCGCATGCGCGAGAGCTACAACATCTTCCTCAACAAGCTCGGCCCCGAGGACAAGAACACCAAGGAGGCCGAGGGCTGGCTCGAGCAGCTGACCCAGAACGCCGTCTCGCTGGCCAAGCACGCCAAGGACCAGGAGGCCCGCCGCCTGCGCGCCGGCATCAAGTTCACCACCCGCGGCGCGGCTGCCGGCTCGGTTGTGCCGGGCGCTGCCGCGGCCAGCAAGGCCGGCACGGCGGCATCCCCCGCGGCGGCGGCGGCGGCGGCGGGTGCCGCGGCCTCTGTCGGCGGCAAACCGTCCATGGACTCGCGGTCGATTGACGAGCTGATCCGGTTCATCGAGGGCACCGACGGCAAGAAGAAGGCCAGCGGCGGCGCCTCGGCCGGCGGCTCCGGCAGCGGCAAGAAGCGCAGCAACCCCAAGCGCCGCGGCGGCAACACGGCATAAGCGTGTCCAGCGAGAAAAAGGAGGCCACAAAAAAAAGAGGCCACAAAAAAAAATAAAACGACAAAAAAGAGCTCCTCACCACTTTCGACTTTACCGGGGCGTACACCAAAAAAACAGCAAACACAAAACACTGTCTCGCATGTCCTCTCCGTCTCCTCTTCTCCTTTCCTGCGTCTTGCTGCGGCGTCTGTTCTCTTGTGTAAACCCAAAATTCCTCTCCGTCCCTGGTTCGGTTTCTATCCCCTCAACCATGTACATATATTCGCTCGCACAGAGAGCTCGGCACGGCGGTATTTTGGTCATTGCTACTCCCCTTATTTCTTCCTTGGGTTATGGTCACGGATCGATATAAAAAGGGACGAAAAGGACGAATTGGGGGTTTCAGAAAACGGGAAAAGAAAAAGAAAAAGACGGAAGACGATAGACGCGCTGACATACCCCATTCTGTATTCTTTCTTGTTTTCACTTGGGGCATCGAGCAGGAAGGACAAACGGCATCGTGCGGCCGCGGCCAGCACTGTACATATACACTCTCCAATCTATTAGCATCAACCTCCAGTCGGTGTGACGATGCAGCATGTTTGTTCGGTGGCGCGCAGGAAGGAAAGAAAGGGTTGCTCCTGCCGTGGGAAGGTGTTAGTCGGCCAATAGTACTTCCGGCGCGGAAGACAAGCAGACCCACTTTTTCTCGAAGCTTGCGCAGAGCTTCTTTGCCTCCAACATGTTCGTGATGAGCGCAACGCATTCACGGCACTCGCAAAAGCGCACATAACCGCACAGGATTCCCGACAATGCGTGCGCCGTCGTTTTCCGTGCCGCGCGGCGTGCAGAGAGCTGCCGCGACGGCCCGGTCGACACCGGCCTCGGCTCTCCCCTCGCCGCTCGTTGTCTGCCGGGCGTGCCGGCGGGCGCAGGGCCGCATCGGGCAGCCCACGCGCCGCGGATACAGCAGCAGCAGCAGCAGCAGCACGGTGCCTGCCTCTGGCGCGGCCGCGCTCGCCTCGCGGCGGCTGATCTCCGTGTCCGGCCCCGACGCCGCGAAGTACCTGCAGGGCGTCATCACGGCGAGCATCTTGCGCCTGCAGACGGGCCGGGGCCGGGATGCGGGGACGGACGCGGCAGCGGCGCCCGCCGGCCTGTACACGGCGTTTCTGAGCGCGCAGGGCCGGGTGCTGCACGACGTCTTTGTGTACCGCGACACGCTGGGCGCTGCGGCAAGGCCGGCGGCCGGCGGGGCCGGCGGCGCCGACGGCGCCGACAGTGCGTTTCTTGTCGAGGTGGACGCTGAGGCGGCGGCGGCACTGGCCAAGCACATCCGCCGCTACAAGCTGCGCGCGCGGTTTGACGTGCGCCTGCTCGAGGCCGGCGAGCTGACGGTGTGGCACGGCTGGGGCCTGCCGGAGACGCGGAGTCCGCCCGCCGGCCTGATTACGCACCGCGACACGCGCGCGCCCGGCCTCGGCTGGCGGTTTGTGGCGCCGCCGACGGCGGATCTGCCGGCGCAGGTCGAGGCCGACGTCGCGGACGAGCGCGCGTACCGCGTGTGCCGCTATCTGCTGGGCGTCGCCGAGGGCCAGCGCGAGATGCTGCACAACCAGGCGCTGCCGCTCGAGAGCAACATGGACGTGATGGGCGGCATCGACTTCCACAAGGGCTGCTATGTCGGCCAGGAGCTCACCATCCGCACGCGCCACCGCGGCGTCGTGCGCAAGCGCATCCTGCCGTGCATCGTCTACGGCGCCGGCGACGCGCGGCCGCAGGCGCTCAGCGCGGCCGCGCCGCTTGCCGGCAGCGGCCTGGCCGACGCCATCCCGCCCGAGACAAGCATCGGCCGCGTCGGCAAGAAGGGCCGCAGCGCCGGCAAGTGGCTCCGCGGCGTCGGCAACCTCGGCCTCGCGCTGTGCCGGCTCGAGACCATGACCGACGTCGTGCTGCCGGGCGAGGCGGCGGCGGCGGCAGCCTCGTTCGACCCGGACAGCGAGTTTGTCATGAACGTCGTCGGGGCCGGCGTGGAGGGCGCGGACACGACGGGGCCGGCGACGCCCGTCAAGGTCAGGGCCTTTGTGCCCGACTGGCTGCGCCAGGGCCTGGCGCCGGCGCCGTGAGAGCAAGGCAAGCAATGCAGGAATGGGCAGAAGTGATTTTGCGCAAATTGTCCAATCGTGTCCATTTCCTGCGTGGTTTCTTGCGTGTCCGTTTCCAGCGGACGGGTATCGTCTATGTACATAGCTGCATCACTATCCAGCCCTTCTCCCAGCCTTCCAGCCCTCCCGCCCGCCTATGCCGTCGTGTCCATGGGCACGTCGCCTGGCCGTGCCGACGCCGGCCGGGAAAACTTGGGGACCCGGGCGATGAACTGCTTGACGTCGGGGTCCTGCACCTCCTCCCACTGCGGCTCAAACGGCGGCGCATCCGCCGCCTCGCGCTGCCGCTGGGCCTCGCCGGCCGCCTTGAGCCGGTCCATTGTGTATGCAAACAGCGGCCGCTGCTGGACGGTTGGCGCGGTGCCCGCCCTTGCCTGCGCCTCGCCCGCCCTGAGCAGCTGCCTCCACGGCGCGTCCGGCTGGGAAGCCGGCGGCCCCTGCGCCGCGGGTCCGGATCCGTCTGCGTCGGCGCGCGCGCCGCCCTTTTTCTCCGCGCGCCGCCGCGCCTTGTCCTCCTTGGCCCGCAGCCGCTGCTCGATCTCGGCAATGCGCTCGTCCTCGCGCTGCCGCGCGCGGTCCTGCGCCTCCTGCTCGCGCCGCTGCCGCTCCTCGGCGCGCTGCCGGCCGGCCTCGCGCAGCTTGTCGCGCTCCGACGCGTCCGGCGCGGTCTTTGCAGATGCCGTGGGTGCAAACGGCGCGCCGCCCATACCTGCTGCCGCCGCTCCGCTGTGCTCCCGCTCCGCAGCCTCCAGCTCGTCCTTGAACCGCCGGCGCTCGGCGCTCATCTGCGCGCTCTGCAGCTGCCGCTGCGCCGCCGCCGCGCGGCCGGCGTCGTAGATGGCGCGCGCCTCATCGTCGACGAGCACGTCGCGCGCGCGCGCAAACCGCTCGTACAGCGTCGCGTCGTAGTCGGCGCCCGCCTTGTCCGGGTGGTACTTGAGGCCCTTGCGGCGCCACGCACGATGGATGTCGTCGCGCGGCGTGCCGCTGTCGACGCCTAGCAGGCCGTAGAGGTCGAGCCCCGACTTGGCGCTGTCGCGCGCAAACGCGGCAAGCTCTGCTTTGTCGTCCATGGTCGAGGGGGATGTTGGAGGTGGTTGTTGGCAAATTTTATCTTATCGCGTTGATAACCCCTGTAGCCGCTGTAGCCACACCGGCCACAGCGGGCTAATTACCTAATACGGAGTATGCACAGCGCTCTCGCCACGCATCTCCCATTTCCCGCTCGCTCTTTCCTCGCGGACATTGCGTGCCCACTCGCGTGAAACCAGGCTGCCGCATGAGGCAGTCGCGCGGCTGCGCTCCGCCTCGTCGCTGCTCTGTTGCTGCATCAACGCCAGAACTCAGTGGGCTACAGGCACTCCTGGAACCGCAACGGTCATTTTGCACGGCCGGTCGCAGTTGCCCCGTCAACAGCACAGGACCCACCCAAAGTAAACATCGCCGTTAAAAGGAGGCAGGTGCACCACTTTTGCTTCATTCTCAGAGCTGTCTCTCTCTCTTATTCCTCATCACCTCCTCTCCTCTGCATCCGCACACCTCCCACACCTCCACACTTGCGTCTTGAAGCTCGTTCGATCTTTGGAGAGCTCACTTGTGCTCGCGTCTTTGTATTTTTTCCGCATTTTTCTCGCCTTATTCTCGCCGTTTTTCTTCTTTTTTTCTCCCACAATGGCCTCTGCGGCTGTTTCCACACCCCTCAAGTCCCATGCTGGGCTCTTCTCGTCACGGACCGCTGGCGGCCGCATGCCGCTGACGCCCTCCCCCCGCCAGCGCAACGCCGCGCAGGCCCCGTCCGCCTACAACTCGTCGCCCTTTACGCCCGAGCGCCCGGCCGCCGGCGCCGGCGCCGAGCGCATCTGCACAAAGTCCGTCTACGGCGGCAACCTGTCGTCGCACTTTGCCCGCGCGTCGTCCAAGCCGGCGGCCGCGCACCGCGACTCGCCCAAGTCCAACATTGCGCGCGGCGCGCCCACGCCGCGCAAGGCGCTCGAGCTCGGCGTCTCGGACTTTGCCCTGACCGGCACGGGCCCGCAGGCCAAGACGCCGTCGAGCGTGCGCACCAAGAAGACCAAGAAGCCGGCGGCGGTGCGCCCCAAGACGAGCAAGACCACGCTCACGTACGCGGCGGCCGACCGCTTCATCCCCAACCGCGGCGCCAGCTCGGCCATTGCCAACGTCGGCTCCGGCAAGCTCGACTTTGCGGACCGCCAGCGCCCGCAGAGCCGCACGGGCGGCGACGCGTCCAACGTGCTGTCGTCGGCGACGGACGACGCCCTGGCGGCGCTGGAGGCGCTGCACATTGGCGACGGCGGCGACGAGGACGACGCGGCCAGCTACGCGCGGCCGTCGCCCGGCTCGCTCGCGTACCAGGACTCGCTCGCCAGCGCCTGCGGCGTCAACATCAACACGCGCATCCTGCAGTTCAAGCCGGCACCGCCCGAGTCGTCCAAGCCCATTGACCTGCGCCAGCAGTACAACCGGCCGCTGAAGCCCGCCGGCGCCAGCGCGGCCCAGTTCCGCCGCCGCATTGCCACGGCCCCGGAGCGCGTGCTGGACGCGCCGGGCCTCGTCGACGACTACTACCTCAACCTGCTCGACTGGAGCTCGGGCAACCAGGTCGCCATCGGCCTCGAGCGCAACGTCTACGTGTGGTCCGCCGACGAGGGCTCCGTCAGCTGCCTGCTCGAGACCAGCCCCGACACGTACGTCAGCAGCGTCAAGTGGTCGGGCGACGGCGCGTACGTCGGCGTGGGCCTCGGCTCGGGCGAGGTGCAGATCTGGGACGTGGCCGAGGGCACAAAGGTGCGCAGCATGTTTGGCCACGACACGCGCGTCGGCGTCATGGGCTGGAACAAGCACCTGCTGTCCACGGGCGCCCGCAGCGGCCTCGTCTACAACCACGACGTGCGCATTGCCGAGCACAAGGTGGCCGAGCTCGTCTCGCACACCTCCGAGGTCTGCGGCCTGGAGTGGCGCTCCGACGGCGCGCAGCTCGCCACCGGCGGCAACGACAACCTCGTGTCCATCTGGGACGCGCGCTCGCTGGCCGTGCCCAAGTTCACAAAGACCAACCACAAGGCCGCCGTCAAGGCCCTCGCCTGGTGCCCCTGGAACATGAACCTCCTGGCCACGGGCGGCGGCTCGTACGACCGCCACATCCACTTTTGGAACACCACGTCGGGCGCGCGCGTCAACAGCATCGACACCGGCTCGCAGGTCACCAGCCTGCGCTGGAGCACCAGCTACCGCGAGATTGTCAGCACCAGCGGCTTCCCCGACAACTCGCTCAGCATCTGGAGCTACCCGACGCTCGTGCGCAACGTCGAGATCCCCGCCCACGAGAGCCGTGTCCTGCACAGCTGCCTGAGCCCCGACGGTCAGATGCTTGCCACTGCGGGTGTGTATTTTCCCTTCTGTTCCCTCTGTCTCACCGAGTTGCTAACGTGCTGCAGCCGCCGACGAGAGCCTCAAGTTTTGGAAGATTTTTGAGAAAAAGGCCGGCTCGAGCGCCAGCTCGGGCACCGCCGGCTCGTCTGGAAAGGCGGACATGGTCAAGCAGATGACCATTCGGTAGATTGGAAGACGACACGGCAACACAACACAGCGACAATGTACAGCGACAACAACGACAACATCGACAACATCGACAACATCGACAACACAACATCGACAACGCAGCGACAACGACAACAACATCGACAACGAAGCGACAACGACACGACACTCAGCTCACGCTTCTCAGCTCACCAATGTGACCGAACGGTAGGTATAAACGGATGCTTCATCCGATGGGTTTATACTGGTTTCATTGGGATTGGCAATGGTTTCGTTTCGTCTTTGTCGGTTCAGCGCGGCGTTGGGGCACGGTCGGGTTCACGATTTGCGACGAACAACGCCTTCACGGAAGGAAGCGATACGCTGGTTTGGGTTTTATAACTTGTCCCTGTATATACACGTATGAGGGAAGAACAGACGAGTAATATTATGAGACAAATCTGTGCACGTGACTATGCAGCGAAAAATGGGGCGCCGCGCTACCTAAGCAAGCGGTTAGGCGACTCGCAGCTCAGCAGGCAGGCCGATACTTATTACAGCGGAGCGAATTGCAGCCAAACTTGCCGGAAACAAACCACCATTTTCCCCCGTCGCTGAACGCTGCAACAGGCAACCTTTGTCCCACGCCGCCGACCGACCGCATCCCCAACAGCCACCCCCGTGTCTGCGGTCTCGTTCGACCCGTCTCCTTGTGCAGCAGGGCATCCTTTGCGTATTCTACAAGGCCAATCCGCCGGCGCAACCCGGCGCAGCACGGCTGCCGGCTTTCTTCCGCTCCTGGCGTGACCGTGCACCGGCCATCCTACGGAGGCAGCAGGCAGCACGACGACGACGAGCACGGGTCCCAGCACGCTCGAACCGTCCGAGGACACGCGCCCGAGGGGAGCAGGCTGGAGGAGACGACGCAAGGGCCCCGCGGTCTGTTCATTGGGGCGTTTCTGGGCGCTCGGCCACGAACCTCGAAGCGCGTCGAGCAAGGTGTCAGGCAACTGCTGCCCTGGAAGACGCGATAGCTAGGCCGGCCATTTGACCGTTTCTTGAATCCTCGTTTCCGCTCGCTGTCATCCGAGACGAATCCGTCTTCTCAGCTCGCTGCCATCCGACGGCATCGCGCGAATCGACCGCAAGACCGCACGACCGCAAGACCGCAAGACCGCAAGACCGCAAGACCGCAAGACAAACCAAAGGAAACAGAAACGGACGGCAGAACCGTCCACAACAACCCCCGCCATGTCCAACAGCGTGGTTGGCTCGGTCTACGAGCAGATCATTGAAGACGTGCTCACGACGTCGCGCGTCGATTTTGAGGAGAACGGCGTCGACGAGGGCGTGCTAGACGAGCTGCGAAGGGTAGGTTGCGTGCTCGTTCGCGTGTGTGCGGCGCGGCTGCGCTTTCTCGTCATTTGGCCTGCCGTTTTTGTCTTTCTTTCTTTTTGTTTTTTATCCCTCCCCTGCCTCGTCTTTTGCACGAGCAGAGACCGTACCAGGAATGCGCTTTTCAGGCGGCTTCTGCTTTTCGTCCCCTTGCGCACACCCCCCTTGCCATATTCTTGTCTTGTCGGGCGGTGTCGGTGTCGTGGTGCGCATCGTCTGCTCGTCCCATCCTGCTGGCCTCGCGCGAAACGAGGAGATTCCGGGAGTGGGCGGGCGTGGCCTATTATGGCCCATTTCATCCCTATTTAACCTGGCGGAGCAAAGCTGCCCCGCCTGCTGCTGCCTAGCTCAAACGTCGCAGGCAGTCACGTGACAGACCGCACGAACGATTGTATGAACAAGGCTGACCTTTTCTCATCAGGGCTGGCAACGCAAGTTGACGCAGTTCAACGTCGCGCAGTTCCCGTGGGACCCCAGCCCGGACGCCGAGGCCTCAGCCGCCGGCACCGGCGCGCCTGGCGCGCCGCCTGGCAAGACGGGCCCGGGAAAGGCGACGCCGCCGCCGTCCTCGGCCGACCACAGCTTCTCGCAGCCGATCATGAGCCCGGGCGCCGGCTCGCAGGGCCTGGCTCTGCCCAGCCTGCCCATGCCGTCGTTTGAGCCGCACGGCATCAAGGCCGAGGACGGCAGCCAGTCGACGGGCCACCGCATCAAGACGGAGCCGGACACGCAGGGCTCGGGCTTCTCGGGCCTGCCGCTGTCGATGCCCATGCCGGCGCCGCCGTCGTTTCCCACGACGCAGGGCGGCGGCGCCGCCAACGCCGCCGCCCGCGCCGCCGCCATGCTCAGCAAGGAGTTTGGCAGCGCCGCCAACGCGTCCATCAACGCCATCAACACGCAGCAGCAGCAAAACCGCGGCCACGTCAACGGCATGGCCAAGTCGCAGTACGACGGCGCGGCCGAAGATGCCGTCGAGAGCAGCGACGCCGGCGCCTTTGACGGCGTCCTCCTGCAGCAGCAGCGCGCCGGCCAGCCGCCGGTCGAGCTGGGCCGGGTGGAGATTGACAGCCTGCTGCACGAGCAGATGGCGCGGCGGGCGCAGCAGATGGAGGGCGGCGGCCTCATGCTGCCGCTGAAGAAGCAGGCTCGCCGGGCGTCCCGGAAGCGGGACCGCCAGCGCCGGGCGGGCGCAGCGGCCGCAGCGGCCACAGCAGCCAAATGCGCAGGAGCTGGCGGCGCCCCGGCACCGGCACAGCCAAGAACAGCCATTGCGCAGGTTGACGGCATGGACGACGACGACGACGACGACGACGCCAAGGGCGACATTCTCGACGACGAGGACGCCATCAACTCGGACCTCGACGACCCCGACGACGAGCGCGAGGACGACGACGACGACGACGACGTCATGGGCCCCATTATGCTCTGTGTCTATGACAAGGTGCAGCGGGTCAAGAACAAGTGGTGCGCAGCCTTTTTCAACCGTGATTGGCCCATAAACATGCTGACCCCCTGCAGGAAGTGCACGCTCAAGGATGGCGTCTTGACGGTGAACGGCAAGGAGTATGTCTTCCACAAGGCAACGGGCGAGTACGAGTGGTAGAGGGAGGCAGCCATAAAGACACAGATGCTGCGAGGACGCCTGCGCACAGAACAGATGGGGTGTTTTATACTTTTTCTCGTCCAGTTTACTATGGGGGGCTCTGGGTTTTATTTTCTGCATTGTCATTGTGTCCTCATTGTCAGACGCCATGCTTGATGGGATTCTTTGTCGACGGTTCAAAACGGGACAGGCATCGTTCCGCAGCGCCCTTGTCCTTTTCCCTGCTTTGTTGCGTTGCTCTTGTAGTTTTACAGTTCCCCAGTTCTCCAGTCCTCTGCTGCTGCACAGATTGACTGAAACAGTAAAAGCAATACGACCCCTTGTAAACAAATCTCGGTGAGCCCACGATGAGTGTATCCGTCACAAACGCTGCCCGTCAAAAGGGCAGCGGCCCAGGTCAAGGCCAAGGGCCGGCCGCCGCGCCGTCTATATGGAACAAGCTTCCCCTCTTGCGGAGATTTTTTTTCTTTATTTCTCTTTTTCTTCTTCTCTTTTATCCTTGCATTTACCCGGCTCCTCCACCTCTTATTCCCCCACGTTGCAGCGTCTAGTGCCGTCTCCATCGTCATGTCACCCGACCACGCCTCCCACTTTGTCTCCGGTCTGCGCAGGGACGGGAGGGAGGACAAAGACAATGCGAGACAAAACGCGGCACTCCGCGGACCTGCCACTTGCAGTCTCTCCGCTGGCCGGGCCCTCCTCGTTCTGTCGCTCCCAACTTCCAAGGTCCGGTCGCTCCTTCTGCTCCCAGTCGCACCACGTCGTGCTGCGCCGAGCATGCCGCATTCTCCACAGTTCCCCGACGTGTTATTACCCCGTACGAGTACAGTTATGGAAGGTGCGCGCGCCGCCGTAAGCGTGGGAGATATGCCACCTATAAGAAGCGGCAGAGCCCGGCGCACGAGGATCTCGAGTGGTCTGGCCCGCGCGCTATTACTGGGCGCGTGAGAAAAAAACGAGCTCCGACCACGAGTACGAGACGAAAAATGGCCTCCCGGCCGACGGCGCTCGCGTCGCCGCCTGTCGAGGAAGGAACCCCGCACCAACCCCCTTTGCGCCTTCCGTGCTGCGCTGTCGTGGGAGGATGGATCGTGCGCGTGGCAGGCGCGCGCAGGCGTGCTGGAGGTCTGCCGGCTTAAATACGGCAGGCAGAGCCCGCCCCTCGGCCAGCTCGGCTGGTCGTCCTTTCCCTGCGCGAGAGCTCATCGCCCAGATCACGAGACCCGGCAACAGCATCTACGCCACCTCATACGAGCAATACCGTCCGCAAACGTCGCGCGTGTTCCGCGTCCTTGTACAGAATGGCCGCTCCCGCTGTCGCGGCCTCGAAGCCCAACATTGGCGTCTTCACCAACACAGGCCACGACCTGTGGATCGCGCCGGCCGAGCCGAGTCTCGAGGCCGTGCAGGCGGCGCAGGGCCTCAAGCCCGGCGAGGTGACCATTGCCGTCCGGAGCACCGGCATCTGCGGGTGAGGTCTTTCCGGCGGTCTTTCCGGCGGTCTGCCTTTTGGGTCGGGCGTCTGGCGCCTGCCATGCGAGTGCCCCGCTAACAACGCGCGCAGGTCCGACATCCATTTCTGGAAGCATGGCTGCATCGGCCCCATGATTGTCACGGGCGACCACGTGCTCGGCCACGAGTCGGCCGGCGAGGTCATTGCCGTGCACCCGGACGACGCGGCGGCCGGCGACGACGCGTCCAAGGGCCACCACCTCAAGGTCGGCGACCGCGTCGCCATCGAGCCCAACATTATCTGCGGCGCCTGCAAGCCGTGCCTCGAGGGCCGCTACAACGGCTGTGAGCGCGTGCTGTTCCTGTCCACGCCGCCCGTCGACGGCCTGCTGCGCCGCTACGTCAACCACCCGGCCGTGTGGTGCCACAAGATTGGCGACACCATGACCTGGGAGGAGGGCTCGCTGCTCGAGCCGCTGAGCGTCGCGCTCGCCGGCATCCACCGCGCCCGGATCGAGCTCGGCGACCCCGTGCTCGTCTGCGGCGCCGGCCCCATCGGCCTGGTCACGGCCATCTGTGCCCGGGCGGCCGGCGCCTGCCCGCTTGTCATCACGGACGTGGACGCCGGCCGCCTCGCGTTTGCGGCCAAGCTCGTGCCCGGCATCCAGACGGTCAATGTCGGCGGCGGCGCGGCGCCGGCCGCGGGCGCCGGCATCGACGCCGCCGCCGAGGCCACGGCCAAGAAGATTGTCGCCGAGGGCTTTGGCGGCATCGAGCCGCTGCTGGCCATTGACTGCACGGGCGTCGAGAGCAGCATCGCGTCCGCCGTCTGGGCTGTGCAGTTTGGCGGCCGCGTCTTTGTCATTGGCGTCGGCCGCAGCGAGATTCGCATGCCGTTTATGCGCGCCAGCGTGCGCGAGGTCGACCTGCAGTTCCAGTACCGCTACAGCAACACGTGGCCGCGCGCCATCCGCCTCGTCCAGAGCGGGCTCGTCGACCTCAAGCCGCTGGTGACGCACCGCTTCCGGCTCGAGGACGCCGTCGAGGCGTTCCGCGTGTCGTCGGACCCGTCGACCGGCGCCATCAAGGTGCAGATCCAGAGCCTGGACTAGGAGAGAGGACCACGAAAGCTGGGTGTCCGGCCGGGTGTCCGGCCGGGTGTTTTAGCGTACAGCGTCATAGAATAGAATGAATACAACCCACAAGGCCATACAACTCACGCAGGATACTACGAGGACGAGCATACTACATGTATGTACAGAGTACGGGCACAAAGCACGGCGGCCATGGAAGCTCGAGCTCGGTTTGACACGCAGCGCGTTTTCCGTATCCGCTCTGCCCCTGCGAGCTCCATCAATTGGCGCACGCTCATTGGCTGGGACCACCGGATAACGCCAGACCAAGTCGTACCTTCCCTGGCGACATCTCCCGAGCTTTCCTCTTTTGCGACTAACTGGAATTTTCCGCCTAGTCTTTTTACTTTTTTTTCGTTGCCCGTTCCGTGTCGCCGTTCCCCTTCCTTTTGCTCCATTCCCTCGCTTCCGACGCTTCTTTCCTCTCTTCCACCGCCCGACCTCAACCCATCGGCTTCCTGACGATTCGACGATTGCGACGAGCAGACGACCAACGACACGTCTCCCTCCATCGCACCTTCCCCCTTTTTTTCCATCCTTGCCGCCGCTCCTGCCTCGGACGGGCCCGTCTCCCGAGGTGCTCCTTCCCTGCAGCACTTTGCGCGTTTTAAACCGCGATTTTCGTGATTTTCGTTTTTGCTTTTCGTCTTTTCCGCTCTTCTCTTTCCATCACCGCCCATCGGCCTCGTCGTGTCGGCACCCCTCCCTCACAATGCCTGCCATCCGCCCGTCCACATTAGCCGCGCCCGCACGCCTGGGCCTGCGCCGCTCGGCGCCGCGCCGCTTCCAGTCGACGTCGTCCTCCTCCTCCACCTCGACAACCTCCACAACAGCCAGCGATGCCGCTGCCAAGGCACGGCAGACGGCGGCCGACATCACGTCCAAGGCCACGGCCGGCCTGACACGCGTCACCACGGCGGCCGGCCCTGTCGTGGCCGGCGTGGCCAAAAACCTGACCACCGCGCTCGGCCGTGTCGGCGGCCGGACCGGCCGCGTCATCAACTTTGTCGAGCGCCAGACGCCGTTTGTCGTCTACTACTCGCGCGTCGGCCTCGAGCTGTCGAAGCTCGTCTTCAAGGGCCAGCAGATGGCACCTCCGTGCGTTCCCCTTCCGAGACGCAAGTCACTGTCTGAATCGCTACTAACACGCCCAGCCCCCTCGCGACCTTCCAGACGGCCTTCCAGAACGCCTGGCTGCAGCTGCAGAACCCCGGCAAGCTGCTGCAGGCCGCGACCGCCTTTGCCAAGTCGGCCCGCAGCCTGACCCCGGCCCAGCTGGCGGCCGGCGGCGTCCTCGCCGCCGAGCTCCTCGGCTTCTTCACCGTCGGCGAGATTGTCGGCCGCTTCAAGCTCATCGGCTACCGCGGCGGCGCGGCCGCTGCCCACCACTAAACTGCCGGCCAACGGGGCCGTGGCGTGCGTGCGCGTGTGTGTATCGAGTAGCAGGACGGGGGAGGGGCGGGGAGCCAAGAAAGTCAAGGTGAGCCGGGACCAGATGCCTTTGTTTTCTGCCCAAGAAGCAAGGAGCTCTTTTTCCGCTGCATTTTTACCCTTTACTTTTCTACCATTGTTTTATCTTCCTCTTTGCTGTTGCTGTTTTGTCCCCCCATATCCGTTTATTGTCGCCAACAACCACCTTTGCTGCCTTGTGTTTTGCATTTTTCCCTTTTGTCATATCTCCCTATGTACCATTTTCTCCATCTTCCACACGTGTACATCAGCTGTTGCATACAAAAACGAAATACCGAGGGCCGCAAGAACGGAATCATGGTAAGATAGAAAAAGACGGACACGAGCAGGGTCCAGGCCAGGGAAAGGACGGCGGCGTGCGAGGACGACAGGGACGAGCTGGCCTGCAGATACACCTCGCCTGTCCGCGCCCGTCCCCGGAGCTTGATTTGCACGTCGACTGCAGATTCTAATAGAAAATAAAGTATATTTTTTTCATTCATCCGCCAGGGGTCATCGCTCCTGCCGTGTCGGACACCTGGCCGTCCAGACGTACCTGCCTTGTTAGCATTCTCTCCAGCCTTGTCTCGACGTCGCGTCCGCCTCACGTACATTGTGCACTCGGCCTGCCACGCGGGGTCCTCGAGCTCTCGCCGCACGTCGGCCATCATGCGGTACACCGTGTCGGGGCTGTAGCCGGCCCGCAGCATCGGCATCAGCGTCAGGCCCTCGAGCCAGAGCTCGAATGCGCGCGGAAACCACGTCTCGACGCCGCCGGCTTCGCCGTCCGCCCTCCCGTCGTAATCGCCGCCGTCGTCGTCGTCGTCCAGGGGGAGCGAATGCCGAGACGGCGACGACAGGGACGAGATAGAGGGCAGCGACGTCCGAGGCCGCCGCGGCGCGGAGCCTGCCGCCGGGTCGCGTGCCCGCCTCGACAGCGGCATCCGGTATGCGCGCTCCCGGATGTCGACAAAGCCGGCGTCCCGGATGGCCGCGCGCGTTTCCGCGGCATCGACGTGGAGTGGCCGGCCGGCCATGTTCATACAGGCGAGCAGCGTGCGCGCCCAGTGGACCAGGTGCGGGCCGCCGTTGCACCGCGGGATCCAGTCCATCTCGACGTGCTCGAGGTGGCCCACGCCCGGGATCAGGTGGCTGCGGACGGTGGCGTAGAGGCGCGGCCAGTTGCCGACGACGCCGTTGAGGCAGCGCACGTGGATGAGGTCCCAGGAGGCCGTGCCCAGGGCCCAGTGGGACTCGATGTCGAGGCTCTGGAACTTTGCGTTGGAGGGTATCCTGCGCGTGTCAGGCGGGGTGGATACCTTGTCCGGTCAGGAACGCGAGCGAGCGAGAGAGAGAGAACGTACAGGTGCGGCTGGAATGGGGCCAGGTCGACGCCCCAGACTTCGGAGCGGCCGGCATAGAGACTGGACAAGCAGAGGTCAGCTTTTTGCAACGGCTCGGCAGAGGCTCCGAAAGGCTCCGAAAACAGACTCACTCGGCCATCTCGACAACCCAGAGCCCGGTCCCCGTGCCCAGATCGAGGATTCGCAGGTGCTGGTTGGCACGCAGCGGTGCAGAATGGAGCTGCGTCCAGCCGCCGCGAGCAAGCGTTGCGGCTTTGTGGAAGAGGTCCATGCGGTGTGCCTCGACCGAGTCCCACGGGAACAAGTACTGGGGGCGGTTGACGAGATAGTGCCGGCCATGTTCCTGTGTTGTGAGGCTGGATGCAGCAGACGACGCCCTAGAACGTCAGTCTTCCGTTGGATGCTCTGGGATGCTCTGGGATGCTTTGTGAGGTCCAGACGCACCGTCTGTTTCCTTGCGGAGGCGAGCGCTGCGGTGATCTGTTTCCAGGCCTGCCGGTGGCTGCGTCTTCGTTGGCAAACGGTATAAACGAGCCGAGGCTGTTGATTCGGGCGTGTGGGTGTCGAGGAGGGGACGACATGGATGCAAGGCTGCTGGGGGCTGCGGCGAGGCCAAGAAGGGGCGGCAAGTACAAAGACAGAGAAGAGGGTCAAGTGTTGGAAGACGAAGGTGTAGATGGAGAGGTGGGAGGGACGGGAGGACAGAGACAAGGGCGAAAGATCAGACAAGGCGTTGTGGAGGTGGGAGCGGGCATGTTTTATTCCTCGCGATGAGGTTCACCTTTCTTTCTCTTGCTCTTGACCTTACTCTCCTGCCAATCCTTCCGTTCATTCTGCGGTTGCATTACCCCCCTTCAGCTTGACAGACATACACAACCTAAGCCACGGCTGAAAACGAACAAGGCAAGAAAGGAAGAAATGGGAGGAACAGAAAAAGCAAAATCACAAAAGAATATCCAGAAACCCAAGCAGGGCAGCTGTATTCGGGAGGGGGCGTTGGGCTTGAGACAAGACAACACAGACCAACAACACAAGGCGAGGCCAACAAGAGTCGGGGCTGGCGGCAAGGTCCGTTCGGCAGAAGTGGAGGGTGCAGAAGAGGTGTGGGAAGGACGAACAAAGGACGTGAGGCTGGAAAAAAGAAAAGGCGACGGGGCATGGAGTCGGGCAAAAACAAAGTCGACAGCCGTCCTCTATTCATGAAAACGTCTGACAACAGACTGAGTGACCAGGACGTGCCCAAAACACGCACGCGGTTCTCCATGGAGAAATAATAAATAATAAACAGCAGAGTGGAACAACAACAAATGGGAGAACCGGGCCAGCGGCCTCGATGTAGGCCCAATGCAGGTGCCGTTTCGGCAATCTGCCAGTGTTTTCCAGGTCCGTGTACAGAAATGGACAGACAGTGGCAGGCGATGGCCAGGTCGAGGAAAAGAGGCCGGGGACGAGACACAACCACGCGACACAGCGGACGGTGGCGTTGGCCACGGCCTGACCTGGCCTGGCCCTGCAACGCGCATACGAGTACAAGCAGCATGTGCACTGCGGCCGGGCGAGGCCCGGTCCCGAAAAGGGCGGTTATTCCCTATGGAGAAAACAAGTGAAAAGGGGAGAGAGAGAGAGAGAAAAAAAAAAGAAAAAAAAAGAAAAAGAAAAAAGGCGGCATCGATCTCCGCATCGGATGTTGACCGCTTTCCAGGCCTGCAGCTCGCCATCCTCAGCCCAGGAACAGGTGCAAAATCAAAATAATAACAATAAAATACAGGTCGGTGCCTCGGCGGCCATTGTTTTCATATATAATAGTAGATAATAATCCGCGTTCGATCCACTTTTATTTATTTACAGCCGTGTGTAATGCAGACTGACAAAATAGATCTTTCCGGCCATACATATACTTGTTTATGCCAGCCAAACACAAAGAAATTGCAAATGAATGTGTGGCCAGTACCTTTTCTTTTTCTTTCCGGTTTCTTTTTTTTCATTTTTTTTTCTCGCCAAGTTTCATTTCGTATCTCACCCCCGGCGGCAACGACCCGCTCCAAAGGTACGCTCCTTTTGCTCTTGCGCTTCCGAGCGCCTCCTTTTTGATCCCAACTTCTCATCGTACCGTTCGTGCCTCTGCTCTCTTCGTTACGACGATATGCAGGGAATGCAACGTGGTTTTACCGCCGGGCGCAGCTTCAGTTACATGCAGTACGTACCTTTTCGAGGAACGCGGAAGGAGTGGAAGGAGCCATGGAAAAATGCAATTTGGGCAGGAACAAAAAAAAAAAAAAAAAAAAAAAAAAAAAAAAAAAAAACACAAAAAAAACACAAAAAAAAAAAAAAAAAAAAAAAAAAAAAAAAAAAAAAAAAAAAAAAAAAAAAAAAAAA